>JACEIK010000837.1:273118-289980 GCA_018107945.1 Datura stramonium
ATATGTATTTTATGCTTGAAATGTTATCCTCCTCCTATTAAATCCTAAAAATTAATATAGGGTTATTCTCTTATTAAATCCTGAAAACAGAGTTACGGTCCTGATATTGAAAATCCTTTGATTGCATATATGTGTGAATACATATGATTTATCTGTCTATCAACAAATAAACAGTCAATATTTGGATTGTAGGGTGTTGTTGACTGTCCTGTGTGGATTGTTCCTTTCCATGTGTTCAAGGCAATAACAAAAAAGGTATTAACGTGTGTGTCTCCCACTTTTAGTTGTTGCATATGTTTTGCACTACAAGTCGTTTGTTTTTTTTTCTTGACTTTATATATCCCTTTCATACGAATAAAAGAAATTATTGGTGTATATTCCCTTTTTTGATTCTGTTCTTTTTTGTTTTAAATCAAAACCAAGGTAGGTTCTCTTTTATTTTGAGAAGACAGTTCTCTTGATTGAGAGAAAATAGTCAAAAAAAAGTTTAGAATATCAAGATAAAAATATTTTCGAGATCTAACAAAATTGAACATTAATGTCAAGATCAAACATATGTTTCTTGGTCACTTATATTGTCATCACACTCTTGGGAGTAGCTTGTCTAGTATTCCGTTTCAAAGTATTTGCATCGACAACTCCAATTGAACCAACTAATTGATTGATTTTTTAGACTCACTAATTCACTTTAAACAATACAAGATTTATATATCAAAACTAAAAGGATGGTAAAATATGATAGTAGACAACTCTCTTGCTTCAAAGAACATTCAAGATATCATTCGGACGAGCTATATGTCTGAGAATTAATTACATTAAAAAATAACTTATAAATTTTATTATGATCGTCCTTCATTGATTATTTTTGAATTTAATTATCAAGAAGTCATGTTTTGGCTGTCGACTCTTTTTAATTTTAAAAGGTTTAAACTAATAAGTATCTTCAGACATTTATTGTCACTTGGTAATTTATTTCACTAAATTACGTAACAATTGCTTTTTTCCCCTTCTGACAAATAAACAATTTCTTCTTGAAATGAACATTGTGCACACTTGCTCACAACTTTGTTGGGTTTGGAAATCTTTTTCTCTGCTCTCTGTTTGTATCAAATTAATTGATGCAAAACATGTGTTGTGTATATAAACTTGTATGATAGTGATAAATAATTTCATTTTAACTTGTGACTTCTCAAGTAAACTGTTTAGTTTGGTGTAAAAACATTTAACTCAACCTTTTGAAACTCTAATTGTAGGACTACAAGTTCAACATCTAAAATACAAAAATGCTTGATATGTACATGTCATCAAAACATAGATATACAATTTCATATTCTAGATAAGGACAATTTATGTTGGGTTGGATTCAAACGAATCTTTCATAATTTATAAGAAATGTTTCATCTATTTTTAGAAAATTAGAAGACAAAGAACAAAAGAAAAAGAAATGGCGAAAAATAATAAAGTTTATTATCACACATATCTTTCTCACGTAGGAGATGAATAAGCCCTATGGAACTAAGGTAACGACTTCATGTATGACTCGCTATGTGACTCACCGGTGATTACTAGTGATTTTGGCTTCAAATAGACGAGTTGTAGCTTGCAATCTGAATTGTTGACGGGTTTTGGGGGTTAGCTCATGATGTCATTCCCCTTCTAAAAAATTATCTCACAAAAGAATTTTACATTCCTCACATCCCATTATCAGTTTCTATATTCTGAATATGAGTTATCTCAGTCCAATCAAGTTCAAGACAAGGGCACATCTTGATCTTCAGAGTCTTTAGTGATGACACTCTATGCAGGAGACAATATGGAAGGCTCGTAAGCTTTTCACAGCAGTTTAATTCCAATTCCTTAAGACTAGGCATTACTGAAAAACCAATTTCTGGTTTTAAGTCTGTCCATTCTTCCCACTCTGAACAATATGAAAACTTCAATTTCTTCAACTTTGGAAATCCTTCAATGGTTCCTGGCAAGCCCAAGAATTCATTTCCCACATGTTTCAATTCATCCATAAGCCTTATCCAAAGAATTTCAAGAAATGGTAACTTACCTAAAGGTGGCAAAAAAGTACAGTTAAAGCACTCACTTAGTGTAAGAACTCTAAGATTATTAAGGGACAGTGTAATCCATGTTGGGAATTGAGTGCCTCTGTATCCATTGATTGTCAAGAATCTAAGGTTTGGAGGTGGTATTAGAGCTTCCATCACATCCATTCTTACCTCACTTGCCCAATAGAAATTCAAACGTAGTTCTTTAATGTATGTCTTGCTTCTTAATGCTGCCTTCTGTGCTTCAACTACATCTTCTGCATCGTTCAAATTATCAATCACATGGATAGATACATACCCTTGAAGCTGGTTCAATTTTCCGATATATCCCAGCTTGCTCAATCCTTTCCCAACTACAAAGCCACTCAAAGTCCGGAGTTGAGTTAGATTTCCAATTCCTTGAGGGAAAGATTCCAACTTGGGTGTGTCAGTTGTAATGAGGTGTCTCAAATTTATCAGTTTTCCTATATGTTGAGGAAGTCTTGAAAGATGCTTACATCCTTGAAGATCTAAGGTTTGCAGATTACACAACCGGCAAATGGCTTCAGGCAAGTTCTGCACTTGACTGCTGCTTAAATCAATGTACCTAAGATGAAATAGATTTCCGATTTCTTCAGGGAGTTCTTGCATTCCACAGCCATGTAAATTTAGAACTCTTAGGCATTTAAGACCTTTGAATAGATCGTGAGTAAGGTCTTTTGAAAGCAAGTGTGCAGCAAAAAGACTGCGGATCTTTCCAAGATCACAGACAGAAACAGGAGTTACTGTACTATCAGTTCTCTCCCAGCATAAATGATAAACACTAAGAACCTTTTCTATGTTTTCGGTTGCTTCGATCCCTGTGATGCTATAGCAGTCATTTCTTGAAAGAAACTGAGCAAAATCATGCACCACATCATGCATTTTGCAAGATATTATCACACTTGTATTTTTATCATCTGTCTCCAACTCGTGAAAGAAAGAGCGCATAGCTAAGTTCATGAAATACTCGCGTCCTTTTGCTTCCTGTTGGTTATTTTCAATTGTGCTGAGATAACCTTGTGCCATCCAAATTCTGATCAACCTGTCTACATTTATGACAGTATCTTTAGGAAAAATGGCACAATATGAGAAACAACGCTTCAAGATGGGAGGCAAATCATCGTAGCTCAAGTACAAATGAGGGAAAAGGTCTATTGCCACCTCCTCCAGTTGCCATATTTGATTGTCTAAAACAGTTTGCCACTCTTGTTCTGTAACCTTAAAACGTAGGAGACTTCCCATAGTCTTTGCAGCAAGTGGCAATCCTTTGCACTTCCGAACAATTCTCCTTCCAATATCTTCTAAATTCTCACGATCCTCGTTAGTCCTTCCTGAGAATGCTATCCGACTAAACAATGACCAGCAATCTGAATCTGATATCTGACCCAACCTATGCATGTAAGAACTGTCCATCATTCCCACAACCCTCTCACTCCTGGATGTAACCAAGATTCTACTTCCAGGAGCTCCATTCTTGAGGGAGTTCTTCAACGGTTCCCATTTAGAATAATCTTCAGACCATACGTCGTCTAGCACAAGAAAGAACCTTTTCTTAGAGATGCGTTCTTGAATTCTTTCTAACAACATATGAAATTGAGACAGATTTTGAGAGCTTTTAGTTAGCGCTTCAAGAATAGCTTTTGCAATTTTGACTTCATCGAAAGGGTCCGATACACAAATCCAAATTCTTTCATCAAAATGACCCCTCAATCTCTTATCACCATAAGCTAGTTGTGCAAGAGTTGTCTTTCCAATCCCACCTGTACCCACAACAGAAATAACAAGGGGGCCATTTTCTTGATCACCACTCTCAAGTATCTTCCTTATTACAACCTCTTTATCAGAATCCCTGCCATGTACTTCTGATTCATCCACAATACCTGTAGTCATAAATCTCCTAAACACATCTTGATCAGAAACACCACCACCAGTTGTAGTAACAACAAAATTGAACTGCTCTTTTTCTCTCACAATCTCTTCTAACTTCACATCCAATTCCTTTATTTTACGAACAATATCACGATTGACCTCAAGTTTCTTGAAAGTAAAACAAGAAGGCAAAATAAAGCAACTTACTTTCTTCCTAGGAATTGAAGCAACAGCAGCCTCATTTCTTTCAATTTCTTGCTGGAGTATTCTTGTGCGCCATTCATCCAACACTGTGTCTGCATCATAGGAAAAAACTTCAAGAACTTCTAGCCAATGCTTAACATTTTTGTCTTTGACCCTTTTTCTCTCTGCATCATCCAATGCTTCTCTTATCATTTTCAACTTCAAAGAAAGACTTTGGATCTCTTTCTTGATCCCAATAGCCATTCTCAGCTCCTGTACTTGTCCCTTAACTTGTTCCACAATGAAAGTGCCCAATTGATCAAGCACAATGGAGACAAGAACTTCAGCCATGGCTGTTAGTTTGTTGATTTGGTTTGGTTTGGTTTGGTTTGTTTATGAAACAAAAAGAAAAAAGAATTTATGGAAATAACCAAGTCAGCGGATATATAAAATAATAGCATGAATTTGATCTCGTCTTACTAATAAAATAGTAATTGGTCTGGCCCATTATAAAGTATGAACTGTATAAAAAGTCAAAATTGAATGGTCAATAATTATTAGGTACTTTTCCTAACCGCTTTCTCAACTTCTTCCGACAAAATTTCTCTGTTACTCCTCCGTCTCATTTTAAGCGAGCGGGATACCTTTTACTCATTTTGAATTGTTATTTCGAACCCCTTGCTTTGACTTGGTAAATTGCATCTGGACTCGCTCTAATTCCAACAGATACCGCATTATCTGCATCACCAGTCTACTGTTTTTACTTATCCAAAACGTCCACTGCTGCAAAATTAAATATGATCTTTTTCCATACCTCACAAGCAGCAGCTAGTTCCGGGCTCCATTTGAAAGCCTCGCGAATAATCTCATTACCTTCCCGAGCTAAATCGCGAGATTTCATTCAAATTCTGAATATATTAAAAATAAATATTTTAAATTTTTTTAATTGTTCATTGAGTTTATGTGATATTAATATAACTTTAAGTGTACAAAATGTCATGATTTATACACATAGTTAACTTGAAAATTAATTTTAGAGCTGTCAATATGAGTCGTCTCAGTTCATGTTGGTTTTAGAATTTGACGGGCCAGATTGGACTGGCTCATCATTTTAATAATTCATGAAATAATAAGCTCAACTCATTACTACGTGAGCTATGGCCAGATCGGGCCAATCCACTACTTTTAAAAAATAATATTTTAAATNATATTAAATATAAATATTTGAAAGATAATATCAAATGATATTACTACTTGTTAATATGAAGAAATTATTTGATAAGTTATATAAGAATAACAGTAAATATAAACACTATTTGATTTGCTACGTACAAAAATAAGACAGATTTAATGATTCTTGCTTTTTCGTCCTTTTTTTCTTTTTTTTTTCTTTTTTGCCTTTTTTTGGTCCATTCACTTTCTTATCAACACGTAGCTTAGATGTGAAGAAAGGAGACGGATGATAATGTGCTTATTTTTCTTGTTTCTCCATTTGTTCGTCGAATTACATTTAATGTTTATATAATGTTTTATCTACCAAAAAATGGTTTACAGAAAAAAATATATACATTTCCTATGACATAAAAGATTGGAAACATAATTAAAATAGTAGGAAGATTTGGAGAGAGCCAACGGTATAAAAATTGTGTTTTGTGATGGTTCAGTAACAACAACTTAAGTCTGTTTGGCCAAGTTTCTAGGAGGCCAAAAGTGTTTATTTTTTCTAAAAAATATTTATTTAAAAAAAAATGTTTGGCCAAACTTTTGAGAGAAAATAAATGTTTTTTGAAAGCCGCAGAAGCTGTTTTTCAGAAGCTAAAAAAAGTAGCTTCTTCCCAAAAGCACTTATTTGAAAAGTACTTTTGTGAAAAATATACTTAGAAGCATGTTTCAAAAGGTTGGCCAACAAACACTAATTGTTGCTCAAAAAGAAAAGCTTTTAAATTTATTTGACAAACACAACCGCTTTCTCACAAAAAATACTTTTTGATAAGCACTTTTAAAAATATTTTTCAAAATAAACATTCGAAGGATTCTCACAACAGTTATTAGTCAGGGTCTAAGAAAGATAAAATATATATACAGATCTTTATCAATACTTAGAAATAGAGAAATTATTTGAATAAAAATTAAAATTGCTAAAAGAAGACTAGAGGTGCACCTTTTAAAAAAAACTTTACTTTAATTAAAATGAAAAAATAAAATATTAACTAAAAAAATTCAGTAATAAAACATGAAGATAAAAAAAAAAGAAAACAGTAATCACATATTGAGTGTAACAAGAAATATAAATTTTGACCCAAAAAAAAAGTAAGTAATATAAATTTAAAATGATTAAAGTAGTTGTGGAAGTAACTTGCTTCTTTAAATGATGTTCAGTACAAAACATTTGGGTCAGTTTGGAAAATTATTTGGCACGGGTGTAATTCAAGCTAGCGTTCACTTGTCGTATCATCTCGCTCGATTCAAAAATAAAATAAAATAAAGAGACGTAGTTTTTAATTATTCAGTTATAGGATAGTAATTATGATACTAATTTATTTGATATAACATAATTATAGTGTAATTGTAAGTGTACTATTTGATTGTACAAATGTAATTATATAGTTAGATTAAAAAAATTATACAAAATTTAAAATTAATATTTAAAAAACTAAAAAAATAAAAAAAAACACTATAAATTAAAATTTTCAAAAATTAAAAATATTAAAAAAATCAAAAAAGATAAAAAAATTAAAAATATTTTTAATTATGTGTTTATTTTTGTATTTTAATTAAATTACATGTTTTTTTTGTTTTTTTAATATTTTAATTTAATTAATTATAAATACTAAATATTAAAAAAATCAAAAAAGATAAAAAAATTAATACTAAAGGGCACATCTTTTTAAGAACATCATGGAATGTATGTTTGACAAAAATATTAATATTATAAATAATATGTCATAAAACTATTTAAATGTTTGACAAAAAATAATCTATCAATTCTAATTAAAAAATGAAGCACGTGAAATTTGAAATAAGAAATCAATACTAATGAGGCAAAGAAATTAGAACCGAAAATATAACATAAATTCAAAATAAATCTAAAAAATAAATATAATACTCTTATAGCAAATTTCAATACAACTTTTTTTTTAAAAAAAAAATTCAACATAATTTAAGTAAATATAATTCAAAAGAGAAGGAAAAGGTAAGTCTATAACATCATTCAACAGTTAAAATTACTCTACTATTTCTTGCTCTTTATGCTACCGATAGTTTGTTGACAATCTAAACTTCAGACAATCGAGATTTCAAAAACTATGAATACTTAATCAAGATATCATCAAATAATTCATACTTGTGTTGTAGTTTGTCATATACGCACACACACATTATCTATTAGTCTTCTTAACTGTTATTTGATGGTCTAAAGTCAAATTTTAATGCTAGACATTAATTTTTTTTTAAAAAAAAATTATGCAACCCCCGCCATGTATATATTGATCATTAAATATTCTTTAACATTCTATTTTTTCAATTAATAATATATAATCAACTCATTTAATAGCTTTTTAGATATCATCAGTAAAAATGTATGTACAAAAAGGAAAATATATACCTATGAAGTGGAAATATAAAAATATTAAATCTTAAATTGAAAAACTTAACGGAAAGTTAGAATAAAAGAACTTACTTGTAGATTTTGATATTTTTATACCAAAATAAAATCTCAATTCTTCTATTTACTTGCAATATTATTTGAAATAACAAAAAATATACAATTTACAACATCTAATATCACTAGAAGTCTTGTATTTGATAGAATAATTTCTTATTTGGACGAAGGAAAAAACATAAAAGTGAAATTTTTTTTGTAAGAAGAAACAAACGAAAGGTTTAATTTGTGTCATTTAATCCAAATATCAAATGTAAATGGCCCAAAAGAAGTTATATTCAGAGGTAAAGTAATAATCTAAATGAGTTATTCTTGTTACATCGTTCTTTTTTTAACGGTAATACCATTCATAATTTCAAAAATCTTCTTTCTTATTATATTTGTTACATCCCAAAATACTTGATCATGCTTCGCTTTTAGAGAGTAAAATTTTATACACTTCATATACTTTATGAATATCTAACTTTTAAATTTAATAATTAATTCAATTTAGCCAAAAAATAATCAAATTTACTCTTGAAAAATAAAACCTACTATGAAGTAAGTTTGTAGTTTTTACACTATATTTTTTAATTTGTTAAAAACAACATATACACATACTATTGTAATTCGGAAATGAGAAAGCAAGGGCCTTAGAGGCCCTATATTTCAGTTTTTTGCGCCGATTATTTATATTTTGGCGTGGTTTTTAGTTTTTACCCCTCAAATTGACGGTCTTTAATTTTTGCCCTTTAATAATTTAAGTAATAAAAAGGGGATAAAAATACCCATAATTTTTTAAAAATATCGCAAGATAATCAAAATTTTCTTGGAAAAAAAAATCACAAAGCAGAAATTCATGCTACTGAATTTCTGCCTCAAGGCACAAGATCAATAGGTAGAAATTCAATTGCATGAACTTTTGCCCCTAAGCACAAGTTTTCTACTAAATTTCCGTCCAAAGACACAAGTGAAGTAGGCAGAAGTTCAGTAGTATGAACTTCTGCCTACTAAACTTGTGCACCAAGACATAAATTCATGTTATTGAATTTGTGCCTAGGGGCAGAAATTCAAGGAAAAAGTTTATGTTACTGAAATTCTGTCCCTTGGACACAAGTTCATGTTACTTAATTTATGTCTTCAGATATAACTTTGTGTGGATTATGCCTTAAGACACAAGTGAGCTTATGCCTTGAGACATAAATTGGGGTTATCTCTTGAGGCATAACTTGCGTGAATTTATGTCTTAAGAATTTTATTCTTGTCTTGCGATTTTTTTTGTTTTGCTATTAAGGATATGTTTACCATATTTTGGTCACTTAAAATGCTCAAGGCAATAATTAAAGACACAAATTTAAGGAACAAAAATTGAAGATCGCCCTAAAATAAGAGTATTTGTGCAAATAACCCTTTATATTTTAGCCAACCTTGAACCTCAAATCTATAACTAATTTATATAGCGTGTCTTTAATTTCATTATTAATTTAATTATATCAATTTTATTAATAAACAACATCATCATACAATTTAGTTTGATATGAAATATTATTCGTGTTAGAGATGGAATCAAATATTAAAAGTAATTTATTCAAAGGAATTCTTTATCTCAAAAGCCATATTCTATCGCCAAACATTTTAGCTTTTCTAAAAGGAAGTATTCGATTTATGGAATCAAAGATGAACAAATAATTCACTCAAAGAATACTCTTTGTGTCCATGTCCAAAAAAAGTCGTTTTAGGGAATCAAACATCACAAAAAAAGTTAATTTACCTGGCGCGTGACATTTTGGATTATCAATTGTCTAGCAATCTTGTCACAATTACCGTGAGTGAATGATAAAGTTTAGAGAAAGTACAAACAAAAATATTTCATTTATATCTGAACACACTTGAAATATCATTGCGAGTTTTATATCTGAACTATTACGTATATGAGTTTACTATCTGAACTATCACCAAATATTTATCAAAACAAAGCTCGAAACTGACAAGACCAAGTGTTTGCATACAATCACTTCTAGGTGCGCGCTTAATTTGTCCATAAAATTTCTTCCACGTGGTAGTTGACTCGTTAGTTTTGAGGTATATATTTTGATAAATAGTTGGTGATAGTTCAGATAGAAAACACAAACATTTAATAGTTTATGTAGGAAACTAGCAAAAAAAAGTGATATTTCAAGTTTGATTTATTTTAAAAATTTTAATTAAATCCTTAATTATCCAAGTGGAGTGTCATTTAACACCATTTTTAAACAAAAAAAAGTGTAGTATACACACCATTAGATACTAGTTGATGTATGTTTTGATAAATAATTTGTGATAGTTCAGATAGAAAACTCTCACACTTGATAGTTCAAGTATGAAACTCACAAAAAACGTGATACTTTAAGTGTGTTTTTCACTGTTACTCTAGTATGGGATCTACTTTAACTCAAAACAGGAAAACCTATTCCAATATAATTCTAACTATAAATCCTATTTAGACATAAACTAAAATATCAAATTCTAACCAATTTCATTCCTACTCCATCTTTGAATTATTCTTCCAATATTTTCGCCTAATTCAAAGTTGTATATCTAATTGTTAATGTATTTGTCACCATCTTCTAATTTGTTGAAACACTTTCTCTTCAACCTTTAATTGTTGGAGGACTTTCTCTCCGACATTCAATTATTGAAGCACTTTCTCTTCAACCTTTAGTTATTGGAGCATTTCTCTCCAACTTTCAATTATTGATGCACTTCTCATTAACCTTTAACCTTTATACTATTCTCAGATAATCATTCTCTCAACATCAAATTTAGTCTAGGTAATCATGGTTTCTCCATTGTTATTTTAGTAGGTTACATATCTGTATGGTTTACATGGGCTTAAGCAACATAACATATGATGCTATAGAGAGTGTTTATGTAATGTAGGTATTAAGTTTATTTGATCTGAATCTTAATTTAAGATTTTATGAAGTTTTGATGATTGATAAGTAATGTACAAGTGACAATCGATGTACAAGAAGGATGGACAAAGATGTACAAGAATCAAGTCCTTAATAGATCTCTGTAATGCTCCACAAACTTTTGTTAGATTTGCACAATTAAAGTTTGCTTGATTCAACCCAAGTGATGCTAAATCACATGTGATTATGTGTTAAAGTTGATACTTTAACATGTACTAGGCATACAAAAAGATTGAAATATAAAGAAATTAAAAATACTAAATTTGTGAAATTTGTGTCCACCTATGATAGAACAGACGGACCATAGAAGTGACCTATGGGCCACACACATATAGAGTCCTGAAAGATTGAAATTTTGAAGAGACAAGTGTTGAGATACGGATCAACATACGTTCCATATGTTGGATGTACAGTCCGCATGTCATACCATATATTTAGATCCAAAATCACTAAAAGATGTTAAGTTTGAAGATGACCTACAGTGATCACATACAACCGTATAGAATATATGAGTCCTATGTCAATTGTATGTAAGTGTGCTAAAAATCTTAGCTATTGAAACATAGCAAGTCAACATATGGAGGACATATATGATTGTACATGTGTCATACAGGTCGTATGTCACTTCGTATGTAAGGGTCCTGAAAGTGGAATGTGGGGGCTTCAATAAGTGAATTACGACGGGATATTCGGGTCGTATGTGAAATATACAGATTATTTGTCAACCGTACATGGTTTTCTGGATTTTCGAAGTTAGGCTTGGTTCAGGACGCCACATACTGCTGCATATGGCAAAATACAGTCCGTTTGTGGTGACAGCACGTAAAATTTGACAGAAACCTATAAATATGTGTTTAAGTCAAGATTTTGATTCTACTTTATTTTGGGATGACTTTTGAGATAGAAATACCCCAGGACTTCTTCTAATCATAAAAAATGAGTTCCTATTTAATCTCCATCATTATAACATCGTATTAACACAAGCTAACACATGAAATCTCATTCTAATCCATAGATTTGAGAAATTCAATTCAACAGCATTGAGGGGAGAATTTTCTGAGAATCTTTGAGAGGTAAGTCTCTTGATTAAATTCTACTATTAGAGGATGATTGAGGTTCGTGCAGCCTATTTAAAGACATCATAATCATTGGATAATTCTCAAAATTTATTAGAAGATAAACTTGCCCTAAAATCTTAGGTTTTTAATAATGGTTGGTATGTATAGAAATCAGTTAAAAGTCTAATCTTTATTATCAGAATTGATTGCAGAGCTATCATCTAGCGTTGTGGCTCATGTTTAGACTTGGTTTTAGCTGAACTTGAAGTATGTCTCTTTTCAAACATACTTTCGACTATGGGGTAATTTGAGCTACAACTTTATGCGTATGCAGGACGAGCTTATATTAAGCCTTCAGATTTTGATGATGTATTATAATGTATGCACATGAGGAGATACTATAACACTTCATAAATTCAGTATTTGAATTATTAAATTTTGTGTGATTGGACAAGAGTTATGCTAAATTATATGTGATTATGTGTTAAAGTTGATACCTCAGCATGTACTAGGAGTACAAAATTATTGGATTTGCAATAAATTAAACACACCAAGTTTTTGAAATATGTGTCCACCTATAGTAGCACGGACGTACTGCAGAAGTGACATATGGGCCGCATGTGGAGTATTGATAGGTTGAAATTTTGAAGCTACAGGTGTTGAGATACATATCAAAACACAAACTACATGTTGGATGTACATTTTGCATGTCGTACCGTACGTTGAGGTCCAAAATCACTAAAAATGCTAAGTCTGGAGTTGATCTATGATGGTTACATACGGTTGTATATATGACATATGAGTTGTATGTCAATCATATATGAGTATACCAAAAATCTTGAGTACACCACAGAAACTATAGGTGTTGAGATACAAATCAAAATACAAACCACATGTTGGATGTACATTTTGCATGTCGTACCGTATGTTGAGGTCCAAAATCACTAAAAAATGCTAAATCCGGAGTTGATCTACGGTGGTTATATATGGTTGTATATATGACATATAATCGTATGTCAATCGTATGTGAGTATACCGCCGAATCTTAGCTTTTGGAATATGAAAGGTCAATGTACGAAAGAAAATATGATCATACATGTGACATACAGGCCATATGTGGCTTCATATGTGATGGTCCTGAAAGTTGAAAATTGGGGGATCCAGTGACTGACTTACAATGAGACATACAGGCCACATATGGAGTATACGAACCGTATGTCAATTATATATTTGGGAGGCCAAACACGGGCCAATATACGGCCGCATGTAGCGACATATAATCCATATATGGTGGTCATATGTGAGATTTAATAGAAACTAATAAATACGTGTTTAAGTTTGGATTTCCATTCTACTTTGTTTTTGAACGACTTTTGAGAGAGAAAACATCTTAGGGCTTCCTTTAATAATCTAAGATGAGTTCCTACTCAATCCCCATGGTTATAACATCAAATTAACACGCAAATCCTCCTTCTTATCCACAATTCTTATCCACAATTCAAAGAATTTGATTCAAGAGCATTCACAATGAATAATTGGTGAATCTTCAAGAGGTTAGTCTGTTGATTAAATTTTGTTATTAAAAGTATAATTAGGGTAATCATGCATAAAGACATCATAATCGTTAGGTGATTCTCAAAATTTGTTAGAATATGAAAGTTTCCCTAAAATCCTACTTTTTTTTATTGTAAAAGGTGAAAATTTATTGAAATCAGTTATAAAGTTCTAATATTTATTACTGGAATTGATTGTAGAGCTATTGTCTAGTGTTGTTGGTTATGTTTAGAGTAGTTTTAAAAGAATTTGAGGTATGCCTCTTTCAAACATACTTTTGACTATAAGGTGATTTGAACTAGGATTTTATATGCATGCAAGACATACTCACGTTGAGCCTTCATATTTTGATATCATACTACAATATACGCACATGCACATGTTTTTCCATAAGAACAAGATTTGTTGAACTTAATTTCTACAATGGAAAAACCTCAAATATGCCATCGAACTATCAGAAAAGGTTCAACTATGTCATTCGTTAATAGCTAGGCTCATTTATGCCATTGCCGTTAATCAAAGTGTCCATTTGTGTCATTATTTTTTAACAGCTCAAATAACTGATTTTAAAAAACCAGTTTTTACACGTGGCCTCCAATTAAATGGGCCACATCACTAATATAAACCCACCAAATCAAAATAATCCGCCCCATTCATTATACCCGACCCACACCCTTTTAACCCAGACCTGCTCTTCCTCCCTCATTCACAGTAGTCTATCAAAATTCAGAAGGGAAAATCCCTAACCCTTTTCTTCTTCACATCTCCTCTTTCTTCAACGATTCATACCCAGTTCCTAATTCTGCTCTGAGAAAGCAAGCATTACTGTTTGTCCGTTACCTTATGGATACTTGGTCTCTTCAAAATGATTTTAGTTCTTAATAATTGAAAGTGTCAAATTCATCTTCGACTTTATTTTGATGTTTTCCATCTCTCCCCCGACTTTCTCTGTTTCTCACCAACTCAGGATCAAGTTTTTCTCTAATTTCATTCATTTTTGCGTATATATGTACTTTGTGTCGTGCCCTCTGAATCTGGATTATTCTGAGCCGAATCTCTATGGAGATACAGGATCTCTCGCGCAATCTCTTCAATAATGTTGAAGCGTATTCTCTAGCTTAATTGGATTTGCCTAACAAGATCTGAGAAAATCAAACCAGCAAAATTATTTTTGTAAGTAATTAATCTATTCAATAGTGATTGGGTCTGGTCAAGTTGGAGGAAAAATGAAAAAAATTAATTGGGAGTTAGGGGTTGCGTCTGAAATCATTGAAGAAAGAGAAGATGTGAAGAAGAAGGTTCAGGTTGGGAAATTATTTCTTGTATTGGACTATTGTGAATGACGGAGCAAAAGCGTATCTGGGTTAAAAGGGTGTGGATCGGGTATAATGAATGAGGCGGGTTATCTTAATTTGGTGGGTTTATATTAGTGATGTGGCCCATTTAATTGGAGGCCACGTGTAAAAACTGATTTTTCAAAACCAGTTATTTGAGTTGTTAAAAAATAATGGCATGAATAGACACTTTGGTTAACGGCAATGGCATAAATGAGACCAATTATTAACAGATAGCATAGCTAAACCTTTTTTGAAAGTTCGATGACATATTTGAGTTTTTTCCCTTTCTACAATGATATTTCTAAAGACATTTTACTCTATGAGCAGGTTCTTGACTTGATACTTGACTTTGATTTTCGAACATGTTTTCTAAATCAATTTATAACTTTGAAGTACCTCTATAAAATAAGAAGGTAAATTTAAACGATTTTACTTATTATGTGATGATATCTATCGATTATTTTTGGGCCTTCGGCCGGAATAGTGCCTTATATTGGCTTCCCTTCGCGTATGGCCTTCGGCAGAATAGGGACCCTAAATTGGTTTTGCTTCATTGAATTCAGGCAACAAGGACCTCAAATAGATTTTCCTTCATTATTATTGTTATGTGTGACCTTCGAGTCGACTAGGGACCTGATAAGTGGCTTTTCCCTTCATTGCTACTAAGTTGTTTTGCTCTCTACTGAGTTGTTGACGATAAATTGAGTTGAGATTTTTGAAAATCTGTTTTGAACATAATGCACATGAATCTTATTATTATTATTATTGTTGTTATTATTATCATGAGTATTTTACTATGTTAATCCTTTTCCAAGACATTCATTGAGTACCTAGTATTCTAGCACACCATTATTATTTTTAATGGTATGTTAGGTAACGAGGAGAAGCAAATTTCAGGAAATTGAAATGCTTAGACATAACTTTCTATTCATTAGATTTTGGTGAATTCACATTCTTGCTCGTGGGGATCTATTGATTCTTCTTACCACTTTAGTAGTTTTGAACTATATTTCATATAAGTTTATTATTTCACAGAGACTCCATGGATAGATATTGTATATATCATGAGTATTATATAAAGTTGTTGTTTGACTTATTGGGTACACTATTATGCTTAGTTGACAAATAGATCACTATCTTATTCATTTATGTTATTTTTTTTAATTTGTTGATTGTTATTGGCCTTAATTAATAAGCATAATGATGTTAATTAATTTAACGGGCACTAGTATATTTGATCTTATATGGTGCTTGCAATGCGGTTCTATGGCATCAAATGCTTGTTGAGCCAGAGTCGGGTTTGAGGCTAGACAAGTTAGGTATCAAAATCCTATAGAAGTGTTCTAGAATTTTTCTGTGGAGTGGTGTCTAGTTGAGTCTTCCTCCCGCAGCCTAATCAGTTGTATGACCGAGATATTTTCCGTACATTTATAAATATTCTCATCTTGATTGTAGATTGTATTCTAGAGCTTCTTAGAATCATCATAATACGTTCGTTATTCGTGCCTCACAGATATAACGTTGACATGTACAGGAGATACTAACATAAATAACACTGGTGCTTCTGACGCAACGTCGAGCGGGCAACCAACTGCACCTGTCAACCCTTCTACTATGGCTACTAATGTCAAGGTGGAGACTGGTACTAGAAACAAGGTTCCTCCACAGGCCTCACCATTCCTGCTGTCCTTGATGGAGGTGATGCTCATATTGGATCAATGCAAATTGTCATTCAGATGCTTACTACTCTAGTAACAGCCCAGAACATACAGGCTTCGAAAGTGTGTCAGTAGCCAGAGGTGGAAGACTTAAATACTTCTTGAGTTTGAACCCACCAAAGTTCGATGTCATTCTTTCATGAACTAGTAGCCATGAAGATTTCTTTCCCTTTTAATTTAGTTCCAGATAAGTGATGTTAAATGTTGTTGATCTTTAAATGTCCTCATTTGGTCTCAATGCCTGCAGGATATTGCAAATGCTGAACTTGCCCCAACACATACAATCCGACTTGGACTGGCTCTCAACTTCTCTTTGTTTTATTATGAGATTTTGAACTCTCCGGACCGTGGTTGCGATCTCCACTTTTACACGAATATTTAAATGCATGTATAATATGTATGTTTTATGTTAATTATTATAAAATTTAAGTATTACTACGGTATTAACATATTAACATTTAATATAAATATTAG
>JACEIK010000837.1:295116-312285 GCA_018107945.1 Datura stramonium
ATATTTTTCAATATTGAATTCCAAAGTAGAGTACTATTTGAAAATATGGGTAAATATGGGTAAACAAGTTTTTTACCCAACCCATTTTTATCCATATAAAATATAGGCAAACAAGTTTTTTACCCAACCCATTTTTACCCATATAAAATATGAGCGGATTAAAATATTACCCATTTTATGTTGATCCATTTTCAACCTGCCCAAATTTGACCCAACCCGTCCATTTGCCACCACTAATCAGAATTATATATACCTCCTCTGAAGTTTAGGTTTGTAACACATACATTCTAAGTTTTGTGTAAATATACCAGGGATCATATATAACACATACATTTTTTTATGTGGCAAAACTATATTACTATCTAAAAGAAACATATCATCATATTTTATAGGATCATTTATAACCGTTTAATACTGTTCAAGAACATATTGATAATGTTGCTTTTTAGGCTATCATCTAGACTCAAATTACCGCAACCAATTGTAGATAATCTCTAATCTTTGTTGTACAATGTCAAATTGACTTCAAATGAGATTTATATAAAATTAGTAGTAACCTTTACTGTTGTAGTAAATAAAATTCATTAACCATACATGAAATTGACTTTAGCGACAACTAGCATACGAAACTCCTTCACCTAGCCAAAACTTTTGGTTGCTGCGTCCAAGAAAAAGTGTGTGAAGGATAAAGGTGAACGTGAATATATTCATAATTTCCTTCAATTTATCGTTCCTCTATATTTTGATGATGTTTTATATTTACTCTATTTGTACTAAGCTTAGACTTTAAGTTATTTATAGTAATAGGTCTTAGTGTCCTATACAATTATCAGAATGTTGTTGAAGGCGTTTAGTAAAAAGAAGAGTATAAAGGGTCTGATCCTCACATGGCTGCTGCTCTTGAAAAGAAAATATTGAATACTAATTCAGGGGTGGTATGGATGATGTTGCAGGACTAAATGAAACGAAGAGGCTTTTATAGAAAGTAGTGGTACTCCAATTTTTTCAGGTACTTACTATATATATAGGTGTTATGCAAGTCTTCACATACTTAAAAGTGCAAAAAGAGTCTTTATCTTTTCTGTTGATCTTTAAAGAAGTATAAGCCTAAAATTGCCACATAAGCTTTTTTCTTTTATTACTTTTATTTTATGTTTTATTACAATGCTTTGTATTTATTTTTTAAACTCTTGAATTTGAATTTCTCATGTCGCATTCTTTTTGCTGCTAGTATTGTATCAAATGTAATATGTATTCGTCAACTTATGTGAAACATACTACAGCAATAAAGTCTTCAATTTTTTAATTTTTTTTTTTCATTTTGTAAGATCTAATTAATCTTGAACGAGTTTACTTATTGAGTTTTTAATCCAACTTTTTATGCATATAAGATGTTTATTTGCCGTTTGTTTGTTGTATCTATTTGTTCAATCAATTTTTTAATTTCTGCTTGATTTGACAAGTGTAAACACTTTGATATTTTCATTTTCCCAAATGATGAGATATGACTCATTTAGTATGAGTGTTCTTAATTAAATGTTTCCTATCTCAGTTTTTCTAAATAGATGGTAAGACGAAGGTGTTTTTTTGGTTCTCATTTTAGATTGTTGTCAGGAGATACTGAGTTTGATAAGAGCCACATTTAAGAATTTTGATTATTCAACTTCAGGAAAAGGAGAGGTTTTTGAAGGTTTCTTTATGATAAATCTTTTTAAATTTTCTTATTTATATCAGATTTTGGGAGTTTGTTTTGTGGATTCCTTTAGAATGGTAAAAGCCCCGGTTTGCGACACTTTCAAAGTATTGCTACTAAAAGAGAAGCATCATTTATATAAAAAAATTGAAAAGTACTTCTTTTAATAGGAGAAATTGGAAAGTCCTTTTTATTTTTAACTGAATGTCTCCAAACAGATTGAAAAGCCTCCATCTCTTCTACTCTTTTCTCTCAAGTTTAGGTGACTTGTAATTATATGATCTGTAATAAAGTAACTGAGATAGAGAGAAATTAAAAAATAAAAAGTAACCTCTTTGATTCTCGTCGTAGTGATTATTCAGCTTTCAGTATTAACATAAAAAGTTAAAAGTGAAAAGACATTATACTCTTTTCATAGATTTGGAGAAACCTTATTGTTGCTTCTTGAATATTCCACGAGTTTTCGTCTATAGAAAAATGATAGAGACTTCTCCTTTTTTCGTAGTTAATTTTAAGATTTTGGCTTGTCGTTATAAAATTCAATTCCATGTGTCATAAGAAAGGTAATTGATTTTCCTAATATCATTGTTATGAGACTCTTCGAAATTGGTGTTGCTAGAGAAGTATAAACCATTGTTAGTATACCAGGTACTAATGCTTTGAGGAGTGGTGGACAACATCATCTGCATATATAAATAATTTTAGTCTCAATGTACTAACCTATATTGTTAATCCAAGCGTAAATTTAATGTTCAATCTTTTAGTTATATATATTGTGATTCCTTAAAACTTAATTAATATATTTGTATGTACAAGTTTTTAATGAAGTAGCATATGGATCTTGAATATTAACACCTTAACTTGGTCCAAAGGCATACAAATATGCTTAAGACTACTAAATATTGAAATTCATGAAATGAGTCTTCGGATGAGAAGCATGTTTGATAGTCTACATTATAGTTGTTTCTATCTCCAAAAAAAAAATTGATTTCTTGCTTTAAATAGGCACTAACAACATATCAATTTATATGATGGCTGATTTCTACTGGAAACATGTGGATTTTCCAGGTGGTACTATGAAGTTTATGCTCATATTTATTCAATTGTAGCGGTCGCAACTGAAGATGTGCAGTGAGTTATCACAAATTTGCTTATGGTACAGATTTTAGTTAACAAAGGAAGTGCAGTTGAAGGTGTACATGTCGGAGCTCTATTCAATGATATGTTGTTAGAAATGCTGGAGTGAATATATTACTTTGTATTTCATTGTATAGGTAAGAGATTTTAGTCTTAGGCTACTGCTCCAGAGCATGTTGACGTCATTGTGAGAATTTGAGACATATGCTCTTAAATAATAAAGATTCATGTTATGCACGTAAGAAGTCAGAGTTTTAAAATTCATTTTTTGGCCTTTAACTTTTTTTTTTTTTTTAAAGAAGAGAATTAGGATTTCTTATTTTCTTCGGTTGTTTTCTCCTTCTTCCTTTCCTGTCCTGTGTAAATTTATACAATTTCTCAAACTAGTGTATCCCTTTGATATCCTCAAAACTTTCATTAGTAAAATGATGTATATGTTTTTAATTTTTTTTTTATTTAAAAAAAGCTAATACTATAGTGTTTTCATTATTTAAAATAGAATACATGTATATAAGTAGTTTTGCTTTTAATCATTTCTTCTCCTTATTATAAAATGGTGGAGTTATTTCATTTTAGATTAAACTAGAGAAGATTTATGGTTCACTTTCACTTTTACTTTCAGGTGCTTAAATTGAAATATAATGTTAGTGACTAACTGGTTTTGCTTTATCAAAATTTAAAACATTAGCTATTTAATCATATTTTGATTTCTTCTGTAATCGCACGAAGTACAAGTAATTTCTCTAGTTAGATTATATAAGGAGAAGATTGAATATTCAAAGGATTAAGAATAATAGGACAGACGGGTACAAAGAAATGACAATCTTGCTAAAGCTGCTATCAAGTATTACAAGAAACAATTCAATCTAAACCACAATGAAGTGCATAGAAGATTGGTAGAGTGCATCTCACAGATAAATCATATGTTGATCAGACCTCCTGAAGAGAATGAAATCAGACAAGCAGTCTTTGGCATGAGCATTGATAGTTCAGCAGGCCTTGATGGCTACAGTGATAAGTTCTTTCAATCTTGTTGGATCATTTTTAAAAGTGATGTCTATGCTTTTGTTCAAGAATTCTTTAGGGGGGAAAATATGAAAAGAGTAACTTCTTTATTAGGTAATAATCTTTCTTACTTAAGGAAAGGACTTGTATAGGCTTCTTCCTTTTCTAAATTGATTAGTCTTTTTTTCTTTTCTTTTTGTAGATTAGAGGTAATTTCACGTCCCCTCTAATCATTATTAGCTTTGATGTTATATTATATGGTAAGGGTCAAGTCAAATCCCACAACCTCATGGTGATGGTTTTAAAAAAAGCCTTTAATATGACAATTTTTTTTTATTCAATCTCTAACATACTGAAAAACCTTGAATAGCCTTATTAGTCACTATCATCCTAACGTTTTCCTTCAGCTATTCAATATAGATGATTCGATATATATATGTATTCCTTTATGTTCTTGTTTGATTACGGGGGTTGGATCGCTCCATGTGGGTTGATTCGACCTAGGAGAAGATAAGTTACTGCATATGATTAAAAAAAAGGAGTTATAACCTCCCTCAACTTTTTCTGAAAAAACCGAAACGTGAAGAGTGGGGGAGTTATATTTTTTTAACCGTGCTCTATATAAAGGGTTGAAAAGAGAACAGAACGGAAGAGGTTCTTCTTCAAAAAATATTCTCACAACAAAAAAAGAGATTCAAGCGTAATTAGGACATTTAATTTGTGGATAGATTTGACTTTGCTTCCTAGTGAAACAAAATACGGCTTGGAGCTTTCTTCCACAAAAGTTTTTCGAAGTTTCCGCTGCTGTTAACAGGTACACGATTCTTGTTTCTGTTACGAAATTTTATTAACATTGGTATTCGATCCAGGTTGCATATCCATTATTTTTTTTGGTATACACAGATGCATTGTGTGTAGTTGCGAATTTTCTCTGTGTGCTTTTTTTAAAAGAAGCCACCAAAGATGAGTATCTTTCAAGTTTTCCTAAACTTAGCAACATAATCTTGCTTTGAAAAGAGCAATTTGCTTAAAAGAATGCTGTAAAGTTTTATCACAAAAGGGAAATGCTCCACCAAGACATGATTATTTTTGACAGTTTTGTGAAAAAATTATTATTGTAAAGTAATTTCTGGAAAGCAGTAGCTTATATTTTTGGCATGAAATTTATTTTATCATGATCTACTTGTTTAGAGCTTTCCGTTAATATATTACACGTTCAAAATGAATTAAAAACGAGCGAGATATGATTTTTTAAAGTTGGCTGAAATTTTTTGACAGTTTTGTGAAAAAACTGCTACTGTAAAGTAATTTATGAAAAGCAATAGCTTATATTTTTGGCATTAAATTTATTTTATTATGATCTACTTGTTTAGGGATTTCTGTTGCTATATTACACGTTTAAAAAGGATTAAAAACAAGTGAGATATAATTTTTTAAAGTTGGCTGAAGTTTTTTGACAGTTTTGTGGGAAAAAACTGCTACAGTAATGTAGTTTCTGGAAATCAGTAGTTTATATTTTTGGAATGAAATTTATTTATTCATGATCTACTTGTTTAGAGATTTCCGTTAATTTATTACTCATTTAAAATGGATTAAAAAAGAGTGAGATATGAATTTTTGATATTGACTGATTTTTTTGACAGTTAATAATTATAAAAAAAAATCTGTTGCTGTAATTTATTATTTTTTTTGGCTGGATAATTATTTAGTCCTTGTGTTCCCTAAACATATTTTGTCTTCTACAATTGTGTGGCATGAGTTGTCACATTGAATGGTATAACTATTCTAATCGTTTCCTTGTTCCTATCTCAGACATGGCTAAACAGGAACAAACTCGAATTACTCCAAGTGGGAGTTTTGAAAGTCTAGCAAAGGGACAATGTAGAAGAGCACGTCGCCGTAGGACATGTTTTTGAGGCCAAGAAATCATAAGGGATGGTATCCCAAGGGCGACACAAAATCTGTTAAGTCTTTTAAAATGTCTCCTAGTATTTCAGTCGCCGAATTCATTCATATTTTTGAATTGAAACATATTGAACTGGAAAATTCTGTTGAAATATCGGATTAGGGAGCTTTAGCTATTTTTAGCGAGCTCTCTCCGAGAACCTTGGGTTGATAGACTAATCAAAGTTTATCACGAGAAGCCAATGTTTTAAGGTGTATATACGTTGTCTTGAAGTCATGTGGGAGGATTATTTTTCTTTAATTGTATTGTAACTTGTAGTTGTTTTTTATTTCAAATATTTGTTCTAAGTTATTTGTCTCTCTTTACAAATTTTCATTTATTTCCTTCAAATGTATTGAGGCGAATTGGAAGTCATTACTAAAATACTCACTAAGAAATATTTTTCACTTTTGATTAAATATTTAGATTGTGGATAATGATTGAAAACTTAGTGACCATTTCGATCCTATGCTAAATATGAAGTCATTATGAAAATTGATTTGCTTGAGTGAGTATATGAATATCTCATGCATATATTGATCAAAGTAAATATTGATGAGAATAACTTGCATAAATTGTCTCTTATTAACAGATATGACATCAAAAAAAATAATTGCTGACTTGAACAAAGGTGAAAAACTGAATGGTAACAATTACTACATTTGGAGTCGCAAAATATGATATGTACTAGAAGAGCAAAACGCTCTTGAAGGTAGTCAACCAGAAGATGGTAACATTACATAGTACAGAAGAGAACTTGAAACTTACTAAGATTGGAAAAAGACATATTCTACCACACGTGGAATTCTTGTAAGTTCTATTGTTGATGGGGCCTCATTCATGAATGCGAGGAATTTCCTAATGCTCATGCAATGTGGGCACACCTGCGAGGAACATATGCTGGTACATCCGTGATCCGCCTTAGACAACTGACTATCAAGTTTGATACTTACAAGAAGCGTCGTGATCAGAACATAAAACAATACCTTAAGGTGATGTCAAACATGATTTCTTAACTCAAAAGTGTTGGTCATGTTCTCTCTAATGAGAAACAGGTTCAGGCAGTGATCTAGTCTATTTCCAATAATTGGGAATACTTGAAGGTTAATTTAACCCATAATGATAGCATCAAATTTTTTTTCTGATGCTGCCCGTCATGTTGAACTTGAAAACAAGCGACTTGGTGTTGCTAGAGCTGCTTCTAATGCCTTTATGGTAGAATCAAGTGGTACGAAGTCTTCAGGTTTTTCAAGAAGAAAGACAAGAGTAAGATGAAGTGCTACAACTGTCATGTTCCAGGGAATTTTGCTCATGATTGTACTGAGCTAAAAAAGGTAGCATTTCTAAATGCATCTCTGAGTGCTACATATGTTTCTAGCACTGCTTTACTAACTGAATCTTATCCTATGTGGATTGTAGACTCAGGAGCCACCGACCATGTTAGTCATGATCGGAAAGTGTTTGTGGAGTTCCGTCGGGCCTCACCTGAATCAAGGTGGATATATTTAGAAAATAATGCAAGACTTGAAATCAAAGGAATAGGCACTTGCAAAGTGGACTTGCGTGGTGGCCGATCTTTGATGTTACATGACGTTCTATATACTCCAGAGATTCAACGGAATTTAGTATCCGTATCTGTTCTTTTAGATATTGGTTTCAATTGAAATTTTAGTCACAAAGGTGTTATAATTACTCTAGACAATAATTTTTTATGGTTTTGGACATTGTTATGATCGTTTTAGATTGTAATCCTTCAACTTATGACTATTATGTTGACTGTTATATAATGGCATGTTATTCTAGTAACAATGATGTAGATATTATTATATGACATGCAAGATTGACTCATATAGGGCAAGATCGAATGAATAGGTTGGAAAAAGAAGGATATTTAGGTTCTTTCTCCAAAATTGATATGCCAACATGTGAAAACTGTCTTGCTGGAAAGATTACAAGTAAACCATTTGGGAAGGCTAAAAGAGATGAGTTCCTACTACAGTTAATCCATTCTGATATCTGTGGTCCAATGAATGTGAGGGCAAGGTCTGGTGTTGTGTATCTCATTACATTTATTGACGATTTCACGCGCTTTAATTATGTCTATTTGATTTCTCATAAGTCTGAATCACTTGAGTGCTTTAAAAGATATATGAACAACGTTGAGAATCAATTAAATAAAAGTATCAAGACTTTAAAAACTAATAGAGGCCATGAATATTTGTCAAAACAGTTTGAAGAATTGTGTACTGAAAAAGGCGTTACTAAACAGTTAACAATTCCTTATACACCTCAATAGAATGGTGTAGCTGAAAGAAGGAATAGAACACTATTGGACATGTGTTGTTGACTGCAGCCTATAAATTGAATAAAGTGCCTTCTAAATCAGTATTTTTCACTCCTTATGACCTATGGACTGGTCATAAATCACACCTTAATGATCTACAACCTTAGGGTTGTGCTGCATATATAAAAGATCGTTTTGGTGAGTTCGGTAACTTGAGTTCAAAAGGAAAGAAATGTATCTTTATAAGATATTCACAACACTCCAAAAGGTATGTGTTCATTGATGAATTGGAGGACGGAAGTACTACTGAAATTGAGTCATGAGATATCAAATTTCTAGAAAATAATTTTTTTAAAAAAGGTGAAATAAAGGAAAGTGAGTCTCTTTAGGAAATGTTGAATTCAAATGATCAGACAGTGTCTTCAAACTTGCTTGATAATTCAATCAATCAAGAATTGTTCCTGATCCAAGTGGGAATTTTGAATCCAAAAAACTTATGGAGGAATCTGAACTTCAATTACGTAAGAGTAACAAAAAAGGTATACCTAAACGATCTTATGAAATTGAGATTATGTTTTTTTGGTATCTCCCATAGAATTGGATGAGCCTAATTATGTGACTGAGGCTTTAACGAGTCCTAAAAAAGATGAGTGGATGAAAGCGATGAAAGGAGAATTAGAGTCCATGAAAACCAATAAAGTATGGGATCTAGTTGACCTTCCACCCGGGCATAGAGCTATTGGAAAATAGATTCTCAAAGTTAAACACAAATCGGATGGATCAATAGAAAAACACAAGACGCGATTGATCGCAAAAGGTTTTACTCAAGAAGCTGGAATAGATTATGATTAAACATTTTCACTAATTGTGAAGTTTACCTCTATTTATTTACTTTTGGATATTGTTGCTCGTTTGAATCTAGAATTGCACCAAATGAATATGAAGACCGCTTTTCTCAGTGAAGAATTAAACGAGGAAATCTACATGAAACAACCTGTAGGTTTTGTTGTTAAAGGCCAAGAAAAGAAAGTCTGTAAATTAAAAAGATTAATTTATGGCCTAAAGCAGTCTTCAAGGCAGTGGTACCTGAGATTTCACAAGGAGGTGATTTTATTTGATTTCACCATGATCGATGAAGACCATTGTATCTATGTGAAAAAGTCCAATGGAATGTTTGTAATTCTTTCTCTTTACGTGGATGATATTTTATTAGCCGGAAATAATATGGAGTATATGAAAACCATCAAGTTATGGCTTTCAAATTCATTTGACATGAAAGACATGGGTGAAGCAGATTATATATTGGGTATAAAGATCCAGAGAGATCTTTCCAAGAAGTTTTTTGAGTCTATCTCAAGAAACATATATATAAAAAAATTTGGAGCGCTTTCGTATGAATAGTTGAAAACTCATTGATACTCCAATAGCAAGAGGTGAAACTTTAAGCCTTGAAATGTGTACAAAGACTGAAAAAAAAGCAAGACATGTCTCAAGTTTCATATTTTAGTGCTGTCAGGAATTTGATGTATGCTATGATGTGCACTCTCCCAGACATTTATTATGTGTGGGTCTAGTTAGCAAGTATCAATCCAATCCCGGAAGAGATCATTGGAAAGAAGTGAAGAGGATTTTCAGATACCTAAAAGGAACTACAGATTATTCACTATGCTACAGATTATTATTTGGGGACCAGAATGATAGAAAATCGACCCTCGGCTATGCTTACTTAGTGGTGGTGCTATTTCGTGGAAAAATAAGAAATAAACTTGCACAACCGTTTCAACTATGGAAGATGAATTTATGGCTTGTGTATCTGCAATACAAGAAGATGTTTGGTTAGATAGATTATTTGAGCATTTAAATATTGCAAAAAGTTCTCAAGGTCCCATGAGTTTATATTGTGACAGTCAAACGGCTATCGCATACACGAAGGATCCTAAGTATCACAGCAAGACCAAATACATTGACATCAAGTATAACTTTATAAGAGACATAGTAGCAAGTAGAGAAATAAATTGACAATACATTCCTACGCGAGAAATGATAGCTGATTCTTTTACAAAGGCAATATTTAGAGACTTGTTTGAGAAATATGTTATGGCTCTAGGTTTTCATAGGATATGATAATATTTTATATTGTAAAATGAATTAGTTGTTATAATTTTCTCATCAATATTTGACTCTTATAATTTTTGTTCGCAACTCATATACATGTGATGATGTATTTTAATAATAAAGTGTGTCAAACAAATTGCGAGATCGACTCTCTCACACGAGCAATCGCCTCTTACATCTTGGAACGTGAAGAGATGAGTTCCACTACCATATATGACTTGTTTTATAAGCCAGATATGAGTCTCTCTAAGAAGAAGAATTGAGAATCATTGAAGAGAGAAACTCGGATTAGACATCAAGAGGTGTCTAGATCAAGATTTGTATGGTGTAGAATAAATAAAATAAATGAGACACACACACCAATATAAGGTGAGAACACCATAGCACGTATTTCATACCACGAGTGCTAAGCGATCAATGGGTTAATGGAAGATTAAAACCCTGCTTCTTCATTATGTGAGAACCCAAAAAGTTGTATTAAATTTTCATTGGAATACCCTTCGACTTTTGACTGTTTCTTGAAGTTTCAATCGGTGTTGCTACTTTAGAATGTCACTAATAGTCATGAGTGATTCGGTAATGCAGTGCATGTCTAGGAAAGCAGTTGATCTGAAACTGATGGATTCGAGTAGAAAGGAAAGACAATTATAATTTAATAATTTAACTTATATATACAAGCCGGCTATTACATTATCATAAGGGTGTCAAATGTAATTGTGGATATAAAGTTAAACATGAACTCGAGTTCACTCCTTTAGAGGAAGAGGGATCAGATAAGTAAGCTACTAGAGTAGTGAAGGATGTCTGGGGTTTGCGAGTAATAAGATCTTCCTGTTGGTAGTGAATCCCTTTCATAAGTGATTGAATTTCTACTTGGAGCTATGGTACAACCTTAATAGGTTTAAAATTTTATAGCTCTTGATGCTCGCAGGTCGCACAAACTATTTGCCTGTATGAATTATGTGTGATATCAATATGATATGATTTTGGGTCTAGTCCATCATGAATGAAGTGGAAGATGTTGGATTACGGGGTGTGGGTCGCTCCATGTGGGCTGACCCGACCCAATTAGGAGAAGATAAGTTACTGTATATGGTTTTAAAAAAAAAAGAGAGAGCTATAACCTCCCTCAACTTCTTATGAAAGAACGAAACATGGGGAGTGGGGAAGTTATAATTTTTTGAATCGTGCTTTGTATAAAGAGTTGAAAAGAAAGCAGAACGGGAGAGGTTCTTCTTCGGAAAACATTCCCATAATACAAAAAGAGATTCAAGCGTAATTAGGGAATTTAGTTTGTAGATAGATTTGACTTTGCTTCCTAGTGAAACAAAGTACGGCTTGGAGCTTTATTCAACAAAGGTTTTTCGAAGATTCCACTGCTGTTAATAGGTACACAATTCTTGTTCCTGTTACGAAATTTTATTAACAATTCTTCTTTTGTAAAAAAGCGAGAAGAGAATGAGAGGTAAATTCTTCTACTTTCTTATTTCTTATTCTAGATTTTCTTTTATAATGAAACTTTATTAGTTTTTATGTTTCTAATTTTATACCAGAAGAGTTTATGTGATCTATACTTTGTAATTTCCACTAGCAGCTTCGGTAGAATGATGATGGAATATTTAGCTAATTAGAAATCAAATTCCATATAACAATACGAGAGCAGGGCTGTTGAACGGTAAGGGAAATGAAGGCATTGTCTTAGGCCCCTAAATAGTCATTACTAGATCGAGGCCCCGATAATACTACTAAGTACTGTACTTAATTAGCTATTTTACCTTCTCATGTTTAACTCATATGTAACCGGAAAATGATTTCGTTCATGTCACTATCTTTTTTTAACGATAAAGCCCCGACGAGAAGTGACGCAAGGATCAAACTCAATGAATAATAAACTCGTTCCTCTAAAAATGTAGCGTGCGTCTAACTCATACATCACGCATTACGCTCTTACCACTAAATGAAAGTACTTTGAAATTAACAAAAATAAAAATAAAGGAGATTTCAGTTGTGCTATTACATATGTAGACGCATTTCTATTTACTCTTAAGTTATCCGCATGATGAAAATGCAATTAGTTAGAAAACATAAATTCAGCTAAAGCATTGATAAGACAGGCTAAGGTTGTAAAAACAGAGGTGAAATATATAGAACCAATGTTTACTATTTGATCAAAACAAGATTACAAGTTAAGATAAGCTGCATTACATTGACGTTATACTCTATCTTAATGAACTCAGCTAGCCTTGGCACCTCTTCAAGCAACTCAAAACTGAGAAATATATTACAAAAGTTGTTCCAAAACTGAACTCATTGGCGGCTCATGAGACATGATATGATTTGTTGATTATCTTGATCAAACATTGGTGCTTCATCACGAGACAATTCATCAGCTGGCAATTGTTGGGATGATTGATCATATGTACGTAATTGGTGCGAGACCCCGGAGTAGGTTGTAATACTGATCATTATCATCACTTCCTTGCAAAAGAATATTACTTAACTCGGACAATGACTCTTCCAACAATGGAACAGTAGCCTTGGCACGTTCAAACTCTTGCTCATCCACTTCCCGCAACTCAAACTCATTGTAACCACCATAATATCCATCTTCTAGATTACAACTTGTCGGAGCAGAGTACTCTATGTGATGATAATTTTGATAATCTTCCAAACAGTACCCTACCATAGGCATAGGCTGATCCCCCGTAACAACATTAATATTCTCCCCGCTGATGTTGACAATAATAATTTTCTGATCCAATATTTTCCTCCTTGTCATAATTACCAGAAGTAGCACAAAATCCATTCATCATCTGATCATTACCACCACCGACATTAACAGTATCACAAAATCCTTCTTCTGAATTACTTATTGGGACAGTACTATATGTATAGACAATTTCATGATCTTGGCCATCAGCTCCCACATACCCTCCTAACCCTAGCATAGCCTGCTCATTATGATCTGAAGCAACAATATTGTTCTCTCCTATCTCCTGATCATCGCAGTTATTAATAACGTGCTTTTGATCCTTGCTACGGACAACCTTCCTCTTAACGCGACACAAAACAAGGTCCTCGTGTCGAATTTGATTACGTCCTCTCAACGACTTTACTATGCTATCACTAAGGCGATATTCTTTCATAGTCCACACAACTCTTTGATCATGACCCAAATTACTACCATCTTCATGATCATAAAAACGGAAATTTTTCTTAAACCCTATCACTGACCCTTTTTTACTCACGATTTTTTTAGCCGCGTCCAGTCCCTTCCATGTGCCGCCACCTCTAAGTCTATTGACGTTTTTACCTTGTGCAGATTTTTTCTTTAACTGAGTAAACAAGTAGTTCACGTCGGTGGACTCCCAATCAGGAGATAAATGATGGAATACATCAGACGGCTTCTTGTTACCGTACAAGTCTAGCAGTCGAATATGATGGTACTCGAAAGAGTTTCCGCTCACAAATTTGATTAGATAGCTTATGAGTTCATCATCAACGGGGCGAAACCTGAACCCCATTCCAGTACTAGTAGAGTTATTCATCATTATATATTGTCGAATACAAAATATAAGAAAAAATGTAAAATGGAGAGCAAAATTTAACCCTAGCTATGTGTTAGATTGCTGGTTTTGATGATGTCAACCCCATACAGGGACCAGATCCCTTGTGCCGATGTTGATACTAATTTGAACTGGACGGAAAAACTTTTACAGCTGTAAAAGTGCTTTTTGGCAGTTGGTGGGTGAGTGCAGCAGCGCAGCAGAGCAGTGTACTAGACCAATGAGATAGTTTTCTTGTTGGTGTCTCCAAAGCTTGTCCTTGGGATCTTGGAAAACAAATAGGTTGATACACAACCCATTTCATCTTCTCATCTAGAAAAATAGACTTTGAGAAAATACATACTCTTCCCTTAGAAGTGCAGTTTGTCCCTGAAGAGGTCAAGAAGATCGAAGCCATTGTTTCCTTGACCTAAGGCAGATGCAAGTGTTGTAATGTGTGTGGTGTAATAGATAGAAAAACATGAATGTTGTATAATCTTGTTTTTCTTTTCTCTAAAGTTGTATCCGCAAAATTGTCAACTAGAGTTAGTTGATATTTGGCTAGAGCTAGCCTTGTAGTACTAGTTGGAGTTAGCTAGTAGAGATAGCAATGGAGTCATTATTTGAAGTTTTGTAATAGAGTTTTTTACAAGTGGGAGATTTAGAGTTGAATCTCTTAGGATTACTAGAGTTTGTAATCATTGTTGCTCAGATCTAGTGGAGCTGTTGAGAAATTCTACGAGGTAGGTCGTGGTTTTTTCTTCCCTTGAGCAAGGAGGTTTCCACGTAAATATCGTGTCTTATATTTCTTACTGCTTTATTTACGTGTGTGTCTCTGTTTCTGTGTAACCTGATAGAAGGACCAGGTCCTGAGTACGGTGGTCGATCCATATAACTTATCATTTGGTATCAGAGCAGGTTCTTTCTAAAAGGTTAACACCTAGAAAGACTCCTGTAAAAATATGGCAGCACCACCGAATCTGGAAGAGGGTCAGTCTACCATTAGACCACCTAGATTCAATGGACAATACTACGGATGGTGGAAGACTAGAATGCACGATTTCATCATGGTTGAAGATAGTGAACTATGGGATGTTGTGCTAGATGGTCCTTATGTTCCCATGAAGACAGTAACAGAAGGAGAGACAACCAAATCTGTTCCCAAAACAAGGAAAGAGTACAATGATAGTGATAGAAAACTCATTGAGAAGAACTACAAAGCCAAGAAGCTTCTTGTTTGTGGCATAGGTACGGATGAATACAATCGAATTTCAGCTTGTGAGACACCCAAGGAGATTTGGGATTGTCTTAGAACGGCTCATGAAGGGACCAGCCAAGTCAAACAATCTAAAGTGGATATGCTTACCACTCAGTATGAGATGTTCTCAATGAAAGAGGGAGAATCCATTCAAGAGATGCACACTAGATTCACATCCATTACCAATGAGCTCTACTGTCTGGGAGAAGTGATAAAGCCAAGCAGGTTGGTAAGGAAGATCCTCAGTGTTCTTCCCAAGTCTTGGGAAAGCAAAGYCGATGCTAWTAYGGAGGCYAKGAATCTAGACATTCTTACCATGGATGAACTCATAGGAAATCTTAAAACCTATGAGCTCAAGAGGCAGCAGGACCAAAGTAGAGGCGAGCAGAAGAAGGACAAAGGCTTAGCTCTCAAGGGAGCTCAAGTAATCTTTAGTAAAGACGATGAAGACATGGCCTATTTGACAAGGAGATTTCAGAAGATGATCAGGCGCAGTGATGGATTTCCTAAGAGGTCAAACACTAACAAGGGGTCTGCCTCAAATGATCTCTGCCATAAATGCGGAAAACCAGGCCATTTTATCAAGGACTGTCCCATGCACAAGGTTGATTACAAAGAATATTTGAGAACCAGTGCTGACAAAGCCTAAAAGAAGGACCGGGTCCCAGAAAAATTCAAGAGGAGAGCTGCAGCTGACAAGCTGGTCAAACCAAGCTCTAGCTGCTTGGGGAAACTCATCAGATGAATCAGAAAATGATGAAGCTGCCGAGGATACCTCAATGATGGTTGTAGAGGATGATGATTCACCCTTCAATATGATGTTTGCCTTCATGGCAAATTCGGATGCTGATGAAGAAGAAGAGGTAACCTTTCATGACATTAAAAAGAATTTGAAGGATTACAATGTGAAAGAGTTGAGATCTATGGCTAGTGTATTAATTGACTCATTCTATGATCTCACCAAAGAAAAAGAAGGATTAGATAAGTGTATTGATGAACTTGAAGCAGAAAAAATAGTCTTGATCACTAATCTAGCTGAACTAAATGAAAAATGTCAGGGGTTAGTAAATGTACAAAACACCATCATTGGAAGAGGTACTGGAAGTGATGTGAAAATTTCTCAAAATGACTTAGAAGCAAAATTAAAGAAGTCACAAGATGAGCTTACTCTGATAATGAATAAGAATTCTGAACTTGAGAAGGAGCTGACTCGACTTAAGACTGACCTAGAATCAAGCTACCTGATTGTCAAGCTACCTGAATGGACAAAAAGAAATCTGATTTTTCCTCTGTCTAGGTATTGGGAACTCAAGCTTAAATGGGTTCCCAAGTCTAGTCTATGATATATCCTTGCAGGAAGAAGTGAGAGAAAGCAGTCAAAAAATGGTACATGGACAGTGGCTGCTCAAAACACATGACTGGAGAAATTGAGAATTTTCTCTCACTCAAGGCGTGTCAAGGAGGCTCAATGTCCTTTGGAGATGGCAAGAAGGGGGAAATATTGGTGATAGAGGGAAATATTCGTGTGGAATTTTGCAGAACAGAAGATCAGATTGCAGACATCTTTACTAAAGCCCTGAACAGGGACCAGTTTGAGAGAAACAGATTAAGGCTGGGCTTAATCAAAATGAATTAATTTTCTATTTTTCTCTCTAAAGTTTTGACTCCTTTCTTGGTTATGATCAGAATGCAGGTATCCTTACCAGTTTGTTATTGATGTGTCTAACTCAGTTCCATACCTTCCCAGGTATACACGCATGGAGGGTGTGAAAAAGGATGGAAGTTGACAAGACAGAGACTTTGCACATCTTACTCAATCTCAAAAGGGGACCAGGTCCTACCAGGTAAGTATTACTTCTTCACTTATGAACAGATTGTGGAAATAATCCATGAACTGCCATTCCCGCCTTTTCTTCTCGGTACCCGGTCACACTGCCTGTTTCCCCCTCACCTCTTTCAGCCCAAACATCTTCTTGATTAGACACGTCTCTCTCTCTCTCGTTAAAACTCATTACCTGTCACCCTTTCTCTCTCATTTTTCAAACTCCTCTCTGCTAAAAGGAAAACCAGTCTCACTCTCTCTCTCCCCCCATCTTCGCCCAACAAAACCCTCTCAGTCCTCTGTAGAACTCTCTCTTCCTCTCTATTCTCAGTCCTCAGAATGGCGGCATTTGTTTGTTCCTCCAG
>JACEIK010000837.1:317443-337167 GCA_018107945.1 Datura stramonium
ATGAATTATTCTGTCTGTTTCTGTTTATTTGATTTTTTTATTAAATTATTTTTTTTAAAAAGATACATTTTTAAATTTATAAATAATTATTTTTACACTTTTTATTTTATGATTATTGAGAAAATTTCATAATTACATAAATATCGGAATGGATGGAGTAGTATTCCTGTATTTGTTTTAACTATTGATAAAATATCTAAACCGGACAGAAACAAAAGAAAAATATGATATTTAGAACTTTATATTTGAATTATTTCAAATCGAAATTCGTTTTGATTTATTTGACTTATTTTTTTTAGTCTGTTTTAAAAAAATATTTTTTTTTGTAATTTTTTAATTTCAACTTTCCAACTAATGTATTTAAGATCATAAGATTAATGAGAGGCGTTTTGATATATTTTATATATCTTAATTCAATTTCACCTTCTAAATATATTTTTCCAATTTTGATATTAAACACGTACTCACTCTATTTTAATTTATTTGTCTTATTTTAATTTAACGCAAAATTAAATAAAGTAAAAAAGACTCTTAAATCTTATATTAAATGTATTTACCCAATTTTTGTGTTCTTAAACGCGTTGCGTGAAAAGTTGAAATTAAGGAAACATAAAAAAGAGGAATTCTTTTCCAAAAGCTAAAAAGAAGCGTAAGATAAATAAATTAAAATGAGAAATATTTAAACAAACTAAAAAAAAATGTAAATATTTGCAAAAAACATTTTTGGTTAAGATCTTGCCGATGGTGCTGCATGCTCTCAATTAAGTGCCATAGTGATTGGGAAAAGTATTGAACGAAAGGCCCATCACCGGAACGGCGAAAGAGGTCTCCAATAGTAAGCGTTGCTGGAACGCATCCAGTGCTCCGCCATTTTCCATTATATCTTTCACCGCACACTGATAATACTCTCTCAGCTTTTTCATCAAACACCTGTACTGCAGCAGCCACCGCAATCGGACTCGCCGGAAAAGCCTCGCTACGGAGAATCCTCGGCGATTGTTGTTCTTCTTCCCGCCTCCTAGCCGCACTGTGGCAGCCTCTTCTTCGAATGATATTTTCCGTGGCGGGCTAGTGGGCCCCATCGGAATCCGGTGGTTGGATGCGCGTGGCTGACTGTACTAATTTTTTGGACGCTATTAGTTGGATTTGAAGCCATTGTTAATATTTGATTATCAGTGGAGACTAATTAGGAGATGAGCAATGAACTGGAGATATTAGAGCACTCAGATATAAGGAGCTGCAAATGAGCATATGTGCAATTCTGCTTAAATTAAGATTGCACATCTCCACCTGCATTTTCTTTAGGTTTCTTGTTTTACACCTAACAAATAAGGATTTAAATTATATATAATCGGTATTACAATTTTTTATTAGATATAGAAATCTAACTTGTAAATATAGATTAATATTATAGATTGCATTTCTTGTGCCAATGAATATTATATTTTTTAATAATGAATGCATATGTTATTATTTTACATTTGTTTAATTCTTTAGAATAAGATTTACGCATTCGTTAAGAAAGAATTGTGAAATAATAATTTCAATAATATAATCTTATTAATTATTTAAAAAATATAAAAAAACTAAAAAAAATAAAAAAAATAAAAAAAATAAAAAAAATAAAAAACGTGACTAATTTTTTTTAACTATTAATAAATTAAATTTAATTATTTAGTAATTAAATAATAACGGGGCAGTAATACCACTCTGCTGTTACACTGGGGAGGTTGCTTTTAACATTTCCTCTGGTAGAGCAAAGGAGGATAAACAATCCAATCTTGAAAAAAATGCCCATGGTAAAATGTGTCACTATCACATGAATATATGAAGGTATGTTTACCTTTTTTGAAAAAACACAAAAATTGACATATTCTCTTATGCTTTCCCTAATGTTCCAGCTCTAAGAGGGAACTAAGGTGTGTATCATCACAATAATAAATGAAATTAAAGTTTTATTTGAATGTATAATTTAAAAATTTAATTATATTTTTTATTAATTAGTTATTATTTAATTAGAATTTTGTTATACAATTTTCAAGTATTTTTTAATATTTCTTATTTTATTATAATTCAAAAAGTTGATAACATATTAAATCATAAAAAAAAATACAATGTTATCAATTGACCTTTTGTTTTTAATAAAAAGAATGGCGAACATGAGTTGTATTGTATTCTCTTTTTATATATACTCATACATGATTGACGAAGGTTGGTCATTATTAATATAAGCAGTAAATTTTATTTACATCCCAAATAATGATTAGTAAATATAGTTGGTATATATAAAATGGTGAATTTTTTTACAAAATATAAACTTATGCGTCAAATTTTATATTTGAAAAAAGTCCATCTCATAATTTGAAATTCCAAATCAAGATTTTTTGATAATTTACAATTTCATTCAAATCATTAGGGTAAATCGCGTAATAAGTATTAATTATTGATTTGGATAGAGGTTGATTTGAAGTTGAAATTTTATTTCAATATATAATTTAGATTTTAAATAATAAATAAAGATATTTAAAAAATAAAAAATTATTAAAACTTTTTCAATTCTTATACAATCTTACTAAATGAGTGAATACCTCATAAATTAGGTATTGAAATATCTTAAGGTATCACATTAATAAATCACATATCACAATATTTCTTTTATAAATAAATATTTTATGATTACATACTAATAAATATTTTTCAAATATATATAATTAGTTTTAAAATTTATTGAATTAATAAAATCAATAATAGTAGCGGTAATTATTTTTATATAATCGCCATATGACATAGGCCATCTCTTCACATTGAGCATTGAAACTTTTTTTTTAACTTTTTTTTTAACGAAATTTTCAATTATGATTTTTTTATAAAATATAAATATAAGAGTTAAGTTTTATGTTTTTTTTGAAAAAAAAATTACAAATTTGGAATTGAAATTTTACTTCTAAAGTGAATTTGAAATGAAGATTGAAACTGTAAAAACACAAACTTCAAATTTAAAGTCTAATTTGCACCGGCCAAATGGACAATAAAGTCTAATAAGATGGATACTAATTTATCCCATGTAATTATTTTGTAGTTGCTATTCAATAAAGTAGTAAATTCTTAGAATTTCACAAAAAAATTAAAATTAAAATTAAAATTAAAAATTAAATAAATAATAAAAATGTAAGTGTAAGGATAACTAGATCCCCTAAAAAAAGGAAAAAAAAACCTTCACGGCCTCTAGAGGATAATATTACATGATGTTACTACTTGCTAATTAAGTTTTAGATTCACCAACAAAATAATCCTAATAATAGTTATGAAGTATTAAATTTGACTTCGAGTAAAGATTTGATTGTATGACTTCAATCTAAAATCATTGTTATTCTATGCAAATATTTTGGGTGCAACTATACAAGAAAATAATTTGCTGCAAACTGGAAGAACATGACTACCCCAGATATCTTTTTTCACGATGAGGAATATTATGTAATTGAATTCCGATCCATCAAAGATATGCATGAGGTTTATTATTTTGGGCCACGGTCACTTAATAATAGACCAATCATCTTGAAATCATGGACCCCTGCATTTGATTTCATTGTAGAGTTTCCTACTGAGATCCTCCTATGGGTACTTTTTCCCAATTTGCCTATGAATTATTGGGGTTGTTGATCCTTGAGTAGAATTGCTAGTCTTGTGGGAACTCCTGTTTTTGTAGATGAATATACATAAAAACATATAAGGATCTCATATGTGAGGATGTAGATTGAGGTTAATGTAACCAAGTCACTCCCTACTGAGGTGATTATTCGTGAACCTAATGGCAACCAGTTCACTCAAGTAGAGGATCATGATTGGGGAACTGATTTCTGTGAGAAGTGTCTGGTGGTAGGACACAAATGTTCTCAAGCACAAGATTAGACGGGAGCTAAATTAGCTATACCTGATAAACCAGTACAGAGGAAAAGGCAGTCCAAAACTGTTACTCAACAATGAAAATATAAGGAGCCTGTGCTTAATACTCAATCTACAGTGATCCCAGAAGCTACTAGTCAGGAGATAAATCGTGTGACCACGGTAACATAACAAGGGAAATCACAAGAGGACAAAGTAACAACCACGGGGGTTCACCAGAACATGCAGTTGAAAAATCCACATGATGGTATCCGTGATGACAGCTCTAACCCTGATTTGCAAGTTAAGGAATTTCCCTGTGCTTAGCAGGGTACTCAACCCTATTAGGAATTCCTTTGCTCAATTAGGCAGTGGTAATGGAGAATCTCACACTAGACCCCCTAATACAACAGAGTCATTTCTAATTCCAAAATGACCTAGTTATGTAGGAATATAAGGGGTGTGAATAAAAGGTATAAGCAAAAGGAATTGAAGCACTATATTCAAAGTAAGAAAGTAAATTTACTTTGCTTAATAGAAACTAGAGTCAAAGCCCATAAAATGCCTGCAATTGTGAAGAATATAACCCCTGGGTGGGACTATATACATAACTATTCACAAGCTGTTAATAATAGAATATGGATTGTTTGGGATCCATGTTGTTATGCTGTGGAGGCTTTGAAGACAAAGGCTTAATTTATCCATATCAAGGCAGAAGGCAGATTTGATGGGTTTGCAACCTATATCATTGTGGTTTATGAATTTAATAGCAAGTAGCAAAGAAAGGTTTTATGGAAGGGTATTACTGGATTAGCTTAAAGGTTTATGACTACATGGCTTGTCTAGGGTGATTTCAACGTTGTACTTGCAGTCTCTAATAGACTCATGGGTACCCCTGTTACTGATGCTGAAATCCAAGACTTCTCTGATTGTATCCATAATGTGTTCCTGAACGAATTATGATGGAGAGGTGATTTTTATACTTGGTCAAATATGCAGGCTGGGATAGATAGAATTTGGAGTAGAATTGACAGAGCTTTTGGCTACGCTAATTGAATGATGCAATGAGGACATATACATACAGAGTATGATCTCCCACTGATATCGGATCACTCTCCCATACTGATACACCTTCTCTCAACTCCTAAAAGTGATAACACACCTTTTAGGTTCTTTAATTTCTGGACTGAGCACATGGATTTTTTTAGGATTGTTGCAGAAGGGTGGAAACAACAGGTAGCACAATGGAGGATGAGGAATATATAGCTCAAACTTAAAATCTCTTAAGCCATTGTTCAGAAAGTTGAATACCAAGGAATTCAAGAATATTAGCCATAAAATTGATCATACTAGGATGAAGATAAGAGTGGTTCAAACTCTCATGTCTCAACAATGCACGGATGACCTAATGCACAGGAGAAAAAACTAATGGTAGAGTTGGAGAAATGGTTCTTAATTGAAGAGAGCATACTACAACAGAAATCTAGAGCAACCTAGAGTAAACTAGGGGACTCCGACACAAAATATTTCTCAGTTGTTCTAAAAAAGAGGACTCAAAGAAAGCAAGTCAGTAACCTTATTTCTTTGACAGGTCAGAAACTGCTTGATCCTTAGGATGTTGAGCTGGAGATTAGCTTATTCTACAAAGGCTTAATGGGGACATCTGCTACTAGTTTATCTCCTGCAGATAGAAAAACTATGAGGCAGGGGCCTGTATTATCCTTCTAGTAACGGATGGAGCTATGTACGGATGTCACTGATAGAGAGGTGTGGGATGGGCTGATTGGTATTGAAGATGATAATCCCTTTGGGTATACTACATGTTTCTTTAAAAAGGCATGAGATGTGATCAAGAAAGATATTTGCCTAGTAGTTAAAGACTTCTTCATCACTGAGAGATTATACAAAGCTATTAATTGCACCACCATTACTCTGGTCCCTTTAAAGACTACAGACTCATTGCTTGTTGCACAGTGCTTTAAAAAATCATACCTAAAATCATTGCTTCAAGACTACAAAAATTTATAGCTACTGTCATCTATGAGTCACAATCTGGTTTTATACCAGAAAGAAGGATTGATGACAACATTATTTTGACCCATGAAGTAATTAAAACATATTTTAGAAAACATATTTCTAGTAGATGTATGATCAAGATTAACTTGCAACAAGCATATGATTTTGTTGAGTGGCCTTACTTAGAACAAATAATAGAGGAATTGGGGTTGGGATTTCCTATCAAGTTTCAGAGTTGGGTAATGCAGTGTGTTACTATAGTTAATTACACCATATTGATCAATAGTACTACTATTGAACCTTTTGAATGCTGCGAAAAGGCTTAGGCAGGAAGACCCTATATCTTCCTTTTTATTTGCCAAAGCCGTTGAATACTTAAGTAGAAGCTTGAATAACCTGAAAGCAGACAAGTCTTTCAAATATCATCCCCGATGCTCTAAATTAAAGATTAAACATCTCAATTTTGCAGATGGCCTACTATTTTTTGTTAGAGAGGGATATATTATTAGTAACTTCCCTACATAAATCTTTTTCACTCTTCTCCCAAGCTTCAGGTTCAAAAACAAACTTAACCAAGAGCTCAATTTATTTTGGTGGTGTTACCCAGGCTGAAAGTGACAAAATCCTGCAACACTTGGGATACACTCAAGGGGAACTTCCCTTTAAATAGCTAGGCATTCCCCTGTCTACCAGGAAGCTCTCTCTAATCCAATGGAAACCATTTATTCAAAAGATTACTAAACGAATATCCTCATGGACTACCAAGAAACTATCTAACGCAGGGAGCATGTAATTGGTTCAGAATGTATTATTTGGTATCCAAGCTTACTAGGCTTAGCTATTTGTATTGCCTGTCAAATTAATTAAAGCTATTGAAGCTTTCTGCAGGAGCTATGTATGGTCTGAGGTCAATACAATTACCAAAAAAGCTTTACTAGCCTAGGACAAGGTTTGTTATGCTAAAGCTTCTGGGGGTCTCAACCTGACTAACATTCAACTTTGGAATCAGGTTGTCATTGCTAAACTCTATTGGAATCTGGCAAATAAGCAAGATAAACTTTGGATCAGGTGGATCCATGCATATTATGTGAAAGACCAGTCCTTATTCAATACATCACTATCTCAACAAGCTTGTTAGATGGTTAGGCAGATTATTAGTGCCAGAAGAACTCTGAAAGTGTCTATACTATAGTACAACCTGGCAAAACCTTGATCAGATTTATTTATCATTAATTACTAGGAAATACTGAAATAGTACTTTGGAAGTGTATGGTGTTCCAGAATGCAGCTCGACCAAAATTCATCTTTACAATGTGATGCTTCCGTGGGAAGCTACTAACAGTAGACAGACTAGTGAAGTGGGATATAAATGTGGAACCCCTGTGTGTGCTATGTAAAGGTTGTGATGAAGATAGGGACCATCTATTTATGAAATGCAGTTACTCCAAACAATTATGGTCCAGAGTGATGGCTTGGGTGCACACACCACCTGAACCTGATCAGTCACGGGAGCATCACCAAGAATGGACAATCAAAGGTGGCAAAGGCAAATCATAATTGGCCAGGATCTTCAGATTAGTATATGATGAGACAGTGCATTCTATATGGATAGAAAGGAACATGAGAACTTTTGAGAAAAGAAGTCAAGAACTTGAGAACCTCGCCTGCAAGATAGCTTACATATGCAATATGCGAGCTACAACTGGGATTTCTGCCTTGATCCAGAGCTACCGATTTTGATTTTTATTTATAATCTAGTGTGTGCCTAGGTAGCAGTGGCCTTTTAGAATTTCTTTTGAGATAGCTAGTTGAGTTTAATTAGGCTATAGCTTTGTATAGATCTATACTTTGGTGATTAATAAAACTTATTAGTTACCCAAAAAAGAAAAAATGATAGTTTAAGGAGATTTTAAGTTTGGAGTTCTTTGATTATTTTTAGTGTTATATTTTATTTGGTTAACGGGCCAGCTCAATCCACTTCGCTCAAGCCTCACAGGTCAACAGACTTACTCGGGCCGGGCTAAAAAGTGTATTTCTTAAATTACCTCCAAAATTCACAATCCAATTCTATCAAATTACGAGTTGGACTGAGCCGACTCACTGAACCCAGTCCATATTGATGACTCTAATTTTTTGAGGTGAAGGTAGAGGTGGAGAGGTGAGTATAATATTGCTATCATATTCAAGGCACATAATAAATCATATGTGCTCAGTTTTAATTTGTCCAAAAAGTTAAACGAGTCATCTTTCACAATATGACTGGGTTGGGGGTGCTAGGACACTTTGGTTACCTGGTACTTCAAACTGGGCAAACTTAAAGTTTTCTTCTCCTTCGAAAGAGGCATTTTGTAATGACTAAAGCATCCTTTTCATTCTTTTAAGGACATATTTCTTGTCCTAATTATGCTGCGATATTCTTTGCTTTCTAACTCAGTTTTAGTATATAGATTTAATAAGCGTCGTATATATTTATAAATGCTAGTTTGCGTTTTATACGTGTTCTTCGCATTAATAAGAATAAATTTTTAAATAGCATAAATTATATTTAAAAGATGTTTTGTGTAACAATATAAGAATTTAAAAAGAAAGTTATACATTTTAAATTGATAAACCGTTAGCAAGAAGGTTATATTTGCCCCATTTGATAAACGACAAAGACATATTTGCACCATTTTTTTAACGGGGGATATATTTGCTCTAAAATCACAAAATTGAAGAATATATTTACCTCTTTTTCCTTTAACTAATAATACTAGTTTAACTAAAATTGAAGATATGCGGACAAGAATAATAATTTCGGAATAAAATTTAGAATAGTTTAGTCTCATATTTAGTTTGAGTTATAATCCCACTATTTGTAATAAAATAATGAGATTACTATCTCATATAGAAGGTGAGATAAAACTCAATCCATAAAACATCTTTACTTATCCATGCCGTATACCAAAAGTCCTTATACTTTAAGGGTAATACTTCCTCCATTTCAAAATAAGTAGTGTTTTCAACTTGAACACACCCTTAGAAAAACTACTTTATATTTTTACTCATTTAACCCAAATAAATATCTTGTGAGAAAGATATAACTCTTTAATATTTTCTTGATTATATAAAACTCTCTTCATTTAAATATCATTAATATTTTTCTAATTATGTAGAACACCACTTATTTTAAAATGAATTCAAAAGATTAAAATATAACTTATTTTGAAACGGAGGGAGTATAAAAATATAAACAAAAATTTAAAGATAAATTTAGATATTTTGTTATTTATTAAGATAATTTTGAAACACATGAACTCCACCCATTTCATGTTTGAACAAATTTGGACATTTTTTTACATTAGAAAAAAAAATACAAGTGGGAAGAATTATAGTTATCAGAAAATATTAAACTGCGACGTAATTTTCCAAAGTAGCAGTTTGCCTTTTTGGTCATAGTTTTAAGACGAATTTACCCGCAAAATGTTGACACTATAACTCCATCTACTGACATTGTTCCATCTTAACTTCGATCGATAACCCTAGAATTTTGGGTTTACACTCTTTGATTTCTCAGCTATGGATACAGACGTCGAAATGGCTCCCGCCGATGAAGGATCCACCGTTGCCGCGCCTTCAGCTGCGTCTTCTTCTACGAAGAAACCAAAGCGTTTCGAGATCAAGAAGTGGAACGCTGTCTCTTTATGGGCTTGGGGTACGCTTTTTCTAGCTCAGTTCATACGTTCTTTCTTTGGTTTGAATAGTTTCGTAGTCTATTCCCGATCAACGGTAAGAAATTAGTGTTTACCTGACGCGATTCGTGAAATTATTGATGCAGATATTGTTGTAGACAACTGTGCTATTTGCAGGAACCATATTATGGACCTCTGTGAGTTTTTCCAAAACCTTGGTTTTGCTCCTACTTTAATTATGTATTTTTATTTAAATAGCAGATAAATAGATTCGACACTTAATCCTGTATTTATTCGTCCATTCTGTGAAAATTGTTCTCAGGCATTGAATGTCAAGCTAATCAAGCTAGTGCCACTAGCGAGGAGTGCACTGTCGCCTGGGGTACGCTATTTACGAAAGTTTTTATATATCTCGGATTAATTGGAAACTTGATTCTTGGTGATAACAAGCTGAAATCATCTCAGTTTGAAGCTGTTTGTCCATTCTTCAAGTCCTTCTAAATTGGAAATTATAAGATAATTCATTGCTTGCTAACAGACTTGGGTGTTTTCTGACTTTAGTATTAGCTTATTTATTTTTTCCCTTGCCTAAATTATCTCTTGCAGTTAATGCATGTTGTTTCCACTTTGAGTTTTTTCGCAAGAGTCATGGCTCACTGAAATGTTTTTTTGTGAGTTTGTTTATGTTGAGTTTTAATGTTCTGATTCTATACCAAATACGGGATTCTGTATACATCATCTTGTGCCTTGGAAACACTATACTTTTATTCCACATTGGTAATCATTTGCAAAGGATGAACATATGTTGTGGTAAAAGATGCTTGTAGTATTTTTATCAATTCCTGATGTCTGTTTTGTGCTTCTGTGAAGACACATGAGTGGATGAGTATATTTTATGGCGTGTATGAAACTTGCTGGTCATCCCATAAAGCATATTGTTTCAACCATAACTTTTATTGTAATAGAGTGAATGCATCCATAGTCCTTAGGGCCTTCTGTCAAGTCTTTCAATTTGTGACCAAAGTCATTTAGTGTACTCCCTTTGTTTCAAAATAAGTGGTGTTTTAGCCTTCTGATTTTATTTCAAAATAAGTGGTGTTTTACATAATCAAGAAGACATTAATGATGTTCTTTCAATTTTACCCTTATTTAAGTGGAGAGAGTTTTACATAACCAAGAAAATAATAAAGAGTTAAATCTTTTTAAAGATATTTATTAGAGATAAATGGGTAAAAGTATATTTTACTTCCTAGAAATAAGTAGTTTTCTTAAGGGGTGTGCTAAAGCTAAAAACACCACTTATTTTGAAACGGAGGGAGTAACTTTTTGTCTTATAGTCTGGCATATTTGTTTAAGTGGTGTGCCATTTACTATGGATAGAATTCCATATGTCATACGAGTGAGACCCTTTTAGGAGTTTAAAAAATCCAAGGAGGAAAGGTTTGTGCATACCCTTATAAAGGACTACACTTCTTCCCTCCCTCTTTGCTTTCATTCCATGAAAATTTTGCACCTCACACCTACCTTTGCTGCAATTTTCTTCCTTTCTCCCTCTTCTTTGTTCTTTCTTTCTTCTTTCTTTTATATAAATATTTGCTTTATGTCAAGAACTTTCATCAAACTAGTCTTTGCCACTAAAAATCCTAATAATAAAAGTGATGAAGAGTGGAATTTGTTGCACATTCAGGTTTGCAGTTTTATTAGGCAGCTGATTGACGACAATATGTCGAACCATATTTCTGGGGAGACACATGGCCGGACCCTATAGGAACATCTTGAAAGTTTATATGCTAGGAAGATTGGAAATAATAAGATATTCTTGATAAAGCTTGAGTTTAAAATACCTTGATTCTCTTATGACAGATCATCTGAATAACTTTTAGGGGATCATGAACCAGTTATTTGCTATGGGCATTAAGTTTGACGAAGAAATTCAAAGCTTGTTTCTACTTGATTTCCTACCAGACTCTTGAAAAACTATTAGAACTTCATTGTCAAATTCTGCTCTGGATGATGTGATCTTTATGGATTTTGCCAAGAGCATCGGTTTGGATGAAGAGATAAGAAGAAAGTCTGAAGGTTCCTCCTCATGGGATGTTCTCTAACTGGCTCTCGGGGGAGAAGCAAGCATCATGGTTTTTAAAATATACAACATAATAAAAGTAAATATAAAGCCAGACTTAAAGATATGGAGTGCTATCATTGTCGGATGAAAGGGCACACAAAGAAGTTTTTTCGAAAGTTAAAGAAGAAGCAAAGAGACAAGGAGGAAAAGAAAGAAGATGATAATGAAAATTGTGTAGCGTCGTCACCGAAGATTTGGTTGCTGTCCTTGATGTGAATCTGATAAATATTGCTTGTGGTGAGTCAAGCTAGGTTGTGAACACTGGTGTCATATCTCACATGACATCAAGGAAGGAGTTTTTCTCATCCTATATTTCAGGTGATTTTGGAACTTTGATTATGAGTAGTAAGACTATATCAAGGATGGTTGGTATTGGTACAATTTTTTTGGAAAACACTTTTAACTGCTAGAACTTGAGATGTAATCCTGAACTGCATATATTGAAGCTAAAGTACAAATTTTCATGTCAATGACTTGGATATGGGGCTATTTTTTTTATAAAATCTCAAAGAGAACAAGCATTATTAGTATTGGAATTAAGCTAGTTTGAACAATGTAACGCATGCACCTAATGTTCGTTTGCACTTGATTTCTGTTAGTGTTCTAGATGATGAGGGATATGTTAGTATCAATGGTGGTGGAAACTGAAAACTCACTAAGGGTTCGTTGATAGTGGCTCGTGGTAATAAGCGTTGTGGTCTGTACATGACTACAACTTGTACTTGTGCTAATATGGTGAATGCAGTTGAGAGCCATAGTTGTTCAAAGTCACGGCATAAGAGACTTAGCTCATTAGTGAGAAAGGACTTAATGTTCTGGCCAAGAAGAAATTTTTGTCAGGTTTCAGAAGTGCTAAATTAGAAAAGTGTGAGCACTGTTTGGCTGGAAAACAAAAGACTTTCAAGCCTCATCTCTTTCAAGAAAAACAAAGTTGATTGCATTGGTGCTTTCGGTTTTATGTGGTCCAGTGAAGACAAGAACTTTGGGTAGTACACTTTACTTTGTTACTTTTATTGATGATTGCTCAAGAAAATGTTGGGTCTTATACATTGAAGACTAAAGATTAAGTGTTGGGTGTCTTTAAGCGGTTTCAGGCTTTAGTTGTGAGAGAAATAGGAAAGAAGTTGTAATGTATTCGTACTAATAATGGTGGTGAATGTTGTGGACCGTTTGACGAATACTGCAAGCAACAGGGTATCAGACACCAAAAGACTCCTCCGAAGATTCCTCAACTTAATGGTTTGGCAAAGAGAATGAACAAGACCTTGATGGAAAAGTTAGATGTTTGCTTTTGAAGCAAAGTTGTCGAACTCTTTTTGGGGTTAGGCTTTATTGACCATTGCACATGTTAACCTATCTCCTGTTGTTGCTTTGCTAAGTGATGTTTCAAACAGAGTTTGGTATGGCAAGGATGTTTTCTATGACTATTTGAGAGTGTTTGGTTGCAAAGTTTTTGTTCATGTGCCTAAAGGTGAGAGGTCAAAGTTAGATGCCATGACAAGGTAGTGCATCTTCATTGGTAATGGCCTTGATGAGTTTGGTCACAAGCTATATGATCTAGTTGAGATGAAGCTTGTGAGAAGCCATGATATTGTCTTCATGGAGAATCATTGAAGATATTGGCAAAGCGAAGAAGTTAGAATCCTCAAGTTCTGATGGGGTATTTAATATTGGCATGCAATTGTGCATGATGTTGGTGGGCTTGATCATCATGGTGATGCCCAAAATCATGTTCCAAGTTAACATGTTGATGCTGATAATGACAATGTTGTTATTGATGAGATAGGTTCTCCTGCTCATAAAGTTGTGGATGAGTCAGATATTCCATTTAGGAGGTATACTAGACATCATGTTCCTTTTTCTCGTTATTCACATAATGAGTATGTTTTATTCATTGATTGAGGAGAACTTGAATGTTACGAGGAGACCATGGAAGATGAGTATAAGAATCAATGAATTGAAGCCATGCAAGATGAAATGAAATCTCCGCATGAGAACCACACTTATGAGTTGGTGAAATTGCCTAAAGACCTGAGAGCTTTGAAGAAAAAGTCGGTTTTCAAAGTTAAAGCTCAAGAACATAACTTGAAGTCCAGTTACAAATCTAGATTGGTCATTAAGGGATTTGGTCAAAGGAAGGGCATTGCCTTTGATGAATAATTTTCTCCTGTTGTGAAAATGTCCTCCATTCGTACAATTCTTGGTTTGATTGCTAGTCTTGATTTAGAGATTGAGCAGATGGATGTGAAGACCGTCTTTCTTCACGGTGATCTAGAAGAAGAGACTCATATGGAACAACATGAGGGCTTCAAGGTAAAAGGTAAGAAAATTATGTGTGCAAACTTCAAAAGAGTCTATGGCGTAGCAAGCTCCTAGACAGTGTTACAAGAAGTTACTAGGGAGCAAGGCTACTAGAAGACTTCTTCAGATCATTATGTGTTTTTACAAATATTTTCTGATGATGATTTTACCATCCTCTTGCTATATGTGGTATATATGTTGATTTGTGGGCAGGAATGCTTTCAGGATTGATGTGTTTAAGAAACAAATGTATAAGTCTTTTGCACCCAAGGGTGTGGCCTAGTGGTTAATGAAGTGGGTGAGAACCATGAGGTCTCAGGTTCAAACCTCAGCAGAGACAAAAAACAAGACAAAAAACATTAGGTAATTTCTTCCCATCCGTCCTAGCCTTGGTGGACAGAGTTACCTGGTACTTGTTGCTGGTGGGAGGTGGCAGGTATCCCGTGGAATTAGTCGAGGTGCGCGTAAGCTGGTCCGGACACCATGATTATAAAAAAAAAATGAAACAACTGGATCATGCTAAGCAGATTTTGGGCATGACAATTACTTGTTTTATAGATGAAAAGGAAGCTTAATTTGTCACAAGAAAAGTACATTGAACGTGTACTTGAGCGCTTCAAAAGAGGGTTCTTTCTTTTGAGTGTGTAGTGGTCTCTTTGAGTATTGTACTTGTGACTACCAGTGTAAAATTCCTTACTATTGTGGATTACTTTGGTCCTCTTGGCCCATGGTTTTTTCCTTATTCAAATGAGTTTTCACGTAAAACTCTTGGTGTCATTATTTTTCCATTTTATCACCATTATTGGACTGTGAATATTTTTGTCATTATTCCGGGTTTCCGAACAGGATCCTGTTCAGCTTTATATGTATCTGCATTATCTATACCTTGTTCTCACAAATTTCTTCATTACTTCTAGTGGGCTGTAGTAGGACCATTCGATATTTATATATGTATTTGTTTGAGAATTGTAAGTGCGGACCATCCAATATTCCTATCAAACTAGTAGTCATTTAATACTAATTGTATATAAAAAGCTTTAGACGTTGAAACGATCGCTTCTTATGTCAGATACATCAAACAACTCGAGACATATTAAGAAAAAGTGGACTAGGTCTAAGTGGATCTTTGACGTAAAAATGTTAATCGTTGCAGCCTATTTCATGTCAGGCCTTGCAAAACATTACACAGAGAGAGAGAGAGAGAAAGAGGGAGCAGAGAGGAAGAGAGAGAGGGGTGGATGGGTATAAAGTGTTTTTGCATTTAAGACTGCAATTGAAATCCAAGAATATGTTGAGGATTTTGTTCCATGAAAATAAATATTTTTGTACTAGAGATGACTACTACTGTAACTGTTCCTTGCAAGGATAGAGAGGTAGGGAGCTGACAGGTTGATGGCGATGGATGCAAAAAATTGTTGAGTCAGTTCTAGAAACTGAAGGAGCTCCTGGTTCTATTTCTTCTTAAAGTGCTTCGTCTTTTTTATTATCTTGGTTTCGGTAGTAGAATCCATGTTTATAATGGAGCATATTTCAAGAAAAGCAACAACATGGAAACCATTTGGATCTTCTTTTGTTAAATAGAAAAATGTGTGGTGTTATATATTATCCTGTTACTTGTTAAAATAAAAGGACATATGGTATAACATTTCTCAAGCAAAATCACAAAACATTGGAATCATGTGAATCTTCTTTGTGAAATACAACTGTGTGATATAGGTAAGTGAAATAATCTCCCTTGGTTCCTTTGGATCAAATATGTTAAGTTCATCTTGGTTTAACTTTCATATTAACTATTACACGTGCCTCCTCAAACTATGTTTGTTGGTTCTACAAGCTCTCTTGGGTTCACTTTCGTGTTCAGTATTACATGAGCTCCTCAACTATGTTTATTGATTTGATAGACTTTGCCTTGGATGGCTTGGTATGTGATGAGTCCTCTTGTACAGTAACTCTAGCATGTCAATCTGTTGTGTTATCTGTATAAAAAGATGTAAATCTAGCTTACTGCTCTTTTTCATCTGCTTCTCTCGTTTATGTACCCTTGTTAGCTCTATGCATTTTGGTGTTTGTTTTTCCTTTTATCTTCCTGATATGTTAGTGAGAGGGGGCAAAGGGGGTCTTTGGATTTATTTATTTAACTAACTATTTTCTGTTCTTTTTACTGGTCATTAGTATTTTTTCTTGATTATAATGCTATGCTTCAGAAGTACACTGATTGAGATCTCCTCAGGTGTATGTAATCATGCCTTCCACTTTCACTGCATTAGTCGATGGCTCAAAACCCGTCAAGTGTGCCCATTAGGTACATATCACTGTTTTTTTTTTCGTTTTGTAATGGGGTTGTGAGTTTTTTGTAATTTTAGAATTATTTTCATTGCTCTGCAGATAACAGTGAGTGGGAGTTTCAGAAGTATGGTCACTAGAGGAATCAATACATTGCAACAGAGAGATATCATGCTATTGCGTCTATATTACATGACTTTAAAAGAACTGAAACCTTTAAACTCTTACAGTGCTTTTTTTGTGTGTGGCGCTCCAAAACTGAGACTGCTTTCTATTGGGATGAGATTTATTAGAGAGCTGGTATTCAAATAGCACATATGATGTGATTTTGAACTTCTCTGTTATTGTTTTACTGCAAATGTCAAACCCGTCTTGGTGTTGATTATGTTGTTTGGAAACCCTATCATTGGTGATAAATACCAATGGCAAATTCTAAATACTAATACAAAGTTATCCTCATTTAGAGGTCTATATAAAATATAAAAGTAATAGTGTGTCAGCCTTGTGGCTGGTGCAAAATTTTGTGTGTTGTCTTTAAATGGCTAAAACTCATCCCCCCTGCCAAAGGATGATTGCCAAAAACTTCCTCAGGTGAACAGATATTGATCATGGCCTGGTGAGCAAAGGCTGAAATTATGCTCGTCTTAACCAAATTTGGTTTGATATAGGATTTCATTCGATGATTTTACTCAATCCTTTCTTTTAAAGAAAGGGCTAACAGAAGACATCCCTGTCAGTCAGAACCATTGACATGCTCTTTCAGCCATGTTATTTTACTTTCACTGGATGCTAACATGTTTCTTTCTTTGTCCCTTTCTCCCTCATTCTTCTATAGTGCCAAGTTCTTTATAGAAACCGTTATAACTGGTTTACTGCTTAGATTTACCTATCTTCGAGACCTTTAGCCAAATGGTGCTGAGATAGGTTTGCGTTGTGGTTGGGTGGCCATGATTGTATTTTAGGAAGGTCTCTTATTCTGTTTCTTCCCTCCTATTTTACTCGGTACTCCTTGCTCTTTAATTGTATGTTGCTCAGCTCTGTTCGTTTGGCTGTGTTGGATGTTAAGACTGCAGACTTAGTAATTTGTTAAAGATTTAGAGTCGGGTATAGCTGATCTACTTATACAACTTTATGAAGTCTCAAGTACCAGGCTTGTCAATTACTGTGGAACAATTTTGATATGCTTCATTCATATGTACATCAATCTGAAAAACATCCTAAACGAGGAAAAAAGGGAAAGGAAGTGAATTAAATGGAACTTCAATGGTCCACAGACGAAGGTGCGTTCGCCTTCACTTCATACCACAGCATCTGTATTTTTCCCTACATTTTTCACTACCCGCTTGTATTCTACCTTTACCGTTGCAGCGGTCACTGGTAAAAACAACAATGGGTAATTCAGGTGTCTGCATAAGAATAGCAACAGTACTAAACTTAGAATGTAGTCGTTTGGCGGTTCTGTTTGGAACTCTGCAGAAAAATAGCAACAGTAGTTAAAAAAAATTTTGGTGACTAAAATTTCCATTTACTTTCTCTTTTGTTAATAGAATTGAAGTTTGTGAGTGGTAGCTGCAAGGTATAGATGGTCAATGCTAAGTTGCTACTTAAAACTAAGCTGTCTGTGTTCCAGTAGTGTTGATTGAAGTGGTTTGTGTTCCCTCAGACCCTAACTTCGGAAGCAAAATCATTCAGCAAATTACGGATCCTACAATAGATGGGGCAATGGCCAATGAGGAGATAGATGAGTATCCATAAACTCTCTATCCCATCAACTCTGAGTCTGTTTGGATGGCTTTATTGCTTATGACTTATTAAGCCGAAAGTCATAAGTTTAGTTTATTTTTGTTATTTTGACTTGAAAACAAGTACTTCAAAGTATTTTTTTACCCTTATACTGTAAAATTACAGCTATTTTGATTTAAAAACACCTAAAATAAATCAATTCAAACAGGCTCTATATCCATAGTTGAACTAAATGAACATCTACTTCAAACAGCAATTTATACAGAAGTGATGTTTTTTGGCCATGGAATCAACAAGGGTGTGAGTCAAATTGAATGAGAGAAGATCAAATCTATTATGAATCAAAAAGTGCCGAAGAAAGAGAGAGCATACAACTACGATGACCTAGTAAAGAATCTTATATAGCTTGTTACTTATAAAGAGATTTATAATGAGAATAAGTTAAGACTTATTCATGATTGATAATTTCTAGCAAATGACAAAAGGATAGCTTGATATTTTTGTCCTGGACTTCCAACGAAGTTGTAATTTAAGGGTAATTTTAAAATATAAAATATATATAAATAGAAGAAAGCATTACAAGATGTGATATTAAACTCTCATTAACAAAGAAAAAATTGATGTAGCCAACATTTGAGCTACTAGAATCTCAGACAAAAGTTGAAAGATAAATTTAGACTTTTTTTTTATTATTTAGAAAAAAGTCTGGACACATGAAGTCCACCATTTCACGCAAGAACTTCATTAATAAAAGACCAAACACATGCATAAATTTTTAAATTTGTCTTCATTTCTCCTTTGGCACTCTGATTCAGTCTTATTCTATTTTGATCTTTTAATTATATTTTTTGTGTTTTGATCTTTTAATTATATTTTTTGTGTTCTATTTAAATACAAAAAATATTATTCGGTTTAAATTATTCAACCTATGTTGATAAATATTTTTAAAAGAGTATGAAAATATTCAATTAAATAACTTCACGTATTTATTTTTTTATATCATTCAGGTTATCTGGATTTAACCTAACTAGTCTGCTTCCTAATTTTTAACTTGCTCCGATACAGGTAAAAAAAATCATATTTAATATGGGTAAAAATAATTTTTTTTGGTTCATTGCTAATAACACTATAAAAAACACTACGGGTCCGTTTAGCCATGCATGATGAAATCATAACTTGATATCATGAGGTGAAATCATGTGAGATGAAGTTGGAGTTTTGTTTGGACCTGCAATTTGAATTTCTTAAGTTGTATTTTTTCTTATGAACATAAAAACCTCATAAATTGTGAAAACTATCAATGTTTTTCCAATTCTTATACAATCAAAACATTTATTGATCAAACTTTAGCTCAATAAAAAGTAAAATTGAACATGAGTTGTAGTGTACTACTCTTTACTATAATCCTCCAACATAGTTGGTAAATTTATATCCGATATAAATGGTTAGCAAAGATTGGTAAGAGTAATAATACCAACAATAAATTTTGTTTACATCTTAAATAAATAGTTGGTAAATATAAAATGATGATTTTTTTCATAAAATATAACTTGTGCATCAAATTTTATATTTAGAAAAGTCCATCTCATAATATGAAATCCTAAATCAAGGTTTTTTAAGAACTTGAGATTTCATCTCATGATTTGAAATTATGAGCTGAAATTGCATGTCCAGATGTCTATTAAGATTCAACGGACTCCATT
>JACEIK010000838.1:21618-32944 GCA_018107945.1 Datura stramonium
CTATATAAACGTACATAATAGGAAGTCTTTGTCCCGCTGTCTTATTTGTCTTCTTTCTACCCTCAAATACATTCTTGTCACTGTTACTATTTTGTTGCTGTTATTTTTTACTCTTTATAATACTACTATATAATTATGTGTCAATTAAACTACCAAGTTTTCTAGGTAGAATATTGACAAGTGAACCTTTCTCTTGAAAAATAATATCACATTTCCCTAAAAACACAAATAATAACTCTTTATATATTTTGCGAGTCTAATTAAATTTAATAATTTTAATTTTTAGGTTTATATGAAATTGATTAACATACACACCGATAATTAACTCATCAAACAGCCTACCAACAATAACCCATGAAACACCTAAACTATTCTATAAAATGTACTTGTAATTTTCGTAGTTACATTTTCTATTACTCATTACACAAATGCGTTTCATCAAACTTATATATATCATTTTGAGTGAGTCAACACAAATTAATATGAATACATGTGCAATGCACGCACCCAAAACTAGTATATGTATACATGAAAAAAATATAAAACCTTAAGTAAACACAAGTCCAATTAGTCCCCACTCAAGAAAAAACTCCTACCCCAATTTTAGTGATTATGTTATCACTTGCATCCTTTCAAAACTCCCTCTTCAATCCTCTCAACAGTTCAAGATTGTACACAAATCATGATGTTCAATCATCAAGGACCCGACTTTCATCAAGTTGTATATCAATGAATCGTCGTCTGATATTAATCATAAAATAATTCTATTAGTTTTGTAGAAAATAACACCGTCTCCTTGTTTGGAATATAACATGTTGGCTTTAGATATTCGTTAAATGAATGCATCATCTCTGTGTCTTAAATCTCGAGTTGTTTCTCTCTAACCACCAAACTATTTTATGTCCCAAGATATTTCGTATCAATTGGTGAATTCTTGTAACKACTTGTTATGTATGGTGTATAGCTTCACAATATTTATATGGAATTCAKCTATTAAAAAATATAAAATTATTCAAAAGCCCGATCATTGTGAGTTCCAATGTGTTTGTCRYTATTATAAARCACTAGAGTTCATTATATGATTCTGGTAGTGATGATATAAACTTRTAATTTTCATAGTTACACGTTCTATTACTTATTAATTAATGTGTTTCAATAGAATTTATATAAATTATTTGAGTGAGTCGATACAAATCAATATTGGACACACATGCAAGCACGAGCCCAAAACTAATTATTCAAAAGCCTGATCATTGTGAGTTCCAATGTGTTTGTCGTTATAAATCACTAGAGTTCATTATATGATTCTGGTAGTGATGTTATAAACTTGTAATTATTCGTAGTTACATGTTCTATTACTTATTAATTAATGTGTTTCAATAGAATTTATATAAATTATTTGAGTGAGTTGACACAAATCAATATTGGACACACATGCACGCAAGAGTCCAAAACTAATATATTTATTCATGAAAAAAAATTTAAAACCTAAGTAAACACAAGTCCAATTAGTCCCCACTCAAGAAAAAACTCCTTCCTCAATTTGGGTGATCCCTTGCATCCTCTTAAAATTCTCCCTTCAATCTGTCTAACAATTCAAGATGGTACACAAATTATGGTGTTCAATCATCAAGGACCCCAATTTCATCAAGTTGCATATCGAAAAATCGTCGTCCAATATTAACATTAAAAAATCCTCATAGTTTCGTCCAAAATAACTCCATCTCCTTATTTGCAATATAACATGTTGGCTTTCAATATATGTTAAATGAATGCATCATCATTGTGTATTAATTCTATAGTTGTTTCTCTTTGACTACCAAACTATTTTAAATCCCAAGATATTCATATCTATTGGTGAATTCTTGTAACAATTTGTTATGTATGGTATATAGCTTCACAATATTTATATGGAATTCAACTATTTAAAAAATATAAAATGGTTCAAAAGTCTGATCATTATGTGTTCCAATGTGTTAATCGTTACAATACAACTCTAGAGTTCATTGTATGATTATGGTAGTGATGATATAACTTGTAATTTTCGTAGTTGCATTTTCTATTACTCATTAATTAGTGTGTTTCACTAAATTTATATATATCGTTTGAGTGAGTCAACATAAATTAATATGAGACACACGTGCAAGAACATGCCCAAAACTAATATATTTATACATGAAAAATAACTAAGTGCCTAAGTAAACACAAGTCCAATGAGTGCCTGCACTCAAGAAAATACTGTTTTCCAGTTTGGACGATGATGCGGTTACTTGCATCCTCTCAAAACTCCCTCATCAATTCCTTCACCGTTTAAAGATTTTTCAAAATAGTGATGTTTAATCATCAAGGACCCCATTTCATCATGTTGCGTATTGATAAATTATTGTTTGATATTAATCWACAAAAAATCCTCTTAATTAATTTCGTCAAAAATAACTCCATCTCCTTATCTAAAATATAACAAGCTGGCGTTCAAYATCCGTACGTTCAATGAATGCATCATCATTGTGTGTTAATTATCAAGTTGTTTCTCTCCAATCACCAAACTATTTTATATCCCAAGATATCTTATATTCATTGTTGAATTCTTATAACGACGTATTACGTGTGGTGTATCGCTTCATAATATTTATTGAAATCCAATTATTTATAAATATAATATTATTCAAAAGCGTGATCCTTACATGTTTGTTAGTATGAATCATTGCTACATGGATACATGTATGATTTTTATAGTGATGATAGCCGCCACATTTGTGATTAACGCAAAGGACATTTATTATATTATTGGAATATACTTGGTAAAAATGAGTCTTAAAAAAGGATTGACACTGTTCCTGCAGGTTATCACTTGATTTGACCAAAATAGAATCTCATTACATGGTACTAGACATTAATACATTTACTCATCCCTAAATGTGTGCAGTTTAATTATTCTGAATTAATTATCTGAGTTATAAATTCCTTTCTAATAGCAACATAAAACCTTTGTTATTACTCAATATAAATATTTTTCGTCTTCCAGTGTATTAATTTTTTCCTAAACCCTTATCACATTCTTCACTACTCTACATAAACATACACAATAGGATGTTTTTGTCCCATTGTCTTAATTATCTTCTTTCTGCCTCAAATACATTGTTGTCACTTCTATTATTTTGTTACTTTTATTTTCTACTTTTTATGATGCTACTATATCATTATGTGTCAATTGAGCTATCAATTTTTCTAGGTAGAACATTTACAAGTGAATCTTACTCTTGAAAAATAATACCACATGTCCTTAAAAACATAAATAATAACTCTTTATATATTGTGTGAGCCTAATTAAATTTAACATTTCTCATTTTCAGGTTTAGATAACATTAACTCTCTTACATACTGATAATCAACTAATCAAACAACCTACGGACAACAACTCATGAAACACCCAAACTATTCTATAAAATGAACTTGTAATTTTCGTAGTTACATTTTTTATTACTCATTACATGAATGTGTTTCATAAAATTTATACATATTATTTGAGTGGGTCAACACAAATTAATATAGGACACACGTGCAACACACGTGCCCAAAACTAGTATATTTATACATGAAAAAAGAAAATATAAAACCCTAACTAAACACAAGGACAATTAGTCCCCACTTAAGAGTAAACCCCTTCCCAAATTTGGGTGATGATGTGGTCACTTGCATCCTCTCAAAGCTCCCCCTTCAATCTCTTCAACAATTCAAGATTTTACACAAATCATATTGTTCAATCATCAAGGAACCCAATTTCATCAAGTTACATATCACTGAATCATCGTCCGATATTAATCGTAAAAAAAACTCTTAGTTTCATCGAAAATAACACCATCTCCTTATTTGGAATATAACATGTTGGCTTTCAATATCCAGTAAATGAATTCATCATTACTGTGTGTTAATTCTCAAGTTATTTCTTTCTAATTATCAAATTATTTTATGTCCCAAGATATTTCACATCCATTAGTGAGTTCTTGTAACGACTTGTTATGTATGGTGTATAGCTTCACAATATTTATATTGAATTCAACATACTAAAAATATAAAATTATTCAAAAGACCGATCCTTATGTGTTGCAACATGTTTGCCGTTATGAATCAATGCTATATGGGTTCACATATGATTCTTATAGTGTTGATTATAAGATAGTTCTCACATTTGTGACTAATACAAAGAATAGTCATTACATTGTTGGATTATATTAGTTGAATAATGAGTCTTGATAAAAGATTAACATTTTTCTTGTTGGTTATCGCTTGTTTATCCAAAATCAAGTCTCATATGATGGTACTACACATTAATGCTCCACATTCACTCCTCCCTAAATGTATGTGGTATTTTTATCATTGTAAATTAATTATCTGAGTTTTAATTTTTTTTTAAAAGCAACATAAATTTAACTTAGTTAATATTAATTATTTATATTGTCCACCTTCCCGTGTATTAATTTTTTTCCCATACCCTTATCATATTCTTCACTGCTCTATATAAACGTACACAATAGGATGTCTTATGTCCAATTTTCTTATTTGTCTTCCTTCTACCTCAAATACACTGTTGTAATTGCTATTATTCGGTTGCTTTTGTTTTCCGCTTCTTTATAATGCTACTATATCACTATGTGTCAATTAAGCTACCAAGTTTTCTAGGTAGAATATAGACAAGTGAATCTTACTCTTGACAAATAATACTAAATGTCCCTAAAAACACAAAAAATAACTTTTTACATATTGTGTGAGCCTAATTAAATTTATCAATTTAAATTTTCAAGTTAAGATGACATCGACTCACTTACATACTGATAATCAACTCATCAAACAGCCTACCAATAATAACTCATGAAACACCTAAACTATTCTGTAAAATGAAATTATAATTTTTGTAGTTACATTTTCTATTACCCATTACACGAATGTGTTTCATAGAACTTATATATATCATTTGAGTGAGTTAACATAAATTAATATGGGACACACGTGCAATGCTCGTGCTGAAACTAGTATATTTATACATGGAAAAAATCTTGAAACCCTAAGTAAACACAAGTCCATTTAGTCTCCACTCAAAAAAAAACTCCTTCCCCAATCTTGGTGATGATGTGATCACTTGCGTCCTCTTAAAACCCCCTCATCAATATCTTCAACAATTCAACATTGTCACAAATTATGGTGTTAATTCATCAAGGACCCCAATTTCCTAAGTTGCATATCAACAAATCATCGTGCGATATTAATCGTAAAACGCTTAATTTCGTTGAAAGTAACTCTCTTCTTGTTTGGAATATAATATGTTCGCTTTCAACATCCGTTAAACGAATGCATCGTCACTATGTATTAATTCTCAAGTTGTTTCTCTATGACCACCAAACTATTTTATGTCCCAAGATATTTCATATCCATTCATAAATTCTTGTAAAGTCTTGTTATATATGGTGTATTGCTTATATGGAATCTAGCAATTAAAAAAATACAAAATTATTCAAAAGTCTAATCAGTGCATGTTCCAATGTGTTAGTTGTTACGATATAATGCTAGAGTTCATTGTATGATTCAGGTAGTGATGATATAACTTGTAATTCTTATAGTTACATTATCTATTACTCATTAATTAATGTGTTTCATAGAATTTATATATATCATTTGAGTGAGTCGACACAAATTAATATGGGATACAAATGCAAGCATATGCCCAAACTTAATATATTCATACATGAAAAAAAATCTAAAACCCTAAGTAAACATAAGTTTAATGAATCCCCACACAAGGAAAAACTCCTTCCCCTGTTTAGATGATGATGTTATTACTTGCATCCTCTCAGAACTCCCTCTTCAATCCCTTCAACATTTAAAGATTGTTCAAAAATCATTACATTTAATAATCAAGGAACCTATTTCATCGTGTTGTATATCGACAAATCGTTGTTCGATATTAATAATCAAAAGATCCTCACAATTAATCTTGTCAAAAATAATTCCATCTCTTATCTGAAATATAACATGTTGGCGCTCAACATCCGTTCAATGAACGCATCATCATTGTGTTTTAATTATCAAGTTGTTTCTCTCTGATCACCAATCTACTTATTGTTATACCCTTGGAACCCAAGGATCAGTTCCCAAAGTGAAAATGGAGAAAAACTGAAAATTCGCACCAAGTCACAGAACAACTCGTGAGGTGAGTCGTTAGGAGTGACCACGAGTCATGAAGTGACTCGTGGTCAGCTTGGTTTGGCAAAGTTTGAGTGAGGAGGCCACGGGCCTGACCACGAGTCTTGGTCAGACCTCACGACTCGTGAGGTCACCCGTGGTCAACCCTGGAGGTTTGGCAAGATGGGGATGGGTAGTGTAGGCCACGGAAGGTGACCACGAGTCGTGGCTGACCTCATGACTCGTGAAGTCTCCCGTGGGGTTCCCTTGGAGTTTTGGGTAGTGGAATCAACGTATCGAGGCAACGAGTTGTGCCCTGTGGCAACGACCCGTTAGGTCCCTCTTGAGGACTGGTGACCAGAAATTTCCTACTTTTTAATGAGGGTGTTTTCATAACTTCTAAGTCCCTAAGGCCTAAACTATGTCGTTTTGAATAATTGCTGAGTGTGATAAGAGAAGTTAAGCCCCCATTGCATGCTCATTCTCATGTAAATATTTTAGAGAGGTTTTGAAAGATTCAAGGCCTTCTTCCCCAAAATTTTCTTCAAATTTCTTAGTGGGTGTTCAAGAAACCTCAACTACATCTATTTTCAGGTATGTAGGGTTCTAAAATGGGTGGAATTCTTCCCCACCCATGCCCAATTTCGATTGAAGTCATGAATTCTCTTATTCAAAATTTCATGGAATTTTACCCAAAGCATGTTAATGTGATTTCTCTTTATGGGTATGTTTTAATTGATTTTTATTCATGGAAATATGCATGATGGGCAAGTTTTATATTTTTTCCTTTAATCCATGTTTTAATCTTTTTAAAATCTAAATTGCCCATCTATAGAAGTTCATGGAAGTTATGATTTATGATGAATATTTATTATTTTGAGTTTATTGATCATGAAAATGCATGAATCCATGTTACCCATGTTTATGAGCATATTTTTGAAGAAATTGAGTATGATGAAGTATTGGGCAATGCCCACATGATGAAGAACGATTTATGATTTATGAAACATATTTCATGATTTATCAATTTATGATGTTGGTGGATAAAAAGGGCCTTGATTCGTGGATAAGCATGTTTTAAAGGGGGATCAATGATGATAAATATTATATCTTATCCAATGAATTTTTATGCATGATGTCAATGATTTATGTATGAGCCTATATGCATGTTTTTGGGAGCCGTGTCTAGCACCGAGCAGCCCGACGTTCAAAGGACTACACCGGTGTCTCATAACCACGTGCCACCGTGGGTTGTAAATGTTATGATGTTATGATAATGATCCCCTAAAATGTGATATCACGCCCTATGCATGACCCTTGCCTGGCAAGCCAGGGTCGGCTCTACCCACTTGAGTGAAACAGTAGGGCATCATGAAAGGCTCTACCATGATGGTGTCGGTTATGACGAGTCCTCCCATTGTTCCACATGTTTTATGCATTTCTATGTCTATGTTATTGGCTCAAGTTATGTTTTGATAAAGTTTTCTTATGATTATGATAATGAATAATTATGAATGATTTGAAAGCCTTGAGCCTTATGATTATTATGAAGATTTTGATGAAAGCATGATGTCCTCCTCCTCTGTCTATTTATGACTTTTACTTTACTTTTAAAATGTACATTTTACTTACCTTGCATACTCAATACATTCCACGTACTGACCACATACTTTCTATGCTGTATCGTTTCATCATACAGGGTCCGAATCTCAGGCTCATCCTCACCTTTAGGCCATCTCAGCTTACGCTTTCAGCTCGTTGGTGAGTCCTCATATTCTGAGGGGTGTTTACATACTTTCATGTTGTTCATGTTTCCACGACATTGGTCGGGTTAGTTGGGGATGTTGTCCCATCAACCCATCTCATATTTTAGAGGCTTTCAGACAAGTATGTAGTATTCAGTTGTGTAAACGTTTGGTATTTCTTGATTCTATGTTATGAGTATGTTTTCTCTATATATTTATGATTATCGTTCCACTTAATTGAATGAGATGAGTTGTATGCATGAGCCATGGGTCGACTTTGGGTCCCTTGTCCCGTGTCTACAATCCGGTGTACGTTCGGGTCGTGACACTTATGTACCAAGATATTTCATATTCATTGTTGAATTCTTGTAATGGCGTATTATGTGTGGTGTATCTCTTCAAAATAATTATAAGAAATCCAACTATTTAAAGATATAAAATTATTCAGAAGCCCGATCCTTACCTTTCACAATGTTTTGTCGGTATGAATCAACGTTATGTGAATTCACATATAATTCTTATAATGAGGATTATAAGATAGCCATCACATTTGTGATTAATGCAAAGAATAGTTGTTACATTGTTGGAATATACACGGTGAATAATGAGTCTTCAAAAAGGATTAACACAGTTCCTATTTGTTATCGCTTGTTTGACCAAAATCCAGCATYATTAGATTGTACAAGACATTAATGCTCCACATCGACTCCTCCCTAAATGTAAGMAATTTATTTTCATCACTATAAATTAATTTTTTGAGTTTTAAATTCCTTTTCAATAGCAMTATAAATTACCTTACTTATTACTTATTATTTATATTTTTCATCTTCCCATATAAWTTTTTTTTCCCAAATCCTTATCACGTTCTTCATTGCTCTATATAAACGTACACAATAGTAAGTCTTTGTCCCATTGTCTTATTTGTATTCTTTCTGCCTCAAATACACTATTTCCACTACTACTATTTTGTTGATTCTATTTTCTACTCTTTATAATGTTACTATATCATTATGTGTCAATTAAGCTACCAAGTTTTCTAGGTAAAACATTGACAAGTGAATCTTACTCTTGACAAATAATACCACATGTCCCTAAAAACACAAATAATAACTCTTTATATATTGTGTGAGCCTAATTAAATTTAATAATTTCAATTTTTAGGTTTAGATGACATCGACTAACTTACATTCTGATAATAAACTCATTAAACAACCTACCGACAATAATTCATGAAACACCTAAACTGTTCTGTAAAATGAACTTGTAATTTTTGTAGTTATATTTTCTATTACTCATTACACAAATGCCATAGAACTTATATATACCACTTGAGTGAGTCAACAAAAATTTATATGGGACACACATACCCAAAACTAATATATTTATTCATGAAAAATAAAACATAAAACCCTAAGCAAATACTAGTCCAAAAAGTCCCCACTCAAGAAGAAAACTCCTTCCCCTATATGGGTGATGATGTGATCACTTGCATCCTCTCAAAACTCCCCTTCAATCTCTTCAAAAATTTAATATTGTACACAAATCAAGATGTTCAATCATCGAGGACCCCAATTTCAGTAAGTTGCATATTAATGAATCGACATTTTATATTAATTGTAAAAAAAATCCTCTTAGTTTCATCGAAAATAACTCCATCTTCTTGTTAGGAATATAACATGTTGGCTTTCAAAATCCATTAAACTAATGCTTCATCACTATCTATTAATGGTACGAACCGAGTTTATACCTTAGATGCGACATGGTACTTACAATCACACGTGACCCCAAGCAAACTCATAGCAAAGCACAATGCTGATACGACTAATCTACCAAAAGATAATATTTAGCGGAATCTATTCAAAAAAATAACCAAGATACTAAATACATGATAGAATCTGATAATTTCTTATATTCACTCAAAAATTGAAAACTCTAGCTAAAACTAACATATTATGTCTGAAAGACTTCTAAAGAACTAATAAGTTGCGGGGAAAAACCCCCGGCTAACTTTAATGTTTGAAGATAAAACTGAAAATAACAAATATTGAAGATGAAAACTCCAGTTCCTTCTATTTTACTAAGTCTGGAAGAGATGCTAACCCCACTGCTGAACCTGAGAGCCTAAGCCTATATCATAAAATGATATAGCACATAGAAATACGTGATCAATACTTTGAATGTACTGAGTATTTTAGATATAAGATAAACATAAGAATACTGATAAAACATAAACTGAACTGAATAAAAATTTGAAAATCTGCCAATACTGTAAGGACCAATAGCTGACTGAAAGTCATAAGCAAATCTTGAAAATCTGGAAGACTAAACTGGACTGAGGACTATGACTGTACTGGACTGAACTGCTCCGTGGGAGAGTCTTTTAACTAACATGTAACCACGTGAGATAAATGTGGAGTTCAATGTATACACCCAATCGAAAGAACCCAAGATACCTTTCCAGGGTATAAAAGCATAGTTGTGTGATCACTAAACTGATACCCATTCAGGCTAAAGACTTATGGTGACACGTAGTTTTGGGAACCTGGGTGYGTTGAACCCCAACCCACTAGGTGCCAAGGACTACTCCCAAMTGAAATTCTAGTTATATCTAATTGGACTGATTAGCTCAAGRCTTGTGTCCTAAGGCTAAGATAGAACAACTTTTCWTAAAGTKCCATGTGAAAGGGACCTGATAACTGGAGATACTGAATTCAATGATATAATGTTAAAGAGATAACTGAATCAGCTGACACTACTGAAGGATACTAAGTGTATTCAAAATATGAAAATACTAACTGCAATTTGGAACATTCACGTGGAAAATTTCAACCAGACAATAGCCATGGAAAATAACAATTTGAAACCAGCTTTAAAATCATACAAGAATCAACCCAAAGTCATGCTAAAACAAGGTCTAGAAATTATACTATGAAATTTAAGACAAGAACGTAAAGATCATATGCTAGAGTGGTAGGAACTAGCAAAAACAACTGAAATTTAAGAATCTCCATAAGTTATCTAAAAAGCCCTATTTCACTCTTATAGGGCTAGAATAGAAAATGTTTCTGAAGATAAATTTGGGACACAAGGATGAAATAATTCTTTTGTTGAATTCCCACATACCTAAAGAAGAAATTCTAGAGAAGAAGCTTGAAAAATTCTGAGAAAATTGGAAGCCCTAGCTCTTAGCTTCTGGGAGAAACTCTGAGTTCTACAATTGATATTCTGAAAGTTTGAGTGAAGAATGAGGGAGGAGGATCGATTACACCTCTAAATGCCTTGAAAATATTTCCAAAACGACGTAGTTTAGGGACTAAGAGTAGGAATACATGAAACTACCCCTGGGAAAATATTTAGAAATCTAAAATTTCTGGGTCGCTGCCGTCTGATGGGACAGGTGACGG
>JACEIK010000838.1:67179-103911 GCA_018107945.1 Datura stramonium
GAATTGTGATACATGTATCTAGTTATTTGTCCAAGACTTTTGAGTTTATTTTTTGAGTAGTATAAATAGAGATGTAATTGATAATTGTAATATATCAAATGACCTTAAGTAGCCTATACAACTTGAGCACTCTCTAAGAAAAATATTCTCTTCCTATTCTTTCCTACAGTTCCTGCAATTCTTGAAGAGTTGCTAGCAAAGAAGGTCATTAAGCTTCCTATGTCAAAACAACTAGATGAAGTCAACGTGATCAATGATACCAACTATTGCAACTTTATCCATATCATTAGTAAACCCACCAGAAAATGCTTCATTTTAAAGGAAAAAGATCACGACATTGGTAAAAGAAGGAAGGAAAAAGGGCAAATATACCCCCCTCAACTTTACGTTTTTGAGCGGATATATCCTTCATTAAAAAAGTGGTGTATATATATCCTTATTTTTTAATAAATGGTTCATATATACCCTCGTCGTCTAACAAATGGTGCATATTTATTGTTTTCGTTAATTGACATATATGTACTAAATTTAAAAAAATTGTAAAACTTGGCTTTTAATTTCAAAAATGTCACGTGACTTTAAAAATTTACCTCACTTATCTTTTTATCCCTCTAGACTTGGACCCAAATAAAAAAATACCTCAATTCCTCTTCTACTGAGTCATAAAATTAGTTTGGAACGGATTTGAATAAAAGAGGAATTGAATTATTTTTAGTTAGGTCGGGGCTGGAGGGTAAAAGAATGAGTGAGGTAATTTTTTTAAGTAATGTGACATTTTTCAAATAAAAAAATCAGTTTTAATTTTTTTAAAATTTAGTCTGTTAATGAAAAATGGTAAATATGCACCATTTGTTAGATGGCGAGGATATATATGTACCAGTTGTTAAACAACGAGGATATATATGCACCACTTTTTTAACGAGAAATATATCCATTCTAAATTACAAAATTGAGGGGTATATTTGCCCCTTTACCCAAGAAGGAATGATCATCATTGATGATGGTGACCGTCGATGTAAATCATGCTAGTGTCGGACAAGACCATAAGAACGTTCAATTTCATAAGCTTTACGATATATGTATTTTATCACACCACCGAAGATCCAAGAAGGAATCATAATGCTACAGTTTGAGAGTTTTGAACCTGTTGAAATTACCCCCCTTGAAGAAAACATCAAAGGGGAAGATGACCTCTCCAACAAAAAGAAAGGTGACAATTGGACTTTGGTTGCTTGAAAAGACAAGCTTCAAGGGACTTGTAAACTTCGACGTTCGAAAGTCAACACAAGATTAAGTACAAAGCAGTTTCAACCAATGCAAAGCAAAGAATTCAATGCCAAATCGAAGTGCAACAATGCTTCATCACAAAGGGTTAGAAGGAAAATTACATTGCTGGAATTCTTTTCCAAAATGTTCCTCGATATAGGAGCCTAAATTCGCAAGATAAGCCTAAACTGCAAGTTGAAATACTTCTGACACACAAGTTTAAACTACATGGCATCAAACTCATCAAATTTGAGCTAAATCTTCAAGTTGAAAAGATCTTGCATGAGCTTAAACTACAAGCTAAAGTTCTTCTAGACACACGAGCCTTAACTGCGTGTCGTAAAGCTCAATAAATTGGAGCTAAATCTTCAAGTTGAAATGCTCCTTAATGCAAGAGCATAAACTACACATTAATCCTGACCCTCATGAGTTTAAATTGTGTACGACCCAAAAATAAAAGCCGAAAAAAAGTCCACTAGGTTAAAAATCTATAAAGAGACTCCTAAGGTAAAAATGAGGATACAAAAAACTCACATATTTTTTAACTATATTATGACTTAATCCTCTTCACTGAGATACCTAACCAACTTGGATTGTTATTCTAAATTCAATAACATGATCGTGTGATCATCACAATCACTCTCAAATACTAAGGCATATGTTGCAGAAGAAAAGATCGAAGACAACTTGCATTGAAATTTTAAAAAATCAATAGTTTCAATACCGAAGGAATACAGTACATCAATGATACAGAAGAATGATGAAAATATCTATACAACATCCTATGCAAAGAATCTATGTCACGAAAGAAATTGAAGTCAAGGATTGTTGTTGACTTTTCTTGAATGTCTCTTCCTAGTTTTGTAAAGTCAGACATTGATAAAGAATTGTGTGGGTAAATGCAAACTAAACAAGACTCCATTTGTAGCATGACAGTAGCCTTTGATGTCTGATATATGGAGGATCAAATGGTTTCCTGTTCGGGCACTTCGTGAAAACTTGCAAAGCTGGAAGGCAAGCAGGTAATGCAGACATCACTGGACCGACTTTGAAAATTTGCATTGGTCAATTAAGATAGAGTTCCGCCCTAAAATTTGAATATGTCTAGTTTGAAATAATGCAAGTCATTTGTGATTCTGTCATTCCTAACTCAGGTTATGAATTTTTCTGCTGGATAGCGCAAAGCTGCAAAGTAAGGTTGATAGACAGTTGTACCAACTTCAAGAAATTATTGCGGAAACATTGAATGGATTTCTGCCCCGATATTTTCAAGGGCTTCTCATCTCGAAGTCTTCTTTCAAATAGCACAGACTGCACGTTATTCTGATTCTCCTAGCGCAAGATATGATTTCTTCAATGAGAGAGAGAGAAAAGCTGAAGTATCGAGCAACGAAGACACTGAGCTAACTTCAAAGAACTATCTGTATGAATCCAGAAAGATTTTGGCCGTATATTTTATACAGGTCATAATTTTGGGAATTTTTTGTGCAAAGGAACTGGCATCTCATAATTTAGATGCTCGTACGCATAGTTATTGGTTTCTGCAAAGCTGACTAGTGAAGCAAGGAAGAATCTGAAGCGTGGTTCTACAAAATTAATTACCTGGGATAGTATAGAGCGAATTTCACTTCAAATTTTTGCAGCACTTCACGTCTAGATTCAGAGAAATCAACCAGCTCACAATACCGATTTGTGGGAATAAAAAAAAGTTGATAACAAGTTGGCCCTCTTGTGATAACAAAGTTGTCATAACAAGTTCTAAAAGGTCATAACATGTTTTAATTTAAAAGAAGTGTAGTACTCACTTCTATAAATAGGATCTTAGTTTGGTCAATTCAAATACATCAAAAATTGAGAGAGAAATAGAGAGTAAAGAGAGTAATCCATGGACTATATTTATAATATGTGAGAGTAATATTGTAGTAAGTTGTGTGAAATAAAAGAATGTTATTTCTTTTAAAAGTGTAGTAGTACCTTGACACTACTAGATTGTAATAAGTTATATTATATTGCTCTGTTCGGGTATTATATTTTACCGCTTTAAGAAATTTAATTAAATGTCATTGTTACTCTCTTGTTTTTATTTTATTTAGCATAGATATTATTCTTGGGTGAGATTATTATCTTTCCACAACGTGGTATCAAAGCCATGGCAAATAATAGTTCATTGTCTTTTCAGTATCCCTGTCTCACAAAAGAAAATTATGAGAAATGGTGTCTACGAATTAAAACCATTCTTGGCCCTCAAGATGTGTGGGAAGTTGTAGACAAAGGGTATACAAAACCTGCCAATGACGAAACTCTGTCTCAAAATAAAAAAGATCTCTTGACAAAGACAAGGAAAAAAGATCAACAAGCCCTCACTCTCATCGATCAATGTTTGGATGATGACATGTTTGAGAAGGTGGATGATGCAACCACCTTCAAGGAAGCTTGGATATTTTATAAAATTCTCTCCAAGGAGTTGATAAAGTGAACAAGACAAAACTTCAAACTCTAAGGGCTGATTTTGAAGTATAAAAAAGAAGAATCTGAATTTATTTTGGATTTCTTTTCAAAAGTGATGGCACTTGTGAATCAATTAAGAAGGTACGGGGAGGATGTAAATGATGTGCATATAGTGGAAAAGATTCTTTGCTCTTTAACACCTAAATTTGATTATGTACACTACTAGAAATTGAGCCTATGGCAACAAATATTTTGGCAACGGTTCAAAAACTGTTGAAATAGACCCTCTATCGCAACGCTTACAACCGTTGATAAAAAGTTTTGGTTGCATAATATGATTTAGTAGTACGATTGTTGCTACTGTAATATAACTGTTGCAATAGATAGTATATTGCAACAGTTTCTGAAAAGTTACTATAGAGTTATCTATGGCAACACTTTTTAATAACAAATTATCTATTACAATGGGTATTAAATTCCTCCATAATTTTCCGCCTTATTTTCATAAACCCTGCGAAAACTAAAAGGATAACTTTTAATTTCATTAATATTTTTTCTCATCACAGAAAATATCGAAGAACCCATGCTGTTGAGTTGATACGATCTCTCATCATTGCGCCTCTCACAGAAAATATCTGAGAACCCACGCTTTTGAGTTGATATTCTCTCATCACTGCACCTCAATCACAGTGAACTCGCAATAGGAACAAATATAGTTGGGGCTTTTTCTGGGTTTCTCAAAAATTTGCGAAATTTGAAGAATGTGGGGTTTCTCCTTCAATTGCTGGAGGTTTCCTCTTTAATCCTTGAGATTTTAGCTGAAGAAATAATGAGTTCTAACTTTTATGGTTAGTATTTTTTATTTTGACCTTCAATTGTTGTACTTTTTCCTGGTTTCCCTTAAGCATTTAATTTCTGTGGTAGTATGTCGGACCCTTTGCCTTACGCCAGTGATATGGTTGGACAATTTATTTCTTCAGCTTCAACCAGTCATCAACTAGAGGCTTACCTAATATAAATTTTAATTAGTAGGATTAGTATATTTTGGATGTTTTAAATATCTAATTAGTAAAAGAAAGGAATAGAAATAAAAACAAATTGCTAGTTTTATTATTCTGTAGTTTCATTTTTACTCATACAATCGATTATGTTTTTAAATTCTGGCAATAGAAATAAGAGGGAAATTTCAAGTTCAACAATGCAAAATAGTACAACAGACATAGAGCTTTATTTTGCAGCATGACCATATATCCTTCTTCATGATAGAACAAACATCCTTGTCTTACTTCATGAAAGTTGAGAATTGATTTTAGAAAGCAAAAAATATTTTTTTGGGTTGATTTTTGATTCATTCAAAACATGAATTTATTTGGATTGCAATCTAACTTTACAGGGGAAAAAAAGTTCACCAACCCAACCCAATTGCTACAAATCCTTATTTTTTGTAAGCTTAACTGATATATCCTTGTTACACTTTCATCTTCTTGATGCCTTGAAATGAATCTACTTACTTCATAAAAAAAAAGAACAGAGAATATGCAACAAAAGTAGAATCATATTAGATTTTATAGAATTTAGTTTTTTTTTTTTGTGTGTAAAATGCAAAATGTAAATTGTTTTACACACTTTAATGGCCCTCATAGACTCCTTTAGATAGTTGAAAGAGATATGGTTCATAAATTATAGGTATTTCAGCTTATTCTCAGTGTTGTTTTGTGAATAAGAGTTGCATTACTTATAATGTGGCTGTAAGAAGGAATAAGAATATGATGTTAAGCAATACCATATATAAACCTCAATTGTTTTGTAACAAGATGTTGAGTGCCAGAGTTTGGCATATCATTGGTAGGATGAGACATATATCCCTTGTGGCAACAAAATTTTAATTATTTTGACATGGAAATATGTGTTTTTCTCGATGATGTGATTTGTTGTTGCGCGGTTCTCTTCCCTATTGTTTGGTCCATTAAGAATCTACGTGAGGCTGCTAAATCTAACGGGAAAGCTTCTGTGAATTTGATAAAATTGATACTTTTTAGGCAGTACTATATCGTGGTTATATGCTAATACGAATATTAAATGTAACTAAATTCAAAAGTAGTTGTAGAACCACCTCTTCCACCTCTAACTTTTTTTATTGTCCTTAAACTCAAAAACTTATCTTCTTGTTGAATAAGTTCAGAGTCCTTTTCATTTTAGTCCCTTATTTTAAAAACCACAACAAAGCTAATAGTATCATTTTGCTGAGATACAAGTACATTATTGTATCTTGTAGCAGGGATTTTTCTAACAAACTTAGGTAAAGGAGAGTATGAAACTATGGATTGCTTCCCCCTTCCCCTCCCCCACACATCCTACCATACGTACAAGCACATTGTATGTTGCAGAAGAGATACCATATAGTAAACTTCTATTATGAATACAAATAGCAAACTTCTACTATGGGTTGTGACTTTCTCTTATGTCATTTGATGATTTAAAAGAAAAAAAAATCATGATTGCTAAGGCAGAGTCTGAATTTACCTCTTGAAATGGTACTTCAAAAATCAATGACCGGTACAAGCAAACCTCATCTTATTTGCAATAGTATACTTGAAATTGTTTTTACATTAGGGAAGTATTCAGAGGACTACTACAAGTGAAGCGGAATAATCCTGTTCTTGTATTATATAGTATTTTAATGGATAATGAAGATAAAAATTGAATGACTTATCTGAGATGGACAGATGAGTATATATGTGGGTGAATACTTTTCTTGATAAGGCGTTTGAACGAGCTGTTCAAGGAAATGAGATATTATGTCCTTGCAAAAGTGCATTAATCACTATTGACATTATAAAAATATGGTGGAGGATTATTTGGTTGTTGATGGATTTGTTGATGGTTACACCAAATGGGTTTTTCATAGAGAAGGATTTTCCTCGAGAAATACACCTCATTCAAGCAATGATGATGAAGGTTCTAATTTGTGTGAATATATTGATGGACTACTTCACGATACATTTAGAAACGTAGAGCCTGAATTAGGGCATGGAGAAGAAGCAGGAGAGGGAGTACCTAAAGATGCAATGAAATTTTTTAAATTACTGGAGGAAAGGAAACAACAGTTATATTCGGGATGTAAAAATTTTACTAATCTGAGTTTCACTATTCGATTGTACTTATTTAAATCCTTGCATGGGTTTAGTAATGTAACATTTTCAGACTTGTTAGAGTTGATAAAAGAGGCATTTTTCTTTGCTCAGATACCAGAGTCTTTCAATAAATCTAGAAAGGTCATAAAAGATTTGGGTCTTCATTATGAAAAAATACATGTGTCCCCTAATGATTGCCTGTTATTCTGGAAGGAAAATGAGAAAGCTGATAACTGCTCTATCTGTGGGTCTTCTAGATGGAAGAGTGTTGGTGCCTCAACTAATGCAAGATCTAAAATTCTTGCAAAGATTTTAAGGTACTTTTCCTTAAAGCGTCAGTATTATAGAATATTCATGTGTCCTGAAACAACTGGTGCAATGAGATAGCATGCTAATGAATGACCCAATGATGGGAATTTAAGCATCCTGCCGATGGGGAAGCATGAAAGAATTTTGATCGCTTGCACCCAGACTTCTCTAGAGATTCTCGTAACGTTAGACAGGGTCTCACAAGTGATGCTTTCAACCCATTCCGAACCATGAGTATTTCTCATAGCATGTGGCCTGTTATGTTGATAAACTATAATTTATAACCATGGATTTGCATAAAGCTAGAGTATATTCTGTTGTCAATGATCATTCCAGGTTCATCATCTCCAGAAAATGATATAGATGTGTACCTACAACCACTAATTGCATAACTAAAGGAACTATGGGATACTGGGATAGAAACACATAATGCTAAAATCAACTAAACATTCCAAATATGTGCAGCCTTGTTGTGAACAATTAGTGATTTTTCAGCATTAACAGTGCTTTCGGGATGGAGCACTAAGGGAAAATTGACATGCCCCACTTGTAATTATGACATATGCTCTCAATATCTTAAACATAGTCGTAAGATGTATTACTTGGGACATCGGAGATTTTTGTCTCCTAATCATCCATTTCGAAAATATAAGAAGTTATTTGATGGTAAGGAGTAGCATAGACCTGATCATCCATTGCGAGAAGATAAGAAATCATTTGATGGTAAGGAGGAGTATAGACCTGCACCTACTCCTTTGTCAGGTATAGAAGTGCTTGAGGAGCTGCATGAATTCAACAATGTCTTTGGAAAGGAAAAAAAAAGAGGTCTCGGGATAATAAAGGTCCATAGAAAAAAGATCTATTTTTTTGAATTTTCATATTGGTCACATAAGAAATTGGGGAACAATCTTGATGTTATGTACATAGAAAAGAATATATGTGATAGTTTGCTTGGGGCTTTATTGGAGATAGATGGAAAGTCAAGGGATCATGTAAATTCTCGCTATGACATATAAGAAATGGGAATAAATAAGGAGTTATAGCCAATAGAAGATGATAATGGAAATGTAAGTTTGGCTCAATCTGCTTCTTCATGAAACCAAAACAGAAAAGGTTGTTTTGTACTATCTTAAAAAATGTCAAATTACCTCAAGGGTGTGCTTCGGATATATTTGTCACGCCCCGAATCTACAACTTGGACAAAACACGGTACTTGGAGTCACAAGTAACCCCAAGTCAACCCTTGGTCTATCATACACTAGTATTCTGAGTAAACATATGTATATAGAGGAAGATTTAAAGTAAATTATAAAAAAATTATGAGAATAAAGCTGAAACACAATTGTTTAAAACATCTGAACAGAACTACCAGTCTGAAAACCAAGTCTGTGTCTGAAAGCCACTATAACTGATGAGTTTTCGGGACAAGCCCCCAGCTAACTCCAAGTTTAAATAAAAGAAAACAGAACTGAATGAAATGATCTTCGTCCTTGAAGGATGAGGACTCACCATTGATGCCATTGGGAAAGTCTGAGTGAGGTCGGCTAACGGTGCTGTGTCTGAGAACCTGCAACTATATCATAAAATGATACGACATAAAAGGTATGCATTAGTACTTGAAATGTATTGAGTAAGTGAGAGAAACCATACACAAGGAGTAAAAATGCTGAACTGAAAAGACATGCAAAGACCAACTGAAGCTACTGAAACTGGATAACTGTAATAAACTGAAATGGTCTAAATGAACCTGTCTGATGGTCAAGGAAATGCCTTAAATCTGAGATACTGGACTGAACTTATCTGACTAGTGGGAGAGTCTAGAACCGACATATAACCACGTGAGCTAGACGTGGATTCTGATATATACACCCCATCGGTTGGACCCAATACACCTTGCCAGGGTATAAAGGCATGAATTGGGTGATCACAAGTCTGGGGCCATAAGGCCAATAAAATAACTTATGGTGGCAACGTAGTTTTGGGAACCTAGGTGCGCTAGAACTCCAGTTCGCTTGGTGCTAAGTCCTACTCCCATTAGATAGTCCTAGACTATATACTAAGCTGATAGCTCAAACCTGGGGCCCAAGACTAGTCAGAAATACCTATCTGGAAGCACCTTAAGAGTCTTATAGGATTGAATTTTGTAACTGGGTTCTAAGACTGGTCAGAGCTGTTTATTGAGAAGCGTCGTAATCGTCTAAAGAAAAAATTGGAATTCTGAAGATGGGGTCCTAAGGCTGGCCAGAGCTTCTTATCTGAAAGTGTCATGATCGCCTAAAGAACCACTAAAACTAGTACTGGGACTATCTTTGATAACTGGAAGGCACTACTGACACCTCAGAAATTTCTGTAGTCAAATTGATCAGCCGACATTTCTGACTAACACTAGATATTCTAACATTTTTACTAAAACTAAACTGACAATAGTCTGACTGAGTTTCAGTACAACTAACAACATGGGAGTCTCCAACACTTATAAATTCAAGCAAAATTCAATATTTAAGCACTATTGCAAGATTCTAGTTTTCTGCATTCAAGGGCTAAGGCTAGAATTTACTTTACAGGGACATCACTAATAAAGTCAAAAACTGGTGGAACGTATCTACAATTATCATAAAATAATATTTCACATGAATTAGACAAAGTGTGACTAATAATTTCTCAACATACGATAGTTTCAGGGCTAGAACTGATAAAGAAAACAGGAGGAATTTTAGGGGCACAAGGGAAGAACTATTCCCTTGTTAAATTCCCACATACCTTGTGATGGAAATCCTTGGGAGAATTCCTTGAGAAATCTGAGAAGAATCACTCTTTCTCACTTCTGCTCTGAGCTTTTCTGAGAGGGACTTTACGCTTACTGATGAGAGATGAGAAAAAATAAGAGAAACCATCGGTTTCCTCCCTCTAAAACCCCTAATTTATCCCAAAACAACGTAATTTAGGGACTAAGTAGGTGATAAATTACAAAATTAACCCTGGAATTTAAATTTAAAATCTGGTCGATAGGGTCCCAACGGTCACTCAATGAGTTGTTGGTTGAGACCACGACTCGTTGGGACCTCTCGTTGGTTCCACTGCCTGGAACTAGAAGTCACTGGACCTGGAAACGGGGGTTACCACGAATCATTGGATGAACCAATGGGTCGTTGGTTCCTCTCCTAGCCACTGGGCAAGGAAAATTGGATGGCCAAGCAACGGGTGACACAATGACTCGTTGGTTGAACCAACGGGTCGTCGTGTCCAGTCATTAGGTTCACTGGAGGGATTCTTCTAAAAATGCCTAAGTTGACACCATGGGTGCTGAAAATGACTCATTGTGGGAAACAATGAGGCATTGTTACCTCTCGTCTTCACAGAAGGGAATTTCAGGGATCTCACCCGACGACTCTCACAACGGGCCATTGTTTCTGATGACTCATTGGTTGAGTTATGGGGTCCAGGGAAGGATTTATGGGCTGGGGGAAACCACGACTGACAAGACGACTCATTGTTTATCACAACGGATCATTCCTTATCTCGTTGGTTCTCAAGTGGCCAAGACTTGGTAACCACAACTGACATAACGAGTTGTTGGAGATGACCATGACTCGTTGTCTCAGTCGTTATGAGAATTTTTTTTCTAGATTTTCTGCTACATTTTTCTAGAAATATCTAAGTATAGTCTAGGAAAGTTTTGGGTTGTTACATTATCTCCCTGTTAGGATCATTCATCCTCGAATGAAGACTAAGACTGCAGTAAAACTAGGAAAAGAGATAAGATTTCTAGACTGAGACTATGAGCTGGTTTCTGAAGGAGTAACTAACTCCGAACTTACTTAATCATAGTAACATAGCTGATATAACTAGAATGAACATAGAGAGTATAAATAAAGTTGATGAGTACGGAACTGAATAGAGTACTGGGGAGAAATTTTGTACATGATGCAGGGACAAACTGAAAGGGAACAAGTGTGGGTATCTAGCCATCATATCTGCTTCAGCTTCCCACGTAGCTCCTTTTACATGTTGATTTCTCCACAAGACTTTGATTGAAGCTACCTCCTTGTTCCTCAGCTTACGAACTTGACGGTCAAGGATCTGAACTAGTACCTCTTCATATGAGAGACTATCCTTCACTCCCACACTGTCTAATGGAACAACTGAAGTTGGACCACCGATGCACTTCTTCAATAGTGACACATGGAATACAGGGTGCACAGATGCCAACTCTGACGGAAATTCTAGCTCATAAGCTACCTTGCCAATTCGTTTCAAAAGTATGTAGGGTCCTACATATCTCGGACTGAGCTTTCTCTTTTCCCCAAATCTCACTACCCCTTTCATGGGTGAAATTTTTAGATAAACCCAGTCATCCACTGCGAACTCTAGTTCTCTTCTGCTCACATCAGCATAAGATTTCTGACGGCTCTGAGCTGTTTTCAATCTTTATTGGATGAGATGTACTTTCTGCATAGCTTCATGAACTGAGCCTGGCCTGATTAGAGTAGATTCACCAACCTCAAACCACCCAATAGGAGATCCGCACCTTCTACCATACAATGCCTCAGATGGGGCCATTTGGATACTAGAGTGGTAGTTGTTGTTGTATACAAACTCTATGAGAGGAAAATGATCATCTCAACTGCCCTTAAAATCAATCACGCATTCTCTCAACATATCTTCTAGGGTTTGAATAGTCTGCTCAGCTTGTCCATCTGTCTGCGGGTGAAAAGTTGTGCTGAGCTTGACCTGGGTATCGTCCCTTCTAAAAGGACTTCCAGAAGTGACAGGTGAACTAGGTACCTATGTATGAGATAATGGATAAGGGAACCCCATGAATTCTAACTAACTCCTAGATATAAAGCCTAGCATAGTCCTCAGTTGAATCTATAGTTTTAATTGGGAGGAAGCGTGCTGACTTAGTCATCTGGTCTACTGTCACCCAGTTTGAATCATGCTGCCGACGAATCCGAGGTAGATCCGTAATAAAATCTATATTCACTTTTTCCCACTTCCATGTAGGTATGTTGATATCCTGAGTCATACCTCTCGATCTCTGGTGTTCTACCTTGACTTGCTGGAAGTTCGGGAACTTAGCTACAAATTCAGTGAGTCTTTCTTCATGTCGTTCCACCAGTAAATATCCTGTAAATCGCGGTATATCTTAGTAGAACTAAGGTGGATGGAATATCTCAAACAAAGCGCTTCAGCCAGTATCTGCTGTCTCAAATCACCCACATTTGGTACACACAATCTACCCTGGTAATGGAGTACCCCATCTCCCCCTTTGGAAAAAGCCTCAACTTCTTTTCTGAGAACCGCTTCCTTTAGCTTAAGTAATATGGGATCTTTATCCTGTCTAGACTTAGCTTCAAACAACCAAAGAGGAATTTGATCCACTCTGTACAACTACTCCACCCTCAACAGTATCAACCAACTGTACTCCCAACCGAGCTAATCTGTGGATATCCTTTTCCATCTCCTTTTTTCCTTCCTCAACATGAGCCACACTCCCCATAGATGCTCTGCTCGGGACATTAGCCACCATATTGGCTTTGCCCCGGTGATATAGCACGCTCATGTCATAGTCCTTCAATAGCTCTAACCACCTTCTCTGATGAAGATTTAGGTCTTTCTGACTGAACACATATTGAAGGATCTTGTGATCGGTGAAAAAATCCACGTGAGCCCTGTACAATTAATGTCTCCATATTTTCAATGCAAACACCACCGTTGCCAACTCCAGGTCATGAGTCGGATAATTATTTTGATGAACCTTGAGTTGTTTGGAGGTGTAGGCTATCACCTTGCCACGCTGCATCAGAACACAACCAAGTCCAACTCTGGAAGCATCAAAATACACTACAAACCCATCTAATCCTTCCGGTAGGGTCAACACTGGGGAGGTAGTGAGTCGAGTTTTTAACTCCTAGAACTCTTCTCACACGCGTCTGACCACTGAAATTTCACCTTCTTCTGAGTCAGCCTAGTCAGAGGGGATGATATAGAAGAAAATCCTTCCATAAAGCGTCGGTAATAACCGGCTAGACACAAGAAACTTCTGATTTTGGTTAGAGAGATAGGTTTGGGCCAATCTTTCACAGCTGCTATCTTTTGAGGATCAACTTGAATGCCCTCACCCGAGACCACATGACCCAGGAAAGTCACAGACTTCAACCAGAATTCGCATTTGCTGAACTTGGCGAACAACTGGTGGTTAGTGAGTGTCTGAAGCACTATTCTTAGGTGATTAACATGCTCTTCCTCATTTTTGGAGTATATCAACATGTCGTCGATAAATACAATGACGAACATATCTAGATAATTCTTCAAGGCTCTGTTCATCATATCCATAAAGGCTGCAGGGGAATTTGTGAGTCCAAAGGACATAACCATGAACTCGTAGTGATCATACCAAGTCCTGAAAGTCTTTTTCGGTATGTCACACTCTATGACCCTTAACTGATGATACCCCAACCTGAGATCGATTTTGGAGAAACAACTGGCTCCTTGAAGCTGATCGAACAAGTCATCAATCTTGGGTAGGGGGTACCTATTCTTGATTGTAACCTTGTTCAACTGACGATAATTGATGTACATTCTGAGGGTACTGTCTTTCTTCCGCATGAATAGTACTGGAGCAACCCAGGGAGAGATGTTGGGTCTGATAAAACCTTTATCAAGAAGGTCTTTTAGCTGCTCCTTTAACTCTTTAAGCTTAGTTGGAGCCATTCTGTAAGGAGGGATGGAGATGGGCTGAGTATCTGGAAGAAGTTCTATACTGAAGTCTATTTCCCGCTCAGGAGGAACTTCAGGAAGATCTTCAAGAAACACATTAGGGAACTCGCTGACAATTGAGACTGACTGGATAGTTGGGGTCTCAGAGCTAGAATATTTGACCCGAACTAGATGGTAAATGCACCCTTTGGAAATAATCTTTATGTCCTTCAGGTAGGAAATAAACCGCCCCTTAGGCGCTAAACTACTCCCCATCCAGTCTAAATCTAGCTCATTAGGGAACTGAAACTTGACGACCCTAGTTCTGCAGTCGATTGGGGCATAACTGGAGTGTAACCAATCCATGCCAAGAATGAGGTCAAAGTCAACCATGTCTAACTCTACAAGTTCAACTGGAATGACTTTATTGAGGATTGCGACTGGGCAGTTTCTATACACCTGGCTGGCTCTAACTAACTCGCCAACTAGGGTGGAGACTGAGAATGATTCTGAGAGGACCTTTGGGCTGATATCAAACTGGACTACTACATAGGGAGTCACAAATGAAAGGGTGGATCCTGGATCTAGTAGGATATACATGTCTAGATGAAAAAAGAGTAACATACCCGTGACCACGTCAGGTGAGCTCTCCTGATCCTGACGAGAAGAAAATGCATCAAAATGGTTTTGGCACTGGCCACCATCCGTACCTGAAGTGTTGGACTACTGGAGCTACTCATGTAGTGGATTGTGACTTTCCTTGTCCTGCTGAAGGGAATTCCTTAAGCCGATGACCAAGTTTTCCACAAACAAAACAACCCTCTCGACCCTAAAGACACTTTCCTGGATGGTTCCTGCCGCAAGCTGGATAGTGATTTCTGGCACTGAAGCTCTAGGACTGAGAGCCAGATGCTCCACCTCTATGATCTTTGTGGGACCAAAATGTAGGGGCGCTAGCTGAACTGGGTGCTGGAGCCCTCTATTACTTCTGCTGTTGTGGGCGACTACTACCGCCAGATCTTTGATGGTCATATTTTGAATCCGTTCTCACCCATTTGTTCTCCTGCTCCAAATCTTTCAATTTCTCTACCTCAATTTGATGGGCATGAACTATGAGGCTGGAGAGATGGATGTCCTTGATAAGCATTGCTGTCTTGCACTCCTTAAGGACTAAATTTGAAACTCCATTCACAAACTTCAGCATGTGAGCCCTTGGCTCAGCCACCATCTATAGAGATTATTTAGACAACCTGGTGAACTCCAGAGCGTATTCTTCTATTGTCCTATTTTCCTGCTTCAGGTTCATGAATTCTACCACCTTGGCCTCCTTGAGCTCCCAAGGGAAGAATCTGTCTAGGAAGGCTATAGTTAACTCCTCCCATTCCACCGGTCCTGCTCCTACTGGCCTCCCCTCCTTCCACTGCTCATACCAGATCTGGGCTACCCCTTTTAGCTGGTAGGCAGCTATGTCGGCACTCTTCAAGGAACTGACACCCATAATCTGGGTGATCTTTCTAATCTTGTCCAAAAACTCCTATAGGTCCTCTCCCACCTTAGATCCATGAAAATCTGGAGGGTTCATCCGAGTGAAATCCTGCACTCGGGTAGGTGTTGTAGATCCATTATTGTTGATCGAAACCATCTACTAGTTCACCTGGTTGGTAACTGTCTGAGCGAGCAGTTGGATAGCTGCCCTGAACTCTACGGTGGACATTGAGTCATCCTGACGGGCTCCTAGAGCTGGTGGGGCAGGTCAATGAGCGTTATTGGCCCTTCTTCCGTTACCACGTGTAGGAGGCATAATTCACTTAAACAAAACGGAGTACGAGTTAGGAGAATGATTCTGGAATTGAATTTCAATGCACAATAAATAGTATGAACAAAGGGAGTTTTCCTAATAACATCTCGTAGCTTCCCCGTCATAAGTGTGGCGTGCTTCCCACCTGTGAAAGGTACTCCACTCGATGCGGCTTTCAGACATCCGAAGATACTCTAAATCTAGTGCTCTGATACCAAGTTTGTCACACCATGAGTCTACACCCTAGACGGAACACGGTACTTGGAGTCACAAGTAACCCCAAGTCAACCCCTAGTCTATCATACACTGGAATTTTGAGTAAACATATGTATATAGCAGAAGCTTTGAAGTAAAATATAAAACATTTATGAGAATAAAGATGAAACACAATTGTTTAAAACATCTGAAGTAAACTGCCAGTATGAAAACCAGATCTGTCTGAAAGACACTACAACTGATGAGTTGCTGGGACAAGCCCCCAGCTAACTCCAAGTTTAAATAAAATAAAACAGAACTGAATGAAATGATCTTCGTCCTCGAAGGATGAGGACTCACCACTGATGCCGCTGGCAAAGTTTGAGCGAGATCGGCTGATAGTGTTGTGTCTGAGAACCTGCAGCTGTATCATAAAACTATACAACATAAAAGGTATGCGTCAGTACTTGGAATGTACTGAGTAAGTGAGAGAAACCATACACAAGGAGTAAAAATGCTAAACTGAAAAGACATGCAAAGACCAACTGAAGCTGCTGAAACTAGATAATTGTAATAAACTAAGATGGTCAAGGACATGCCCTAAATCTGAGATACTGGAATGAACTGATTTGACTAGTGGGAGAGTCTATAACCGATATATAACCACGTGAGCTAGACGTGGAGTCCGATGTATACACCCTATCAGTAGGACCCAATATACCTTGTCAGGGTATAAAGGCATGAACTGGTGGTCACAAGTATGGGGCCATGAGGCCAATAAAATAACCTATGGTGGCAATGTAGTTCTGGGAACCTGGGTGCGCTGGAACCCCGGTCCGCTCGATGCTAAGACCTACTCTCATTGCATAGTCCTAGACTATATACTAAGCTAATAACTCAAAAATGGGGCCCAAGACTAGTCAGGAATACCTATCTAGAAGCACCCTGAGAGTCTTATCGGACCGAATTTTGTAACTAGGTTCTAGGACTGGTCAGAGCTTCTTATCGAGAAGCGTCGTAACCGTCTAAAGTACAATTGTAATTATGAAGCTAGGGTCCTAAGGCTGGTTAGAGCTTCTTATATGAAAGTGTCATGACCGCCTAAAGAACCACTAAAAATGATACTAGGACTATTTCTAATAACTAGGAGGCACTACTGACACCTTGGGAATTTTCGTAGTGAAAAAAATTAGTTGACGTTTCTGACTAACACTGGATATTCTAACATTTTTACTGAAACTGAATTGACAATAATTTGACTGAGTTTCAATAAATCTAACAACATGGGAGTGCCCAACACTAATAAATTCAAGCAAAATTTCGATATTTAAGTACTATTGCAGGATTCTAGTTTTCTGCATTCAAGGGATAGTGCTAGAATTTACTATATAGGGACAACACCAATACTGTCACAAACTGGTGGAAAATATCTAAAATTATTGTAAAATAATATTTCATATGAATTGAATGAAATCTGACTAATAATTTCTCAACATACGATAATTTCAGGGCTAGAACTGATAAAGAAAATAGGAGGAATTTTGGGGGCACAAGGGAAGAACTATTCCCTTGTTAAATTCCCACGTACCTAGTGATGGAATTCCTTGAGAAATCTGAGAAGAATCACTCTTTCTCACTTTTCTCTGAGCTTTTTCTGAGAGGGACTTTACGTTTAACTGATGAGAGATGAGCAAAAAATGAGAGAAACCATCAGTTTCTACCCTCCGAAACCCCTAATTTTCCCAGAACAATGTAGTTTATGGACTAAGTAGGTGGGAAATTACAAAAGTAACCCTGGTATTTAAATTTGAAATCTGGTCGACAGGGTCCCAATGGGTCACTCAACGAGTCGTTGGTTGAGACCACGACTCGTTGGTTGGGACCTCTCTTGGTTCCACTGCCTGGGACTAGAAGTCACTGGACCTAGCAACGGGGGTCACCATGACTCATTGGATGAACCAACGGGTCATTGGTTACTCCCGTGTCCACTGGGAAAGGAAAAATGGAAGGCCAAGCAACGGCTGACACAATGACTCATTGGTTGAACCAACAGGTCGTCGTGTCAAGTCGTTAGGTTCACTGGAGGGATTCTTCTGAAAATGCCTAAGTTGACACCACGGGTGTTGATAACGACTCGTTGTGGGAAATAGCGAGTCATTATTTCCTCTCGTCATCACGGAAGGGAATTTCAGGGATCTTACCACACGACCCTCACAACGGGTCGTTGTTTCTGACAATGACTCATTGGTTGAGTTGTGGGGTCTTGGGAATGATTTCTGGACTGGGGGAAACCACGATTGATAGGACGACTCATTGTTTCTTAAAATAGGTCATTTATTATCTCATTGGTTCTCAAGTGGCCAAGACCTGGTGACCACGACTAACACAACGGGTCGTTGGAGCTAACCACGACTCATTGTCTCAATCGTTCTTAGAATTTTTTTTATGGTTTTTCTGCTGCATTATTCTAGAAATGTCTAAGTCTGGTCTAGAAAAGTTTTGAGGTGTTAAAATATCACATCATGTGCATATAGTAAGGTAATAAGGCAAATAGATCTTCAAAAACTAGAGTCTGAAATTGGTGAAATAATATGCAACCTTGAAATGATTTTTCATCCAACATTTTTTGATATATTTCCATATGTACCTGTTCCTTTGGTGAATGAAATTAAGCTTGGGGTCCAACTTATCTTCGTTGGATGGATTCCATTGAGAGGAACCTATGCAAAGTGAAGGCATTTGTTCCTAATCAATATTGTCTAGAAGCATCAATAGCAGAGGGTTTTCTGGCTGAAGAGTACTTGACTTTTTATTCTAGATACCTATGTGATTGCGTGAAGACAAGATTCAGTAGGTACCAAGATTAGGATGAGGAATGCATTAAGAATTTTTCACCAATATTCTCTAAGATAGGTCATCTAATTGGAAGTGAGAAGAAAAAGAATTGCACTTTTTTAATGGATTCATAGTTACTTTATGAAACATATCGGTATGCCCTATTCAACACTGGAGATGAACAAGTATAAAATTTTATCGAGGAAGATGAATTATATAATAATTCTAATTTTTTTATGATAAGGTATGCTATGATCTATTTATAAAGACCTATTAATTAAATTTGATATTTATGATTGCAGGGAACATAAGAATTTAATGAGTAATCATACTATATTAAATGCATGGGCAAGAGCAAGGAATCATAGTCATGAATTCAGCAATTGGTTTGAGGATAAAGTTAAAAATGTTGAAGTACCTCATCATTTAAGATGTCTTGATAAAGGGCCTAATGTGATGGCCAAAAGATATACTGCATATTTTATTAATGGATAACGATTTCATATAAAAAATCGTGACGCCTCACACAAGACTCAAAATAGTGGAGTGACGTTATTAGCAACAACGCATAGTTTTTCTAGTGCTAGAGACCTGAATGCATAGATTGTGAGGTTATTTATTAGGGAGTTATTAAAGATATCATTGAGATTGATTATTATGGTTGTTTTAGTGCTCCATTATTTAGATGTGATTGGTTTCACAATGAAGTAGATGAATACGGGTTAAGTCGGGTTTACTTCAACAAGTTATGCAGTAAAGATGATCCTTTTGTGTTGGCATCACAATTCCATCAAGTTTCTTATGTGGCAGATCCGGTTGAGAAAGATGTTTATTATGAAAGAAATAAAATCCCAATTGATTTGTAATATCTAGAGGAAGAGAATTGTCCTAATATAAGTGACACATTTTCGAGGGAGGCTAATGATGACATTGGTCCCTCAACTAGATTAGATGACAGTGACTTTAGATGGTCAAGAGAAGATGTAGCCGTTTATGTCATTGATAATCCATCTAATGCACAACATTCAAAAGATACAATTATTGAAATATCAAAAGAGGAGGATGGGTTTGATGATACATATTAGGATTGGATGGAGTCAGATGATTAGACAAGAAAGTTCTGATCTTCTTTTAAATATTTATGCACCTTTCTATTCATTTTTTGAGTGATAAATTCCCCTTTTCATATATATTTTATATTCACACATGTTTATATCTTTTAAATCATTTTAATTTGTTATTGTTACACCATGTATGTTTCTATCATTTAACCAATGCGTGCGTACATATGTTGAGAGTTTTGGGGTACGACGCATACAAGAAAGGGCTTGGGGTGAGTCTGCGAGCACGGTACCATGCCAGCATGAGCCTGGGCGTCGCGCCGCATCGCGCTGCTAGCCCGGAGCCATGGACGGCGTGTCGCACCCCTGGCCTAGCGCGATGGGCAGTTTAAGTTTCATTCATCAAATATTTCCAAAAATTAGAACCCCAACCCTATGACTTTTCCCCTCAACTTTTCAAGTTATTTTCGTTGAAGTACGTTGTTAAACTTTGTTCAGACACAAATTCATCTTAGATAACAAGTTCCAAGCCTACGAGGAATGTCCCTGTGGAGTTATTTCTTAAAAACTCGCTCGGAGTACCGAAACCCCGCTGAGTAAAAGTTGTAGAAATCACTTCTAATTGTATTCTAAGCAGCTACAATTGATAGGTAAGCATTTCTACCTTCTAAACTCTCGGAAATTTATAAGTTTTAAGTCGAATTGAATAAAGTTGAGTTGTAGTTAATGTTGTTGAAAGATACCATTATTATTGTCGAGTCCCTAGTATTGAAAATAGCCTTATTCTCTCAGCATAGGGCACCAATTTGGTGGGATTATTGGCTACAGGGTGGAGCTATGGGGATGAACGAAAATCGTTAATTGAAGTATGTTAAGGCTAACGTCTTCGGCAAGTTATTTCCCTTGTATAGTGATATGACCTATGTCCTTGTAAGTAAGTTGTAAGCATGTATATTGTGATTAGCTGCTATAGATAGATTTGAAACTAAAGTGTAGTATTTTTCGGTTGGGATTGACCCTACCTAACATAGCCTTTCGTCGACCAACCTCAGGGTTACTAGCTGTGTCATTGCCTAAGGGGCTATAGATCGCTCAAAGGAGCTATATGACGTCTGAAAGGACTATATTCAGGCCTATAAGGATATATTAGAATCCATCCACGAATGGACTTATTTTATGCCATAATGGCATCACTGACCCTCTATCGAGCCTTGTGAGCCCAGGGTGCAGTCACAGGAGCCTAGAGTGCTCAAACACAACTACAGGAGCCCAACAGGTTCAATTGCAGACCCAGAGGTTAGGTAGGTTGGCTGTAGTTGCCTGTTGCATCATATTGACCCGGTTAGGAGTATATAGATTGAATTGTACTTGTCAGGGCTTATGGGGGTCTAGGTAGGTTATTCTATGCTAATTTTACCTTCCAGGATTATGGGGGCCAAGTAAGGTTCTTATTTGTATACTTACTTGTTATCTATACTTTAGGTTGTGAGGGATATTCAGGTTATAAATCTTATCCTTCCAATTAATTACTTTTGGTTCTTTTATCAGTCTACTTAGTCATTTTCATTACTGTTTTACATATTCGGTATATATTGTACTGATGCCCATCTATGGGGCGATGCATACTTACCTGCAGGTGCAGACATACATGGTTCTGGACATCCTTAGTCGTCATCCAGGGTTAGCAGTTCAGTCAACTCCTTTTCTCCGAAGTTGTCAGTTAGAAAGGCTTGCTCTTTTATTTTATAGCTTTTGGGTAGATCGGGGCCCTGTCCCGACCACTATTGCACTCTTTGAGGCTTTTGGACTACACTTTTTAGTTGTTGGTTGTTGTTGGCCATGTGGGGCCTATATATGTTATATTTTGCGTGTTGGCCATGTGGGGCCTAGTTTATCTATTTAGTTAGCAGCCTTATCAGCTATAGTTTATATATGACTGCGTATCTTTCTTTCTGTTATGACTAGACAGCATGGTGGTCTTGTCAGCCTGCATAGGATCCCTTTGTTGTCATGTTTGCTGGGTTAGCTATTTTTTTACAGGTTTGCTATTTGTCCTTGTCGGCCCGAGTATGTATTACAAACGAGATATAGTTGTTTGTTTTCTTGATTCTGTGTTGCTGGCAGGCACCAGAAGTGCATACACCCAGCTAGGTCAGCCCAGGTCCCAGTATGGCATTAGGTGCTAGTCATGCCACCCAAGGTGGGCGTGATAAACTTGGTATTAGAGAAACATCGTATCCTAGGGAGTCTGCAAGCCGTGTCGAGTAGAGTCTTGTCTATGGGTGTGTTGTGCACCACATTCTATAGGCAGGAGGCTACGAGGCATGATAGCGTGGCTACCCTCCTTCCTTCTCCAGTCGTGCTACAGAACTATGTTGTATAGGTTGAGTCCCTAAGCTTATGTTATTCTGCTTGTCTACAGACAAAATGTCTGATGCACGACAGACCACGACCGGTCGGGAGTTTGATACTACGACAGGAGAGGGAAGTAGCAGAGCGCCACTGTCACAGCTGACTCAAACTGAGGGCGAGAGGGAGATATCACCTCGATCTCCCCGGCATTCTCCATCCCATCAGGAGCCCCCTAGGGCAGTATATATGTCAGAACCACCCCCAGTTATTCCTATACCATCAGATTAGGAGGTTAGGAGTGCGGTATATATGCTGGTTCAGATGATGACCGCTCAGCGTCAGCCAGTGGCACTAGTTGTCGTTGAATCTACTAGAGGACCCGACAGTTCGAGGGTCTGAGAGTTTCTTGCCTTGAGTCCTCCGCAGTTTACAAGGATAGACCACGGAGAGGATCCTCAGGACTTTCTAGATCAATTGCAAAGGATATTTAGGGTGATGCATCTACGATCACAGAGTTAGTCAAGTTGGCAGTATTTCAGCTACGAGACACAGTGGTGTTGTGGTATGACAGTTGGGAGAGGTCTTGAGGCAGAGACATACCCCCTCCGACTTGGTCCAGTTTTTCAGAGGCCTTCATAGATCACTATTTGCATCGAGAAATCTGACAAGCCTGGGTGGATCAGCTCCTCCACCTAGAGCAAGGTACGGTGAGTGTTTGAGAGTATGCAATAAGGTTTGACTCTTTGGCAAGATATGTGCCAACATTTGTGGACACCATGCCAGCCAGGGTACATCGGTTCATCATGGGGCTTGTTCTAGAATATGTGGAAACCTATGTTATAGCTACCTCATGGGAGGACATGGACATTGCGCGCATTTAGGATTTTGCTCAAAACATTAAAGGGATTAGGCAACATCAACACGAGGTAGAGAGAGCGAACTAGGAAAAAACGTCGGAGGTCCAGGTCCACTAATATGCAGGTAGAATTTCAGGATGGAGCCAGACCGTGAATATCAAGTAGGCCACCTAGACCTTTACCTCAATAGCAGCAGGACTGTAGATCATATCATCGTGAACAGTCATGTCCCGATGAGAGTTTGCAATTGCCGGGTTCCTGGCAGCAGAGGTAATCAGATCAGAGCAGGTCCGTTGCACCACGTTGTAGCATTTGCAGTCAAAAACATTTTGGGAGGTGTATATACAACTCTACTAATTGTTATACATATGGGAAAGAGGTTCATATGATGAGGGATTGTTCGTCCAGAGATCAGGGTGACTGGACCAGCAGAACAGGTCCTCAATAGGATGACATATTCCAACAACTTCGGCAGGGTGCAGACCCTCAACTCTAGCTAGCTGAGGTAGAGGTAGAGGTAGATTAGGGGCATCCAGTTCTGGCAGTGTTCCGAATTGCACTTATTCCTTACCAGGGTGACAGGAGTCAGAGTCGTCACATTGTGACAGGTATGCTAGATGTTTGCTCTCACCCGGTTTATGCTTCAATAGATTTAGGTTCTACCTTGTCTTATGTTACTCCACTAGTGGCACAAAAATTTGGTATAACACCATAATTGCTTTAGTGACCATTCTCAGTGTCTACACCCATTGGTGACTATTATTGCTAAGAGAATTTACCGGAGATGTACAGTAGAGGTTGTTGGTCGCCAGACTCTAGCGGATTTGGTTGAGTTAGAAATGATTGATTTTGATGTAATTATGGGTATGGATTGGATAGCACCATGTTATTCCTATGAGGAGTGCTAGACCAGGACCGTCTGATTTCACTTTCCTAGGGAGGTAGTGCGAGAATGGAAAGGAAATACAACTACACAAAAAGGTAGGTTTATATCCTATCTTCAAGCGAGGAAGCTGATAGCAAAGGGTTTTGTTTACCATATTTTTAGGGTTTGGGATACGCAGGTAGAATCCCCGACTCTTCAGTCCATTTCTGTGGTTAGTGAGTTTCCAGATGTTTCCAGACAAGCATCCTGGTATTCCCCCAGACCGTGAGATTGATTTCTCCATCGACCTGCCACTAGATACGCAACCTATATCCAACCCTCCATACTGGATGGCTCCTGCCGAGCTAAAAGAATTGAAAGAACAGTTGAAAGATTTTCTGGATAAGGGCTTTATCAGGCCTAGTGCTTCACCTTGAGGTGCGCCGATTTTGTTTGTAAGAAAGAAGGATGTCTCCCTACGAATGTGAATAGATTATCCGTAGTTCAATAAATTTACTATTAAGAATAAACATTCTATTCCAAGGATAGATGACTTATTTGATCAGCTGCAAGGGAGAAATATTTCTACAAGATCGACTTAAGATCTAGGTATCATCAAGTGCGAGTCCGGGAGAAAGATATTTCAAAGACAACCTTCAGGACCAAGTATGGTCATTTTGATTTCTTGGTTATGTCTTCAGATTAACAAACGCCCCAGCAGTATTTATGTATTTGATGAACAACATATTCAGACCATATTTAGATTTGTTTGTGATAGTGCTTTTTGATGATATTCTGGTATATTTTCTATTGGAAGATGAACACAGAGATCATATTCAAATGGTACTCTAGATCCTCAGAGATATCCAATTATATGTGAAGTTCTCAAGATGTTAGTTTGGATTAAATTCTGTAACTTTCTTGGGCCATATTGTGTAAGATGCAGGTATCCAAGTTGACTCGTAAAAAATCGGGCCAGTAAAGACATGGCCTAGAACCACGACTCCAACTGAGGTTTGCAGTTTCCTGGGGTTAGTCGGGTATTATAGAAGGTTCGTGGAAGGATTTGCTACCTTATCGGCACTATTGACAAGGTTGACTCATAAAGAAGCTAAATTCCAACTGGACCAAGGCTTGTGAGCAAAATTTCTAAGACCTGAAAAATAAATTGGCATCTGCACCAGTATTAGCCTTACCGGAAGGTTCATAGGGATATGTCGTATATTGTGATGCCTCAGGCATTGCGTTAGGGTGTGTTCTAATGGAACATGGCAAGGAGATTGCCTATACTTTGAGACAACTAAGGAAACATGAAAAGAACTACCCCACCCATGATTTAGAGTTAGCTGCAGTGTTTCATGCATTAAAAATATGGAGGCATTACTTGTATGGTGTGCATGTGGACCTCTTTGCTGATCATAAAAGCTTCCAGTATATCTTCACGCAGAAGAGTTGAATTTGCGGTAGTGTCGCTGGATAGAATTGCTAAAAGACTATGATGTGAATATCTTATATCACATAGGGAAGGCTAATATTGTAGTTGATGCCCTTAGCTGCAGATCCATGGTCAGCCTAGCATATTTGAGGCCAGAACAATGGGAAATGGCTCGAGAGCTGCACTAGTTAGCTAATCTAGCAGTCCGGGTAGTAGATTCAAAAGATAATGAGGTCGTGATCCAGAATACAATAGTTTCATCCCTAGTTGTGGAGGTAGTGGAGAGGCAATATGAGGACCCTAGTCTAGTAAAAATCAGGGACAAGATTCGATAAGGTGAACTATCGGCCTTTGAGTTAAAGGGAGCCGGTGTCCTGAGATTCAAAGGTCGACTCTGTGTTCCAGATGTAGCAGGGCTTCGCCAGTAGATCATGGTAGAGGTACATTATTCTTGTTACTCTCTTCACCCAGGTTCGATGAAAATGCACCATGACATTAAAGAGGTATATTGGTAGGCTGGAATGAAGAAAGGTGTAGCTGAGTTTGTAGCACAGTGTCCTAATTGCCAATAGGTAAAAGTTGATTTCTGGGTTCTAATTTACTAAATCACTTGTTTCTGTTTTCGGAACATCACATTATAAACCTAGCGGACTGACTCAAGAGATAGCCATACCTATGTGGAAATGGGAAGCCATTAATATGGATTTTGTTACAGGGTTACCTCACACCAGGCATAAATTCGACTCCATTTGGGTCATTGTTGATAGGTTGGTGAAATTAGCCCATTTCTTGCAAGTCAAGACTCTGTTTTTAGCCGAATATTATGCCGAGTTGTATATTAAGGAGATAGTCCGACTGCACGGTGTCCCAGTATCTATCATCTCCGATAGAAGGGCACAATTCACACCAAGATTCTGGTAGTCATTTCAGAAGGGTTTGGGGATACAGGTTAACTTGAGTACAACTTTCCATCCCCAGATAGATGGCCAAGCAGAGCTCACCATTCAGACGCTCGAGGATATGTTATGGGAATGTGTGCTAGACTTTGGAGGAAGTTGGGACGAACACCTACCTCTTATTGAGTTTGCATACAATAACAGTTATCATTCCACTACTCAAATGGCACCTTATGAGGCTTTATATGGGCAGAAATGTTGGTTCCCCATAGGATGGTTTGAAGTAGGGGATTCAAGGTTGATCATACCTGATATAATACATCAATAAGAAGAAAAGGTGAAACTTATCAGAGAGCATTTGTTAACATCCCAGAGTCGTCAGAAGTCCTATTCGATGTTCGGCGTAGAGACTTAGAGTTTAATGTTGATGATTGGGTATTTTGTCAGATTTCGCTGATGAAGGGCATGATGAGATTTGGCAGAAAGGGCAAGCTTAGCCCTAGGTTCATTAGCCCATATCGAATCCTTCTAAGGATAGGCCGGGTAGCTTATAAATTAGAACTGCCTTTAGGACTAGAATATGTTCATCTAGTTTTCACGTGTCAATTCTACGAAAGTGCATAGGAGACCCATCCGGGGTTGTTCCAGTGGAGGATGTTTAAGTCACTGAAAAATTATCCTATGAAGAGACTCCAGTTACTATACTAGATCGGTAGGTTTGTAGATTGAGAACTAAAGATGTAGCCTCCGTTAAAGTCCTTTGGAGGAACAGAAATGTAGAAGAGATGACCTGGGAAGCTGAGGATGGCATGAGGTCTAAATATCCTCACTTATTCCAGGCTTGACCCAGATTGTGTAGTTGAGGTGAGATTGTTGCGCAGTTATTGCTTTGTTGTTCATATTATCAGTACTATTTAGTTGTTCGCTTTTATGTTTTGGAGATATGTCGTATCATTGCTTGTAGCATCCTGTGAGATGCTTATATTAGACTTTTCTGCATTTTAGATTTTTGGATAGTCCATATTACAAAGGAGACTATGCTGAAATTTTATGGCTATGGTTAAAGGAATTGAATCTCTTAATCTTAAAATTACATTTGAGGATGAATGTTCCTAAGGGAGGATGATATTACACCCTGTAAGTTTTTATCATTTAACTGATGTGTGCGTATGTATGTTGAGAGTTTTGGGGTAAGACACATACGGAAAAGGGCTCGAGGGATGAGTATGTGAGCACGATACCGAGCAAGCAGGAGGCAGGGGCTGGAGGCTAGGCGCACTAGGCGCCCCACTGCGTTGCCAGCTCGGCGCGTCGCGCCTTTAACCTGGCACGATGGGCCGCGCCCCCTAGCCAACTGCCTCATCTATATATATGTTGCAAGTTTATGTTTCGTTCGTCAAATATTTCCCAAATTCAGAACCCCAACCCTATGACTTTTCCCCTTAACTTTTCAAGTGATTTTTGCTAAATTACGCTGTTAAACTCCATTCAAATGCAAATTCATCTTGGATAATGAGTTCTAGGCCTATGAGGAACATGCCTACGGAGTTATTTCTTGAAAACTCGCTCGGAGTACCGGAACCCCCCTGAGTAAAAGTTATAGAAATCACTTCTAATTGAGTCTTATGCGGCTACAAGTGATAAGTAAACATTTCTACCTTCTAAACTCTCAAAATGTTTTAAGTTTTCGACCGAATTAAACGAAGTTGAGTTGTAGTTAATGTTGTTGAAAGATATCGTTATTTTCCGAGTCCTAGTATTGAAAATAGCCTTATTCTCTTAGTGTAGGGCGTAATTTCATGGGATTATCGACTATAGGTTGGAGCTGTTTAGATGAACGGAAATCATCAATTGAGGTATGTTAAGGCTAACCTCTTCAACAAGTTATTCTCGTCGTATAGTGATACGATCTATGTCCTTGTATGTAATTCGTAAGAAGGTATATTGTGATTAGGTACTACATATAGATTTAAAACTAAAGTGTAGTACTTCAGTTAGGATTGACCCCACCTAATACAACCTTCTATTGACCAACCTCAGGGTTGTTAGCTGTGTCATCACCTATGGGGCTATAGATCGCTCAAAGGAGCTATATGACATCTAAATGGACTATAGTCAGGCCTATAAGGCTATATTATAGTCCATCCACGAATGGACTTCTTTTATGCCATAACAGCATCACTGACCCTCTATCGAGCCTTGTGAGCCCAGGATCTGTCACAGGAAACCAGAGGGCTCAAACACAGCTACAGGAGCCTAGAGGACTCAATTGTAGATCCAGTGTAATACCCGGAAATTGCCTAAGACCATCCTAGGGATTCGAAATAAAAAGTAGCAGAAACCTGAAAATGTTTCTCAAAACAGGTTGTTGGTAGGACTAACGACCCATTGGATGTGCCCGTGGTTAGATGCTATAGGTTTGGACTTGGGGGTAACGGGTCTAGGAACGACCCATTGTTTGACATAACAGGTCATTGGATGTGAGTTGTTATGAGGTGGGTCTAGTTCAGGGAGGAAGTAATGAGTCATGAGATGACTCGTTGTTGGGAACAATGAGTCGTTATAAGTGTCCGTTGGAGGAATTCCAGAAGATGAGAAGTGGTGACAACAGATGGTTGCCACGAGTCATCAGAGCTAGGTACGACTCGTGGAACCTGTCGTGGTAACAGGTTTGGGTCCAGTATTTTGGATGAAACAAAGAGGGGTTTAATGGACTGTTGGAGCTAGTAACGATCCGTTGTGATGCCCATTGTCACCGGCAGTGCAGAATTTCCAGGTTTTTCATTAAGTGCATTTTCGTCATTCCTAAGTTCTAAGGTCCTAAACTACGTCGTTTTAAGCTCTAAATAGAGAGTATTAAGGGGCATAAAACTATTCTAAGAATCCCCACTCCATGCATGCAACCTAGAGCCTTCCTTGAAGATTAAGTTTAAGGAATTTCATCAATTTCTTTCAATCTTCCTTTGGCCTTTCACGTGGGAGTGTGAAATCGATTTACCCAGGTATGTGAGGCTATGAATGGGAGTTCCTTTCACTCTCATTCTCTAAATTCATCTTAATCCATGGATTTCAATTCTAGATTCAAGTTTCATGACCTTATGGGGTTTATCTCAATTCTTGTGAATTTCTCTATGATCTATCTATGGGTCAATTTCTTTCACGTATCAAATCATGTTCTATGATTTAGGAGCAGATTTTATAACTATTTCAATTATAAATTTATATATTTGAATTTCCATAAAATTATGCCCAATTATGTATATTTCATGAAAAGTCAAGTTATGATTTCATTATTATCTTGATATTCTTTAGCCCATTATGATTTATGACTTATGATATGATTTCTTTGAAATTCTTATCATGAATTTATGAATATCAAGTATATAAATATTTTACAAGTATGCATGAATTTCATGATTTATGGATTTATGACTCTTGACAAACTTATGGGCCCTTATTCATGGCTAATAATATATTCCAAGTATTATCAAGTATGTTATGTTATAATTGGTCATGTACTTTATGAATGATTTATGATTATGATGTGAGCCATGTGAATGTTTTATGGAGAAATGTCTAGCATCGAGTAGCTCGACGTTCAAAGGACTACATCGGTGTCTCAGAACTACGTGCCATAGAGGTTTATATATATCCAAATGTTAATGAATCCCCTTTCTCGTGATATCACAAACTGCATGTCCTTTGCCTGGAAAGCCTGGGATGACTCTGCCCCCTTGAGTGAGATAGTTGGGGTATCGTATAAGCTCTATCATGATGGTGTCGGTTATGACAAGTCCTCCCATTATTCCTCACAATTTATTCATGGTTATGTTTACGTTACTTTGTCTCAGGTTATGTTAAATGAAGCTTTTCTTCCATGATTATGATTATTACTGATTTATGAATATTTTGGAAACCTTGAGCCCTTATGTTTACATTATGATACTTATGTTATGATCATGTTATCCTACTCTTATGAACTCCTATGTATTTTAACTATCTGTTTTCACTTACCTTGCATACTCAATACATTCCAAGTACTGACTGCATACTCTATACTGTATTGTTTCATGATACAGGTCTGAGGGATCAGTCTCAACAGCATCCTTAGCCTCTACCTCCCTCTCTGACCTATCTAGATGGTTATTGGTGAATGCTCATCCTTTGAGGAAGTTCAGTCATTTATAGTTTATTATGTTCCTTTCAGTTTCAGACTTTGGCGAACTAGTTGGAGGTGTTGTACCATCAGCTCATCAGTTATGTTAGAGGTTTTTCAGACGTTATGTAGAAATCTACTTGTCGTTGTTTGATTTAGTTTTAACTTTATATATATGTATGTAGACTTTTGCTATGTTAATTATGTTGATCTTCGGCTTTATGATGATTGAGTTAGATGTCATGTTTATGCCATGAGTCAACTTGGAGCCTCTCGGGGTTTGTTGTCCCGTGTCTCAATCTGGGCCTATGTTTGGGTCGTGAAAAACTTGGTATCAGAGCATTAGGTTTTGAAGTATCCTAGGGTTTTTGAAAGCCAGGTTAAGTAGAGCCTTTTTCATAGGTGTGAAGCATGCCACACTTATGACGAAGGGGCTACGAAATGTTTAGGAAATGTTCCCTTCTTTCATGATCTATGTCATGCGAAGAAATGTCTTTCTATCCTTCTAACTCATGCTATACATGTTTGTAGAATCATGCCTCCTCGTCGAGTTAATGGAAGGAGAAACGAAAATGGAAACGGCCACGAGAATGGCAATGGAGATGGGAATCAACAGGCCCCACCAACCCATGAGGAGCATGTACTGAAGCTGGCTGCCCACGCTGAGTTCAAGGCAGCCATACAGATGCTAGCTCAAGCCTTGACCGCCCTGGTCAACCAACAGGCGGTGGCGTATTTCCCTCAAATTGAAAATGCAGCGGCGGCACGAGTGAGAGATTTTCTGAGAATGAGCTCTCCAGAGTTTCTTGCGTCAAAGGTGGACGAGGATCCACACGAGTTCATCGATGAGGTTCTACAGATCACCCAGATCATGGGGGTGATCGGAGAGGAGTGCGTTGATCTAGTCTCGTATCAGTTGAAAGGGGTTGGGCATATCTGGTTCAAGCAATAAAAGGATAGTAGAGTGGTGGGTGCAAGCCCTATTGGTTGGGATGAGTTCCACACCGCATTTCTAGATGAGTTCTTCCCTTGTGAGATGAGGGAGATTAAAGCAGCTGGGTTTGTGAACCTCAAATAGGGTAACATGACAGTCTAGGAGTATGCTTTGGAGTTCACTCATCTATCCAAGTATGCACTGGAGCTAGTGGCTGATCAGAGAGATCAAGTGAGAAGGTTTGTACATGGAGTGACGGACTACCTAGACAAGGACTGCGGGATCTCCATGCTTCATTAGAACATTGATTTTCCATGCATAGTTTTGCACGCCTAGCAGATGGAGATGGTGTATCTGAGAGGGAGAGAGGCCAAGAGGGCTAGGACAGACAGTTAGCTACAGCGCCATTATCGGCCAGTGCACCATCCAAACCACGAGGTGATTAGGGGAGTAGGGCCTTAGGTTCGAGGGGCCACAGTAGCATGTAGACAGAGCGTACTTTCTTGGCCTATGGGAAGTGTCACAAGAATCATATAGGAGAGTGCTTGATGGGATCTGATGTCTATTTTGGGTGTGGTAGATCCAGCCACATGCGCTAGAAGTGTGCCTTGGCTAGACAGGGTGATGGTAGAGGTCGTGCTCAAGTTACCAGATCAGAAGCAGCGCTAGCACGCCCAGCCCAGAAGGGTGCATCCACCAGTGCAGGTGGTGGTCAGTGCTAGAACAGGTTTTATGCCCTTGCATCTCGATAGGAGTAGGAGACTTCACCAGATGTGGTTACTGGTATGTTATGAGTTTTCCACCTTGATGCATATGCTTAGTTAGATCCAGGGGCTACTTTGTCTTTTGTGATGCCCTATGTTGCTAGTAGTTTTAGAGTCATTCTCGAAATCCTACCAGAACCCTTCTCAGTCTCTAATCAAGTCGGTGATTCAGTTATAGATTGATGGGTTTATAGAAACTACCCTGTCACAATTCTTTAGAAAATTATCTCAGCAGATCTAGTAGAGTTAGACATGATAGATTTTGATGTTATCTTCGGCATGGATTGGATACATGAATTTTATGCCTCAGTTAATTGTAGAACACGTGCGGTAGAGTTCAGATTTTTAGGTGAGTCAGTCCTAGAGTGGAAGGGCAGTTCAGTTGTGCCTTTAGGTTATTTCATTTCCTACCTTAAGGACAAAAAGATGATTTCTAAGGGTTGTGTGTACCACCTAGTTAGGGTTAAGGATTCTACGTCCAAGATCTCAACTATTCAATTAGTTCCGATAGTATGTGAATATATAGAAGTGTTTCCAGATGATCTACCGGGAATCCCTCCCAAAAAGGAGATCAATTTTGGTATTGACCTTCTTCCTGATATGCAACCTACATCTATTCCTCCTTACAAAATAGCCTCATCTGAGCTAAAGAAGTTAAAGGAGCAATTTAAGGACCTCTTAGACAAGGGTTTCATTAGACCTAGCAAATCCCTGTGGGGTGCGCCAGTTCTATTTGTTCGAAAGAAGGATGGTTCCCTTTGGATGTGCATTGATTATCAACAATTGAACAAAGTTACCTTCAAGAACAGGTATCCTCTTCTTAGGATTTATGATCTATTTGACCAGCTTCAGGGTGCTAAGTGCTTTTTGAAGATAGACCTCAGGTCCAGATACCATCATCTTAGGGTTTGGGAGAGTGACATCCCGAAAATGGCCTTCAGAACTTAGTATGGTCACTATGAGTTAGTAGTCATGTCTTTTGGACTAACGAATTCTCCTGCAACTTTTATGGACTTGGTGAATAGGGTGTTCAAGCCATACTTGGATATGTTCATTATTGTGTTCATAGATGACATCCTTATATACTCTCAGAGCGAGGAGGAGCATGCCGCTCATTTAAGGGTGGTATTATAGACTTTGAAGGATCGTCAGTTATATGCTAAATTCAGCAAATGTGAGTTCTGGATAAACTCAGTGGCATTTTTGGGTCATGTGGTGTCGGGTGAGGGTGTTCAGGTGGACTCTCAAAAGATAGAAGTGGTGAAGAATTGGCCTAGACCGGTAAATCCTTCAGATATTAGGAGTTTCTTGGGCTTAGCTGGTTACTATCGGAGGTTTGTTGATAGGTTTTCATCCATTGCAGCACGGTTGACTAAATTGATCCAGAAGAAAGTAAAGTTTCAATGATCGGAGGCCTATGAGAAGAGCTTTCAAGAGTTGAAGACTCGACTCACTTCAGCACCTGTGTTGACCCTACCCGAGGGTACCAATGGGTTTGTGGTATATTGTGACGCCTTGAGGATTGGCCTTGGTTGTGTATTGATGTAGCACGGTAAAGTTATAACCTATGCTTCCAGGCAGCTGAAAGTACATGAAAAGAACTACCTGACTCATGATCTCGAATTGGCGACGCTAGTATTTTCCTTGAATATTTGGAGACACTATTTGTATGGAGTCCATGTAGATGTGTTTACGTACCACAAAAGACTACAATATGTGTTTACCCAGCATGATCTCAATTTACGTCAAAGAAGGTGGTTGGAGCTACTCAAGGATTATGATATAAGTGTCCTTTACCACCCAAGCAAGGCTTATGTGGTAACAGACGCTCTTAGTAGGCTTTCTATGGAGAGTGTGTCCCATGTAGATGAGGAGAGGAAGGAGTTGGTGAAGGACGTGCATCGACTTGCATGATTGGGAGTTCATTTGGTTGACTCGACAGATGATGGAGTTATTGTCCAGAATGGGTCAGAATCATCCTTGGTGACTGATGTTAAAGCTAGGCAAGACAAGGATCCTATTTTCGTGAAATTGAAGGAAGTTGTCTAGAATTAGAAGGTAGAGGTCTTCTCCCAAGGGAGAGATGGTGTGCTTCGATATCAGGGTCACTTATGTGTTTCGAATGTTGGTGATTTGAGAGATTGGATGTTGCACGAGGCCCATGGTTCTAGATACTCTATTCATCCAGGTGCGACTAATATGTACCGTGACCTACGAGAAGTCTATTGGTGGAATGACATAAAGAGGGACATAGCAGAATTTGTGGCTGTGTCCAAATTGTCAACAAGTGAAGGTTAAGCATCAAATACCTAGAGGTGTGTTTCAAGACATTGGTATTCCTACTTGGAATTGGGAAGAGATCAATATGGACTTCATTACAAGTTTGCCTCGCACTCGTCAACAGTATAACTCTATTTGGGTTGTTGTAGGAAGGTTGACTAAAGCACCTCATTTTCTACCGGTCAAAACTATCGATTCAGTAGAGGATTTTGCTAAGTTGGACATTCGGCACTTAGTTCAGTTGCATGGAGTTCCCTTTTCCATCATATCAGATAGAGGTACTCAGTTTACCTTCTATTTTTGGAGATTGTTTCAAAAGAGACTTGGTTCTCTGGTCAAGTTTAGCATAGCATTTCACCCGCAGATAGATGGTCGGGTGGAGCAGACTATTAAGACTCTTGAGGATATGTTTAGACCGTGTGTGATTGATTTCAAGGGTAGCTGGGATGATCATTTTCCTCTCATCAAGTTTGCATATAACAACAACTATCATTCCAGCATTCAAATGGCTCCGTTTGAGGCTCTGTATGGGCGGAGGTGTAGATCACCTATTGGTTGTTTTAAGGTCGGTGAGGATACACTGATAGGACCAAATTCGGTTCATGAGGTTGTGGAGAAAGTTCAGCTTATAAGGGAAAGGTTGAAAATAGCTCAAAGTCACCAAAAGTCATATGCGAATGTGAGGAGGAGAGAACTTGAGTTTGAAGTTGATGATTGAGTGTTTTTGAAGGTGTCTCCCATGAAGGCGATGATGAGGTTTGAAAAGAAGAGGAAACTCATTATGTTGGCTCATACCGGATTGTGAATGTGTTAGCAAGGTGGCCTATGAGTTGGAGTTGCCCTCAGAATTAGCATCAGTTCATCCAGTTATCCATGTATCGCTCTTAAAGAAGTACTTGGGTGATCCAGCTCTAGTGGTTCTGGTGGAGAGCATAGGTGTGAAGGACAACCTTAGTTATGAGGAGGTTCTAATAGAAATACTGGATCTTCAGGTTCGAAATCTAAGAAACAAAGAAGTAGCTTCAGTTAAGGTTTTTTGGAGGAATCAGTATGTTGAGGAAGCTACGTAGGAAGCTGAAGCAGATATGATGGCTAGATACCCGCATCTTCTTCCTTTCAGCTCAGTTCCATCTTGAGGTATCAGTTTTCTCCCTAAAACTCTATTTAGTTTCATGCTCAGTTCATATACCCCAGTTTCATTCATGTCAATGTATGTATGTGTGTTTCGTGAATTCAGTTCAGCCATGTATTTTAGTCTGGAGTCAGTTACTCCGTCAGTTTTTATCTTAAATGTTTAGTAATTGGCATGGTAGTTGCATATTTCCCAGCTTTTCAGTATGTTTACCCACATTCAAGGACGAATGTTCCCAAGGGGGAGAATTGTAATAACCTGAAAGTGCCTAAGACCAACTCGGGATTTGAAATGAAAAGTAGCAGAAACCTGAAAAGTTTTCTCAAAACGGGTCATTGGTGGGACTAACGACTAGTTGGATGTGCCCCTGGTGAGATGCTGCAGGTTTGGACTTTGGGGTGATGGGTCTAGGAACGACCCATTGTTTGATGTAAGGGGTAATTGGATGTAAGTCATTATGAGGTGGGTCTTGTTCAGGGAGGAAGTAACGAGTCATGGTCGTTGTAAGTGTCCGTTGGGAGGAATTCAAGAAGATGAGTAGTGGTGACAACGGATGGTTTCCATGAGTCGTTGGAGCTGGGTACGACTCGTGGAACCTATCATGGTAAAGGTTTGGGTTCGGTATTCAAGGTGAAACAACTAGGGGTGTAACGGACCGTTGGAGCCAACAAAGGTCCGTTGAGACGCCTGTTGTCACTAACAGTGCAGAATTTCCAGGTTATTCATTAAGGAATTTTCATCACTCCTAAGCCCAAGGGTCCTAAACTACATCGTATTAAGCTCTGAATAGAGTGTTTAAAGGGGGATAAACCTATTCTAAGAATCCCCACTCCATGCATACAACCTAGAGCCTTCCTTGAAGATCAAGTTTGAGGAATTTCATCAATTTCCTTCAATCTTCCTTTGGGCTTTCAAGTGGGAGTGTGAAATCGATTTACCCAGGTATGTGAAGCTACGAATTAGAGTTCCTTTCACTCTCATGCTCTAAAATTTATCTTAATTCCATGAATTTCAATTCTAGATTCAAGTTTCATGACCTTATGGGGTTTATCCCAATTCTTGTGAATTTTTGTATGATCTATCTATGGGTCAATTTCCTTCATGTATCAAATCATGTTCTATGATTTATGGGTAGATTTTATAACTATTTCAATTATAAATTTATAGATTCGAATATCCACAAAATTATTCCCAATTATGTATATTTCATGAAAAGTCAAGTTATGATTTCATTATGATCTTGATGTTCTTTAGCCCATTATGATTTATGACTTATGATATGATTTCTATCAAATGCTCATCATGAATTTATGAAT
>JACEIK010000838.1:104350-128481 GCA_018107945.1 Datura stramonium
TGAATGTTTTGAAAACCTTGAGCCCTTATGTTTACATTATGATATTTATGTTATGATCATGTTGTCCTACTCTTATGAACTCTTATGTATTTTAACTGTCCGTTTTCACTTAACATGCATACTCAGTACATTCCAAGTACTGACCGCATACTCTATGTTGTATTGTTTCATGATACTGGTTTGAGGAATCAGTCTCAGCAACATCTTTATCCCCTGCCTCCCTCTATGACCTGTCTAGCTAGTTGTTGGTGAGTTCTCATCCTTTGAGGATGTTCAGTCATTAATAGTTTATTATGTTCCTTTCAGTTTCAAACTTAGTCGAGCTAGTTGGGGGAGCTGTCCCATCAGCTCATAGGCTTTTCAGACATTATGTAAAATTAGCTTATCGTTGTTTGATTCAGTTTTAACTTGATATATATGTACGTAGACTTCCGTTATGTTAATTATGTTTATCTTCCGCTTTATGATGATTGAGTTAGATGTCACGCTCATGCCATAGGTCGAGTTGGAGCGTCTCAGGGTTCCTTGACCCGTGTCTCAATCCGGGCCTATGTTCAGGTAGTGACACCCAGAGGCCAGTTAGGTTGGCAATAGTTACCTATTGCATCATATTGACCCGGTTAGGGGTATATAGATTGAACTGTACTTGCCAGGGCTTATGGGTGAAAGGTAGGCTATTCTATGTTGATTGTACCTTCCAGGCTTATAGGGCCCATGTAAGTTTCTTGTTTGTACACTTACTTGTTAGCTATACTTCAGGTTATGAGGCTATTTAGGTTATAACTCTTATCCTTCCTGTTAATTACTTTTAGTTCTTTTATCAGTTCTACTGAGTCATTTTCATTACCGACTTACATATTTGGTACATATTGTAACGACGCCCATCTATGGGGCATTACATACTTGCCTGCAGGTGCAGACAGACGTTGTCCAGGACCTCCTTAGCCTTCATCCAGGGATAGCAGTTCAGTCAGCTCCTTTTCTCCAGAGTTTTCAGTTAAAAAGGTTTTCTCTTTTATTGTATAGCTTTTGGGTAGGTTGGGGCTTTGTCCCGACCACTATTTCACTCTTTGAGGCTTGCGGACTGCAGTTTTTAGTTGTTTGTTGTTGTTGGTCGTGTGGGTCCTATGTATGTTATATTTTGCGTGTTGGTCATGTGGGAACTAATTTATCTATTTAGTTAGCAACCTTATCAGCTATAGTTTATATATGACTGCCTATCTTTCTTTCTGTTATGACTAGACAACATGGTGGTCTTGTCAGCCCGCATAGGATCCCTTTGTTTTCATGTTTGTTGGGTTGGCTATTTTCCTTATCAGCTCGAGGTTGTGTTTACAACTGAGATATAACCGTTTGTTTTCTTGATTGTGTGGTGTTGGCAGGCACCAGATGTGCGTATGCCCAACTAGGTCAGCCCAGGTCCCAGTGTGACAATAGGTGCAAGTCATGCTCCTAAGGTGAGGTGTGACAGTTATTCCATTTGGAATTAATATTGCCAAGTCATGCTCCTAAGGTGAGGTGTGACAGTTATTCCATTTGGAATTAATATTGCCAAGTCATGCTCCTAAGGTGAGGTGTGACAGTTATTCCATTTGGAATTAATTCTGAAATGCAACAATCTTGCAGGATTTTATTGGAGTAGGTCAAGATCTGTTACGCAATACTCTTTTCTCTCTTTGCAAACTAGAAACAACAACATAATAAGGTAACCATTTCTCACAAACTATGATATGACCAGCAGATGATATTGTAAGTCCAAGTAACGTATCACATCCAATATACTTCCAGCTCTCCCAAGTCCCATTCTTGTGCTTTTTTTTATCCAACCATTTCTTGTAGTTGTATACACTATTCCCATTTTGTCCATTGCTACATCTTCTGCTCTATCTAGGTATCCTTCTCCAAGTTTACTTACTCTCTGAAGAGTCCATATATAGTTAAAACAAAAAAAAAAGTGGAGGCAAGTAAGAAAATAGTATTAATTTGAGGATCTCCCCTCCCTCTCCTTACTTTTTTCTTTTTGAAGTTACCTGCAAATAGTTGTTTGATGCAGCTGTAGTAGTGAAGGTTTTTTAGGCAGAAGGAATTTTTAGATTCTCAGGAGATATTGGTGAGAAGAAAATAACTTGGAGTGAAACAACCAGCAAAATAACTATTAAAAAGCTAGAAAAACACAACACTGAATCCATAACGAAGCTCAATGTTTGCTTTAGTGCAGTTCGTAGATGAGATGTCCTTTATATAAAACTGATTTCCTTAGTCCAAAATTGCCACCAAGTTTGGATAGAATTTGTAGCTAAAAACAAGCTATACATCATAGCTCTAATAATCTATATTATATTGAAAGTATCAACATCATCACATCTCTGTCGTTGAGTTTAGGAGTGATCATAATGGGTTTTCAACCATATATTGTTGTTTTTTGTTCGTTGAAGTTTGTTTAACTGGTTGTGGATGATTGCTTGTCCTATAACTTTCACAGATGAGGTATCTTTCATAACTTTGTGTCATCTTGTTGACATCTTATGGATGACTGTCTTACACTAATTTGAGAGATAGAAGGGATGAAATTAATTAGTTTGAGACATTAGCAAATTCTATTATAACTGTTAATCAGTTAGTTACTTTGTTACTTTTTAATCACGTGGGTTAGTTAGCTATAACAGATTTCATTGATTCAACTGCTTATAAGCATCTCAAGTGTACAAATCATTTGATATACAGATCATTACATTTCTTCTACTTTTTATAATCTTCTTCTCTCTCTCAACTCTATTTTTCTTCCCTAAAGCTTCATTCTTATACTGTGAAGTTTCTAATTTGGCTATCTCAATTCTCAAGTCATTTTGGTGATTTTTGAGTTAACATTCTCTATTTAAGACAAATGCAAACCTACTAAAGAATCTTTTTCTCATATTACTGCTCAACTCTTTTAGTCTAGTAAGTTTTTGGATAATGTTAACATCTTAAACAATTTCCAATAACCGTGGAGTCTGGGTGTGCGCTCCTTGATATTGATTGGTCAAAGTTTTCTGAAGGAGTCAACAGTGCATGGAAATTATTTATGTTATTGGTTATGAAAGCTCTTCGACCAAACAAGAGGTTGGAAATCTAATGTCTTTATTATTTGGTGATGTTTTGGGGCTTATCATACTTCCAAACCTCGTGTTGTTTTTACAACTATCTGGTATCTACCATTACTTTTTCTTGCAAAATTTCTATGTTACAGGATGCTTATTTGTTATAATACTCAAGGTCGCTTTTATGAAAAGAAACGTCTTTTCTTGATCACATGTCTTGTCAGCATGTTATAGTTTATTGTTATAAAAGGAAAGATTGGCTAATTCTTTGCTAACTCCTTTATCTTCCTATTCTATTTCTATGCTTCCTACTTGGAGTTTACTATTTGTCTTAGCTAAAACCTTTAATTCTGGTTGACATCAGCAGCCATTTGCATTTTGGGTTTCATTGATACGCTTGACATTTTTGTGCAGCCGCTATATGCCGAAGTATTTTGCTACATGATAAAGAATCTGTTGGGGTTCTTTCTTTGTTTGGAACAACTGGCAACTTCCTAGAGCAAATCAGAAGGGAAAAAACAACCTAGCAAAGGTTATACCTACATAACCAACTTTATCCTCTATTCCAGCTCTTTCTTTTTGTTACTTCTTCTTACCTCTGGTTTTGTCCTCTATTTTCTATTTTCTACCCAGTTTGAGTTTAGTCGTATACTAATTAATACATTAATTGAAATTTAGAATGTTTTTGCTAATCTATTTTATTTTCATTTTCATTTTCTGAACTTGTAGAGAAATAATCATGAATTCAAAAGGGTGTTCAAGAAAAAATAAGAAAATTAAGAACTTAAACTATGTGCCAGCTGGATCACTTGTATCTTTGCTAAAGCAAAAGGTTTTGAATCACAAGACCAAGAAGAACTCAGAGATCAATCCAGCTGATCAAGTTATAAAGTCAATTAAAAAGCATCACAAGCCCAAGTAAAACTCAAACCTAATAGATGCATCTCAGATGGAACAAGGGCAGCATGTGTCTTTGGATTCTACCTTTCCAGCAACACAAATAGCACATCAACAAGTGAAATAAGTGTTGTTGAATTCCATCACTCCCACATCACAAGCAACACATGAACAAGTGCAACAAATACTGTTGAATTCCACCACTCCCACATCACAAGAAACACATCAACAAGTGCAACAAGAGTTGCAATATCTCACCACTCCTGCATCGCAAGAAGTTCAGAAAAAAATGCAACGTGACCAACATGATTGTTCCAATCTTGAAGCAAATAACCAATCTGAGAAACAAGGAAAGAATATGTCAATTTCAACTAGTTTAACAATTATTGTCTATATATGTATAAACTCTTTGGTTCGTATTATTGTAGGCCCTTACACTAACAAAAGAAAAAGAGAGGCGGAACACAAATGCGAAGTGTACGTGGACGGAGTGAGCGCAAATTGATCGTGCTAAACGAGTTGAGTCAGCCCATTGGTCCTACTGAATTAATTGTTAAAGAGTTGGGAAGCTTTCTTGGCACATTAGCAAGGAATGAGACATTTTGTCCTATTAATGTGTTTGATTGGAGGAAGTTGAAGACACACGATGATATATGAAACTATATCAAGGTATGTAATTCTCAATCTTTTGACTTTTAGTTGAAAATATTTCACATTTTTTGTGCTAACCCAATTGCACAAAATTGTAGGAGAAATATGACATTCCTGAAGCTGGAAAAGATTACTCTTTGGGAAAAATTCAACTTGCTTGGAGAAGGTATAAACATGGGTTGAAGGAAGATCACTTATATGCACACGCTGATGATGAAATCTGAATGGAAAATAAGCCTCAAAATATTTCAGAAACTGTATTTAAGGATCTTGAATATTGAAAATCTAATACAGCTCAGTTAAGATATAAATTACGGATAACATTTTTTAATGAAAATATTTTCTTATTCACATCTGATAGAAATAGGAAGGATTTTTAAAGTTCAATATGTCTTTATATTTCCAAATTTCAAACAAACACTAACTCATTTATTTGTAGGATATTTCTAAAACTAATAAAGAGAATCAAAAAAATTAAAATATCTGCACATTGTTGGCAAAATAAGTTTTACTATCATTCATGAGGTTTAGTGTTTTTTAGTATTATTAATATACTATGTACTTATTGACTTTACTTAGGAAGATCTTAATTCCTACTTATATGTAAATGGAGAAAAAAGAAGGAAAGTCCTAATGCTTTGCCAAGTAAGGAATTCTTTGTGGCTACTAAAAGGAGAAAATCTGGCCGAGTGTACAAGGATTCATATAAAGATATAATTAGGGAAATAGTACAAAATTTTCTAATTCAAAATTTATCAAGATCATTTGTTTGTTCTTAAATATTGGATCAGTGAAATTTACTTTAACTCTCTATCTTGTATCTGATTTGTAGGCTGAAATAGAGATAATAGAAACTCAAGAAAGTGAAGATGGTAGTCAATCATCAGTTGACGCATTTGCAGAAGTTATAGGACCTGATCATCTAGGTCGAGTAAGATTGTATGGATGTGAAGTTACCAAGACTCTGTGGAAACAAAAAATGGGAGATTCTAGATCTTATTCAAATGTTACTGATGAAATGATATATAAAAAAATAGAGGAAATGGAAGAGAGGATGCAACAAAGAATGCAGGAAAAATTCAATGTGCAAAAAGATGCAATGGAACAAGATATTATAATGAACATCATTGCACAACTTCAACGTCTAAATACAGGATTAACACTTGACCCAAATATGCTAAGACTCCATGTTCGTTTACCGGGAGAAGAGGCTTCTATTCAACTAATCAATTGCCCATCTGCTGATAGTAACAATCAAGGTTAGTACTTCTTCTCCTTCCTCATACTCCTTCTGCTATTTCTCGTCCTTTTCCTCCTCCTCCTCCTCCTCCTTCGTCTTCTCCTTCTCCTTTTCCTTCTCCTCCTTCTTCTCCTCCTCCTCCTCCTCCTTCTTCTTCTCCTTCTTCTTCTTCATCTCCTCCTCCTCATCTTCCTCCTCCTTCTCCTTCTAGGATAATTTTGTTCTCTCATCACCCACAAACTGGGTATTCAGACCAGAAGCAACTGATATTGCTTCTTGTCATTTTTCTTTCGTATTTTAGAGTAATAATATAATAATAAATTTTTATTCTATTTCGACTGGGTTAGCTATTAGAATATCTCTGTCATTTAAAGATGGGATTTTTTTGTGTAAAATCTGTTCTTTCCTAGTTTTGACTCTCTTTCTGAGGTTTGCAATTTATTCTCCAACTTAAACGAGTTTTAGAAATTGTTAGTTTGTATCCTATAAGCTTCAAGTATTTTGCTTTTTTTTGGTGAGATGGTGATATCTTATGGAGTAAAGATATAAAAGAACAGATTTTAAAGAAAATTTTTATAGTTTCTTTGGCGATCTAAATAGTTTTTTGTAGAACCCATTTTGCTGGTTGTTGTGGTTGATGTGTATGTGCTATGATAAATACATATAGATGTGGGAATATATGTTTTATTGTATGATGTGAGTTTTAGTTTTTAGTCAAAAAATTGCTTCTAGTGTTTAATGGTTCTTTGGGTTGTGGATGAATATGAAGTTGGTGTCCGGAAAGGTGTAAATAAATAAAGAGCTAAAACAAGAAGGAGAAAAAGTTGAAGAATTTGAATGAATAGGTTATATAATTGAAGGATTGGGGTATTGGATTCAAGTAGAGTGTTATGTGATGATAGAATGAAATTTTTTTGTCATGACTCAAATGGCCGTGATTGGCACCCACACTAACTCTCCGGTGGGCTAACTAATTAATTCCGATACTACCCGCATAATCAAAACATTCATGAAAAAGAAACCAATCATTATAAAAATAACAATGTGAGATCATTACACTACACGTACTAAAACCAAATAAACAATTTTCTAGAACCTGATTGTCATTGAACCAGACGTCTATTTTATTACAAGCTAAGGAACTAAAACCAAAAACGAAATAAAAAGTTCGAATGTACGAAAGAAGGACATCTGCAAGGAAGGAGTGATCTGCGTCCTCATCTGCTCACCTTATTGATCCACAAAAGCTGCTGGTTCACAAGTGAGGGCGCGAAGAACTATCGGGCTCGAACTCTCACTCAGAAAAGAATGTAGGGGTAGGGTCAGTACATGACACAGTATTGGTAGGCATCATCGGCCGACCTTACATAACAACATATAAGTACATCAATAGAGATATAAAAAGGGTCCTCAACTTTAAGAAGAGTTACAAGCCATTTTACGAATACTAGTTCTACTCAGGAATCAACTGTCCTGCTTACTGGATTAGGCCTCTCACTGCAGCAGTCACTTGTATGCCGCAACGGTCTCCTCGCAATGAAAATGGTCCCGTTGCAGCGCACTACTTAGGCAGTAGCTCGACAAGTTGCTCCCTTTTCATCTCATCCATCACATAGTTCAATAAAATCAATAGTTACATTTCACTTACTCCATGAATCCATCAACAGCCATAATGAACAACAAGCACAATAGCTATTAAGAGTTACAAATCCTCAGTTATGCTCAGCAACAACTACTCAATAACCACACATAGTGACAAAGTCGCACTTAACATTAACGCGACGTTCATTGTTATTAATTTGCATCATATCCACAATAAGTTAGCACATTCTCGTAATACATTTCACTTGCACCTCATGAACATAAATGAAATCACAAACAATAAGCGAATAACACAACCAAGGATAACATGACGGGCAGACGCCTCCGCCATCTCCCCTTAATAGTCAACCACATGAATCGTGTATACACATGCTAGTGGGTCTTATTTATGTCCAACCAGTCATGATCTGCAAGGGACAGTAGAAATCCATGTATTGTGCTGGTGTGGAACCAGCTCCCACTCATATGCTCGTCCGAATGCTCCCCTCGGACACGAGCCACTCAATTACTTTTATTTACTCGCTCGGATACTCCCCTCAGGCACGAGCCACTCAACATTAAATGTTAAAATCTTTTCATTCATCATTCTCATAAAACATGCCAAGTGCATCATTGCATCATACAGAAAGTTACAATCTACTTCTTAATAATGCATCATCAATTAACCATCCTCTCATTAACGGAATATGATCACTTTACTAACGATTCATAACAGGTAGTTACATTAACATATATACACCATTATTTAACAAGTCGTCACAATTGAATATCACATCTTAGTCACATTCTTAAGATGGATTAACAACAATAGGCTCACATATGACATAAACGTCCAACGACCAATCATATATCAACGTTCCACACTATACATGCCATTATATAGGTCTACCCCTATAAACTGTAACGTACATTGATCTAAAGATAATAATTCAATTACTCTGCAGGAGCCTTTCCTTTACTCAATTCTTCGGAATGTGCAAAATATTCAACACAAGAGTAATTCATTAACCATTCAATTTAGAGCCTAACAGATCAAACCCTCTCATTCAGGATGATTTTGAGAGTAAAATCCCAATTTTTCCAGGTTCTAGGCCTATAATTCCCGCGTAACCCTCGTTCTCCACATGCAATTCTAAGGGAATGATCAACATAACTCAAAATCACCCAAATAACCCCACCATTCTAGCCCTAGTTTAACAACCTAGGGTTTTTCCTCTACAAACTTCCACCAGTAAAGGCGTACAAGGATTCTAGGATCAAAACCAATTACTTTAGACATAGAGAATCAAAAATCTTACCTTGGGTGAAAGGATTACTACTCTGGAAGGTTTGTCCGTCCTCTAGACTTCCTGATCACGTTTTAAAAAATAATAGGGCGAAAACCCCATAATTCCCACTTAAACCCATTTTTCGATTCCCATCATCCGTTGTAGTGGTTACCTTTCCGCTGCAGTGGACCCGCTACAGCGGGCATAGGGCTGTTGTGGTAGTCCAAATGATTACTCCTCAATTTCCGCCACGGCGAGACTTCGACCTCTACCACGGTCACGCTGCAGTGGGAATCCTACTATTACAGGATGCAATGGTCCCCTAGACCAGTAGCTACCCCAAAAAGCACAGTTCTATACTTAGTTTATTTTCACAACCTTTGTATCTCATCCTTAGCTAGATTTCTATGTTCTATTCCCTTAACCACCCCGTAACGATATTCGGATTATTACATCAGATACCAATTAAAATACCGTTCGTCCCCAAATAGTCTATGCAAAAGTAGAAAGAATACATACCAAATTTTGTGAACAACTGGGGGTACTTGACCCGCATATCAGCCTCGGTCTCCCAAGTGGCTTCTTCCACTTGACTTTTACCATTGGAATCTCCTTGGACCTTAACTTTCGAACCTCCCTGGACAATAATGCTACAGGTTCCTCCTCATATGACAGATTCTTATCAAGCAACACAGAGTCCCACTTGATGATATATGTTCAATCCCCATGGTACTTTTTCAACATGGACACATGAAATATTGGATGCACTCCAGACAATCCTGGCGGCAATGCCAACTCATAAGCCACTTCCCCCACACGTCGGATTATTTCAAATGGCCCAATATGCCTCGGGCTGATCTTGCTCTTCTTTTCGAACCTCATCACCCCCTTCATAGGGGACACCTTGAGCAGTACCTGCTCCCCTTCCATGAACTCCATGTCCCTGACCTTCTTGTCTGCGTATTGCTTCTGCTTACTCTGAGTAGCCATCAGACGATCCGGGATTATTCGAACCTTTTCCAAGGACTCCTTTAACGAATCCGTCCCCCAAGGTCTCACCTCAAACACATTAAACCACCCAATTGGAAACCTGCACTTCCTCCCATACAAGGCTTCAAAAGGTGCCATACCAATGCTCGAGTGGTAGCTATTATTATAGGTGAACTGTGCCAAGGGTAAGAACTTGACCCAATGACCCTCGAAGTCTATCACACACACTCGGAGAATATCCTCCAACAGTTGAATAGTTCGCTCCAATTTCCCATTTGCCTGAGAATGGAAGACCGTGCTCAAGTCCAACCTCGTACCCGACTCGGCCTACAAGGTCCTCCAAAAATAGGAGGTAAACTGAGTGCCCCTTTCCGATACAATTGAAATAGGCACCTTATGTAACTGAATAACCTCCTTCACATACAGCTTGGCTAGTTTCTCCGTGTTGTAAGTCACCTGGACCGGCAAGAAATGAGCAGTCTTGGTCCACCTTTCCACTATGACCCAAATTGAGTCAAACTTTCTCAAGGTCTTGGGAAGACCGACAACAAAGTCCATAGCTATCCTTTCCCATTTCCACTTCGGGATAGGCATTCGGTGAAGTACTCCTCCAGGCTTTTGGTGCTCGTACTTCACCTGTTGACAATTTAAACACTGAGCCACATAGTCCACAATGTCTCGCTTCATCTTACCCCACCAATAATGTTGTTTTAGATTGTGTTACATCATTTTGACTCCAGGGTGAATGGAGTACCTCGAGTTGTGAGCTTCTTCCAAGAGAGTTTTAATCAGCTCACCAACTCGGGGAACACACACCCTCCCCTTTATTCTCAAGATCCCTTCATCATCTAACACTGGTTCCTTGGCCTCTCCCCACAGGACTTTATCTCTAATTTTACCCAGCTTTTCATTTTCAAACATTCTGGTTATGATTTCCTCCAACAGCAAGGATTTAGCCTCAGGGTCGGCTAATACTCCACCAGTTTCGGTCAACGACAATCTAACTAAGTTGTTTGACAAGGTTTGGAATTCTCTGTCCATCAGCCGTTGAGTATCCTCCAAGCAAGCCAGATTGCCCATGCTTATCATCTCTCTGCTCAACGCATCTGCCACCACATTGCCCTTTCCTGGGTGGTACAAAATGGTGATGTCATAATCCTTGACCAACTCCATCCATCTCCTTTGCCTCAAATTGACATATTTCTAGGAGAATACATACTGTAAGTTGTGATGATCCATGAACACCTCGCATCGAGCTCCATACAGATAGAGCCTCCAAATTTTCAGTGCGAACACAACCACTGCTAACTCCAGGTCATGCGCATGGTAGTTCTTTTCATGCACCTTCAGCTGTCTCGAGGCATACACAATAACCTGTCCTTCCTGTATCAACATAACACCCAATCTAGACTGTGAGGCATCACAATACACAACAAAATCTTTACCTTCCATGAGTAACACCAGAATAGGTGTTGTAGTCAGTAGAGTCTTGAGTTTCTAAAAGATCGCTTCACATTCCTCTAACCACTGGAAGGGCACATCCTTTTGTGTCAACTTGGTCAATGCCGAAGCAATGGAGGCGAATCCTTTCACGAACCGACGGTAGTAGCTGGCCAGCCCCACAAAACTCTAAATTTTTGTCACATTAGTCGGCCTTGCGCACTTTCTGACCGCCTCCACCTTCTTTGGATCAACTCGGATTCCCTCCTTAGAAACCACATGCCCCAAAAAGGACACTGATTCCAACCAAAACTCGCACTTGGTGAATTTGGAATATAATTACTTCTCCTTCAGCAATCCCAGCATAATCCATAAATGATTTTTTTGCTCCTTTTTGGTCTTGGAATACACCAATATATCATCAATAAACACAATAAAAAAGGAATCTAGGTAGGATATGAAAATGCCGTTCATCAGGCTCATGAACGCAACAGGAGCATTAGAGAGTCTGAATTACATGACCAGAAACTCATAATGTTCATACCTGGTCCAAAAGGTTGTCTTGGAGATATCTTTAGCCCGAATTTTCAACTGGTGATAACCTAACCTCAAATCAATCTTGGAAAATACAATTGCTCCCTGTAACTGGTCAAACAGGTCATCTATCAAAGGAAGAGGGTACTTATTCTGAATAGTTTCTTTGTTCAAATGGTGGTAGTCGATGCACATACGCATACTACCATCCTTCAATTTTACAAATAGAACCGGGGCACCCCACGATGACACACTCGGTCTAATAAATCCTTTACTGAGCAGCTCCTGCAACTGCTTCTTGAGTTCTCTCAACTCAGCAAGCGCCATTTGGTATGGAGAAATAGAAATGGGTCAGGTCCCTGTTTCCAGGTCTATACAAAAATCTATATCACGGTCCGATGGCATGCCGGGAAAATCTACAGTGTACACCTCTAAGAACTCAAAAATAACGGGGATCGACTCTATGAAAGGACCCTCTGAACTAGTTTCCCGAACATGTGCCAAAGACACTGAAAAACCCTACTTTATCAACTTACGAGCTCGAATATAATAAATAAGATTCTTAGGAGTAGGGCTACAATTCCCTTTCAACTCCAACCAGATGACCCTAGACCCGATATAGTGACAGTCTTAGCATAGAAATCCAGAATGGCGAGGTAAGGGGACAACCAACTCATTCCCAATATTATGTCAAAATCAACCATCTCTAAGATCACTAGGTCCGCCAGAGTGTCAAATTCCATGTATTCAATTTTGCAGTCACTAATAACCCAATCCACTAACACATAATCCCCAACAGGGGTAGACACATAGATAAGAGTATTAAGCACATCACACACAAGGTCATGACCCAAAGCAAAAAAAGTAGGCACATAAGAAAATGTGGAGCCTAGGTCAAACAACGCAATAACCATTCTATCAGCCACAAAGACCATACCTGTGATAACGGTGTCTAAAGCCTCTGCCTCTGGTCAACCAGGAAAAGCATAGAAATGAACTGGTTACCAGCTTGAGAACCGCCTCCGTTGGGATGTGCCACCCCTCTACCTGCCTAGGTGCCACTCTTACCTACCTAAGCATGTCCCCTACCCTACTGAACACCACCTCTAGCAACTGCCTGACCACCTCATCCTAGCTGTGGACGATTTGGACTGAATGCACTACCTCCCCTTCTGGCTGGGGCCGAAGCTCGAGGAGTTGGGTGAGGAATAATCTGTCTGCCCTGTCCGAACCTGGGGCACTATCTGCATATGTGTCCATACTCACCAGACTCATGGAAAACCTTCTCAATAACTAATCTCTAAGCGAGAACAGAAGAAATAGGATGAGCCCCAAAATAAGAATGAACCATCTAAGAACCCCCAACTGCACCTGACAGTCGCGGAGTTGCCCCTGGTGGACCTCTGGCTGACACCTGTATGGAAGACTGAATAGGGTGCCCGAAGAAACCTTGTGGTGCTGGAGCCTTCACAAAAGAACTACTAAAAGAGCTAACCCTCCGAGCCTTCTTCTTAGCATTTCTAGCATACCCCTCCTACCTCACCCCTTCAACCAACTTCACATACTCTATTACCTCTTGAAAAGTCTTACCCGAAGAGACCATCTGCAGAGCTGGTACTTGCAAACCCACATTTAGGCCTTTAACAAATCGCCTAATCCCCTCCTCATCGGTGGGAAATAAGGGTAGATCATATCTGGACAAGGAGTGAAACCGGTCCTTGAATGCAGGAACTGATGAGCTCCCCTGCTCAATGGTAGTGAACTCATCCCCTCTCCTATCCCTCAAAGTGCGGGGAACATATATCTCCATGAATATGGAGTAGAATTATATCCACGTCAATGATAGGGATCCTGCTGGTCTGCACTCCACAAAAGCCCTCCACCAAAGCTTTGCATCACCCATCATCTGGAAGGTGACGAACTCAACACCATACTTCTTTTACGCTCCCATCTTATGAAGCCGTTCATGAAAATCTATGATGAACTCATAGGCGTCCTCTGCCTCTGTACAATAGAAGGTGGAAGGCTTCATCTTGGTGAATCTCAAAATAAGTCGTGCTCTTCCCCGTCATCACTGGTCCTGCCACCAGCCTCAAAAATATCAGAGCCTCTGATATATCATCAGTCCACAGGGCCATAGTAGTTGCATGTTGAATTCCTAACTGTTGTTCCACTGGATTTTCTAGCACAGCCCCTGTGCCCATAAGGCCGCTCAGAAAATTGAGGACCTGAGCTAGGACCTCAAAGGATGCTGGTGCAGTAGGAGCTTCTCCCTGCGTCAAGACCTCTACCTAAACTACCACCCGCAGCTGCACTGTTGGTGGCACGGGAGATACAAACCTCTCCCATATTGGAGCAGGAGCACAGGCCCCTAATCTAGCCGTAGTGGGTCTACAGCCACGACCTCTACCCCTTCCTCTACCGCGGACTGGGGTCGCTACTACTGGCTCATGTGTTGCGTCTCTGTCACCTCTTGCACATGTTCTCACCATCTGAGAAGGAAAGAAGAAATTAGTTAGATACCAATTTGGATAACCAGATACCAATTGGAATCAAGTAATCGCACGAAAGGAAAGAAGGAGGGAGTTTTCCTAAAGTCCTGAAACCTCTCGAAGATAAGTTACGAACGTCTCTACACTGATCTGCGAGACTCTACTAGACCCGTCTTAGTGCAATGAGATCAATGAACCTAGGGCTCTGATACCAACTTTTTCATCACCCAAATGGCCATAATTGGCACCCACACTAACCCTCTGGTGGTCAAACTAATGAATCCCGATACTACCCCCATAATCAAAACATTCATGAAAAAGAAATCAACTATTATGAAAAGAACAATGTCAGATCATTACACTTCGCGTACTAAAACCAAATCAGCACTTTCCTAGAACCTGATTGTTATTGCACCATACGTCTATTTTATTACAACCTAAGGGACTAAAAACAAAAATGAAATGAAAAGTTTGAATGTATGAAATAAGGACATCTAAGAGGAAGGAGTGATCTGCGTCCTCATCTGCTCACCTTCTTGATCCACAAAAGTTGTTGGTTCACAAGTAATGGCGCGAAGAACTACCGGGCTCGAACTCGGCACTTAGAAAAGAATGCAGGGGTAGGGTCAGTACGTGACACGGTACTAGTAGGAATCATCGGCTGACCTTACATAATAACGTATAAGTACAACAATAGAGATATAAAAAAGGTTCTCAACTTTAAGCAGAATTACAAGCCATTTTATGAACACTAGTTCTACTCAGGAATTAGTCGGCCTACTCACTGGATTAGGCCTCTCGCTGCCACGGTCAATTGTCTACAGCTGCGGTCTCACCGCAGTGAAAATGGTCCCGCTGTAGCGACACTGCTTAGGCAATAGCTCGACAAACTACTCCCTATACAACTCATCCATCACACAGATCGATAAAATCAATAGTTACATTTCACATACTCCATGAATCCATCAATGACCATAATGAAGAACAAGCACAATAGCTATTAAGAGTTACAACTCCTTAGTTATTCTTAGCAACAACTACTCAACAACCACACATAGTGAAAAATTCACACTTAGCATTAACGCCACGTTCATTGTTATCAATTTACATCATATCCACAATAAGTTAGCACATTCTCGTAATACGTTTCACTTACGCCTCATGAACAAAAATGAAATCACAAACAATAAGTGAATAAAACAACCAATGGTAACATGATGGGCACACGCCTCTGCCATCTCCCCTTAACACTCAACCACTCGAATCGTGTACACACATTCTAGTGGGTCTTATTTATTCCCAACCAGTCATGACCTGCAGGGGACTCTAGAAATCCATGTATGTGTCGTGACTTTACAGCACTTTCGACGCTTAAAACAAAGAAACTATGCATATTCTTGATATATTTATGTAGATATGATGTCTTTGTATTAAATGTTGCAGGAAAATAGGTCTGGAATGGGAAATAGGCAAAGTAGGGTGAAAATGGACAAATCTATAGGCTGATACCCAGGCCACGAGTCGTCGTCCCAATGAACAACTCATGCCTGGAGTCGTGGAGAAAAGCAGGAATTTTTAAAAGAGGATCCAGTGTACCTCATGAGTTGAAGGCACGAATCGTTACATCTGGTAATGAGTCGTTAAGGAAGTCATAGAGACTGGGAGGAGAAATTCTGAAGAAGTTCCCAGTGAAGACAACGAGAGACATAACGAGTCGTCTGGTGGAGTGGCGACTCGCCATCAGGCACTGTGGCAACCGTTAAATGGATTGGAGGATTTGGTGAGCCAGGGCCACGAGGGACCTAATGACTCGTGCCCAAGACTAACGAGTCGTTAGGTGACCCTTCATCAAGACTGGATAAGCTATTGAGAACGATACAAAATCACTGGCCACGAATCGTTGGGAGACCCAACGAGTCATTTTTTGGCCCGTTACCCCTGCCGACCTGGAGTCCAATTTTAGTTAGGATATGATTTGTTTGGAACTATAAATACAATTTTTAGGTTTATTTTTCGAGTACAGTTTATTCTACCATCTTTCATGTAAATTTTGGTGTTGTTAACGATCATTCTTGGTTCAAGAAACAAAGTTTGTAACTTTGTTCTTGATTTTGAGAATCAAATGACATTGATGTTTTTTTCATCAGTTTTGGAGTTTTATTCAATTCACGTGGTTTTCTTCTACTAATTTTGTAAGTTACTATTATGATTTATTCTATATTTTGTGATTGTGATTTTACAAGCATGAGTATCTAAACCCATAACTAGGGTTGTGGGAACCATGATGAATTAACACACATAGGTAAAACACTTAGTGATTCTTGAACGGGGTTTTATGCATGTATTTTTTTTCCTTCGTTTTAATTATTCCTTAACAGTTGCAAAAGTTGGAACTCGCCTTATTCTTACTTGCCAAATAAAAGGGGTAGTGAATGGGAAAAGGGATTAACAACGGAGATTTGAGGCTATCAACCCTCATCTAATAGCTTGAACTTGTCCAGGAATAGATAATCTGATATTAAGGGTAAGGGTTAATTAAGCATACACCCGTATACAGAACAAGTTGCGTGGTGATAATCATCTAGATAGGGGACCAACCATTTAGGTGAACCTAACTTACCAATATTGCATGCTAAACACCGGAATTGATCACTAGTGTAAAATCCTTGTGGTTATGAAGTCATGAGGAACACAATCGTAGTCAATTTGTTGATTGAATCACAACCAAAATTGATTTAAACATCTTATAGTCTTTACTCTTGTTTATTATTTTATTTTTCTATTCTNCCCCCCCCAAGAAATAAGTCAACCGATAGTAATAGCTAAACACATTAACTCAAGTTCTTTCCATATTCTCTGTGGTATCGACCTCAACCTTTGTTGGGTTATACATTTGACATCGATTGCTTTATATCTCATTTACGAGATGTAATTTTGGCGACCAAATTTTGGCGCCGTTGCTGGGGAATACGGCTAAGGCTTTTGTTAATTATGTTTTCTTTATTGTTTGTCCTTATTTCCTTTTTATTTTTCTTTTGTTGTTTTTGTTCTTAACACGTCTTAGATTAGTGGTGCCCAGCACTAGGAGCCAAGGAAAATCCCTAGTTCAAATCGATCATGAACTTGAACAAACACTGTGAAATCTGAGGAGAATGGACAATGTACAAGAGCAAGAGACAGTGGACCAGTCTACATCCAGAATGTTGGTTGAGGAACAAGATCAGGCAAGAGATCAAGAGTTAGCAAGGGTTGCTGAAGAGCAACGCCTAGCTGCCGAAGCAGAACGAGCTAGAAGGAACAAAGGTCTAGATCAGTAGAGACACCAGTATTTCGATGAGGATGATGATGCTAATATTGACGAAGTCAGTGCCACTGGAGCTATTGTCCCTCCCCCTTGCCTGCTGTGGCAAAGTTCGATATTACTAGTACTATGATCTAACTGCTCAACATGAAGGGGATATTTGCGGGTCATGCAACTGATGATGCACATACTCACTTGACTAATTTCATGGGCATCTGTAAAGAATATAAAAAACTAGGAGTGAGTCAGGATGCGATACGGCTGAGGTTATTTTCCTATTCATTAGGGAGTGAGGCAATGCTCTAGTTGGCAAAGAGCTTTTCTTGAAAGATTTTTGCCACCTTCCAGAGCTGTGCAGCTGAAAGATGAGATTTACAACTTCAGGTAGTTAAGTTCTGAGGTACTTCACGAGACATGGTTGAAGTTTAACAAGAAGCTCAAAAGGGTGCCCAACCATAGGATCCCAGATGATACATTGCTGGAAATTTTCTATAGGTCTCTAAATGCTAACACCAAGGTGGTGGATGATACCATGTCTGGTGGAACATTCATGAGTCACACTTATGTTGAAGCTACTGAGCTACTTGACAGAATCACTAAAACGAACCGTGCATGTCACATAAGAGAGTCGAAGACTCCAACTGGTACTTATGCGGTAGGTATGTATTTGGTGTAAAGAAGGAAGGATGAAGAGCGAGATCAGGATATTACTGAAATAAAGACCACAATTGGGCTTCTTGCTAAGCATTTGATGGGAGTCGGGGCTGAAAAGATAAATGTTGTGGGTTCTCAGGGCAAGGCCCCAAGAAATGATGGAGGTGAATTAGAATCCGAGGAGGAAGTTAATTATTTGAATGATCAAGGGGCGGGTTTCTGGACTAACACCCAAGGGTCTAACCAAGACTCTTGGAATCAAGGTCAGGGGAACCAAGGTCGGAACTACTATAGGGATAACAATTACAACCTAGGCTAATACAAAGACAATGGATACTGGAAAAAGCGAAAGGAGTACAAGAATGACAGAAGAGGTCTATATGTTCCTCTAAGGAACCGTGAGCCAGAATCTAGTGGTTCAAGGGTGGAAGACATGTTGTCTAAGGTACTTAATCATATGGAGGCGATAGATGACCATTTCAAGGAGCTCTGTGCTGATATTTCTGGTATGAACCAAAGGGTGGAGTCACATATTGTAGCCATTAAGCAGATTGAGCAGCAGCTGAGTTAGATGTCTGTTGCGATGAATCAAAGGTAGAAAGGCAAACTTCCCAGTAATATAGTTAAAAATATGAAAAATGATAGTCAATGCATGGAGGTCACTACTAGGAGTGGGAAGGTGACAAGTGATCCTCTAAGGCCAGTAGTGATTGATGAGATAGTAGAGCCCGTATTAATTGATGATGATAGGATGGCAGATTCCGAGGATCAAAATTTGGCTGATGATTCAGTGGTGAAGACTGCTCCTAGTAACGCAAAGGAGCATGGATCTGGCAATGAGAAGGAGAAGGAGGCATCACAAAAGTTCACACCTGTCCCTAAACCTCCTCCCTTTTTTCCATAACGGTTGAAGAAAAAGGTCGAAGATTGGAAGTATCACAAATTCATCTCCATGTTGAAACAATTATCTGTGAACATCCCATTAGTCGAGGAACTTGAGTAGATGTTCGTCTATGCTAAATTCATGAAGGACCTTGTCACTAGAAATAGGACCTCAAGCTTTGGACCTGCAGATAATTTGCACCACTGTATTGCAATAGCATCCCGTTCTCTTGTTCAAAAAAAAGAAGACCCTGGAGCATTCACCATAACGTGCACTATTGGAGCCTTTAATTTTTCTAAGGAACTATGTGATCTGGGTGCTAGTATTAATTTGATGCCACTAACAGTGCTCAGATAGTTGGGCTTGGGAGCCCCCAAATCGACTACAATGCGACTTTTGATGGCAGATCGCAAAGTGAAAAATCCGATGGAAATTCTTTATGATGTTCTAGTGAAGGTGGATTCCATTATATTTCCAGCTAATTTTGTCATCCTGGACTGTGAGGTTGATTTCAAGGTCCCCATTATCTTGGGTAAACCATTCCTCGCCACCGAACGTGCTCTTGTAGATATGAAAATCGGACAGTTGAAATTCCGGTTGAATAATGAGGAGGTGAAATTCAATGTATGCCGATACATGAAGCATCCAAATGACATGAGGGTGGTCTCAATAATTGATGTTGTGGAACCTGAGTTTCCAATTATACCCATGGAGAAGTTATTGATTCTTGAGGATTTAGCAGCAGTTTTGATGAATGTTGGTGCTGAGGAGATCCATGGAGGTGAAGTAATAGTTAATGCACTTGTTTGTATGGGATAATACACTTGTTCTCCAAAGAAGATTGATCTTGACTTGAAAAATTGAGTGACCCCACTGGATAAGCCATCCATTGAGGAGCCTTCAGTCTTGGAGCTCAAAGCACTCCCGTCTCACTTGCAATATGTATTTCTGGGAACCAATAACACTTTATCGGTCATTGTTGCAGCTAACCTGGAGGAATGACAAGTGGAGTCTTTGGTCTCCAATTTGAATAGATATAAAAAAGCCATCGGGTGGATCATTGCAGATATTATTGGAATCCCAACCAGTATTTGCACTCATAAGATACAACTAGAGCCAGATTGTATTCCGAGCATTAAGCATTAGCGTAGGTTGAATCCACCTATGCAAGAGGTGGTTAAGAAGGAAATCATCAAGTGGTTGGATGCAGGAGTGGTTTACCTTATTGCTGACAACAAATGGGTGAGCCCAGTTCAGTGTGTACCGAAGAAAAAAGGAATCACGATGGTCCCAAATGCTAACAATGAGCTCATTCCACTCAGACCAGTCATCGATTGGAGAGTATGCATGGAATATAGGAAGTTGAACCGTTTGACTCAGAAAGATCACTTTCCTATGCCATTCATGGACCAGATGTTAGACCGACTTGCAGGCAGAGGATGGTACTATTTTCTTGATGGTTATTCGGGGTATAATCAAATTTCTATAGACCTCGAAGACCAAGAGAAGACCAATTTCACCTTCCCATATAGTACATTTTCTTTCAAGAGGATGTTGTTCGAATTATGTAATGTGCCCACCACTTTTTAGCGTTGCATGATGTCCATATTTTTTGACATGGTGGAGGACATCATTGAAGTCTTTATGGATGACTTTTTTGTGGTGGGTGATTCATTCAAGTATTGTTTGGCTCATTTGAGCAAAGTGCTGCAGAGATGTAAAGAGACCAACTTGGTACTTAACTGGAAAAAGTACCATTTCATGGTCAAATAAGGTATAGCGCTAGGACATAATATTTCTAGTAAGGGTATTGAGGTGGACCGGGCTAAGATAGATGTAATTTCTAGTCTACCACCTCCAATTTCTGTGAAAGGTGTTCGAAACTTTTTGGGTCATGCAGGGTTTTATAGGAGATTCATCAGGGACTTCACAAAGATTGCACATCCTTTGTGTAAATTGATTGAGAAAGAGGTGAAATTTGTTTTCGATAAGGCATGTTTGAAGGCGTTTGAATGCCTAAAAGAGAGATTGACCACTGCCCCGATTATAGTGGCACCTGACTGGTCTTTAACGTTCGAGGTTATGTGTGATGCTAGCGGAGTGGCCCTAGGAGCTGTGCTGGGTTAGAGGCAAGAAAAGATTTTCCATCCTATTTATTATGCTAGCAAGGATCTTAATGAAGCTCAAAAAAATTACACCGTGACAGAACAAGAGTTGTTGGCTGTAGTTTTTGCATTCGAGAAGTTTCGAGCGTACTTTCTTGGAACTAAGGTGGTAGTCCATACATACCATTCAAATTTGAGATATCTGATGGAAAATAAGGATGTCAAGCCATGGTTGATTCTATGGGCTCTGCTGCTACAAGAGTTCGAGTTCGAGGTAAAAGACCGGAAAGGGACCGAAAACCAGGTGGCGGATCACTTATCAAGATTAGAACCAGATGCAGCACTTCATGATGATCTAGACATAGATGATACATTCCCCGACGAGCAGGTTTTAGCTACCTCACAGGATCTCATCCCATGGTTTGCAGACTTTGCTAATTATCTGGTGAGCGATGTTGTACCAGAGAACTTATCTTTTCACCAGCAGAAGAAGTTCATGTCTGATGTGCGGAATTTTTCTGGGTTGAGCCTTACTTATTCCCATAAGTGCTAATGGGGTGATTCAAAGATGCGTGCCTGAGGTGGAAATATTGAGCATATTGGAGGCCTACCACTCATCTCATGTTGGGGTTCATCACAGCGAGATTCGCAAAACCCACAAGATTCTGCAATATGGGTAACCATTCACCAGGATACAAATGATTTTTCAAAGGCATATGATGAATGCCAAAGGCAAGGAGGCATATCAAGGAGGCATGAGCTTCCTCTTACTCCCATCCTAGAATTGAGCTGTTTGATGTGTGGGGCATTGATTCCATGGGCCCATTTGTGAGCTCAAAAGGGATGAAGTACATACTTGTTGTTATGGACTATGTTTCGAAATGGGTGGAGGCAGTTGTGCTTCCAAATAATGAAGGGAAGAGTGTCACAACATTCTTGAAGCGAAATATATTTGCTAGATTTGGGACTCCCAGAGCCATCATTAGTGATGGGGGTTCGCACTTTTGTAACCGGCTGTTTCGTACTTTATTGTAAAATATGGGGTGAAACATATGGTGGCAACACCCTATCATCCGCAGTCTAGTGGACAAGTTGAAGTCTCCAACCGGGAGATAAAGACCATATTGGTGAAGATTGTGAATGCTAATTGAATAGATTTGTCTAAGAAGCTTGATGATGCTTTATGGGCTTATCGGACAACATTCAAGACTCTTATAGGTATGTCTCCGTATCAGCATGTGTATGGAAAAGCATGTCATCTTCCGATTGAACTTGCGCACAAATCTATGTGGGCGCTCAAGAAGCTGAATTTGGATTGGAGCAAAGCTGCGAACTTGAGGTATGATCAGTTGAGTGAGCTAGATGAATTTCATTTGAAATCCCATGACAATTCTGAGATTTATAAACTAAGAATGAAAATTCAGCATGATCGGAAGATTAAAAAGAGAGAGTTCAGCCCGGGTGATATGGTGTTACTATTCAATTCTAGGCTTCGCTTGTTTCTTGGCAAGTTGAAGTCCAAATGGCTGGGGCCTTTTTGAGTGGTTCAAGTATTCTCCCATGGGGAAATTAAACTATAAAACCATGAACAAAAGTGCTTTAAAGTCAATGTTCAATGGGTGAAAGCATATCTGCAAAAAAGAGAATAAATAAAGCTGGTGGATCTCTGGGCTCTGGGTGAAATCTGAGTAATTCGGGGACTTGCGTCGTGTCGCGATGTTAAATCAGGCACTGCATGGGAGGCAACCCATGAAGGTGTTTTGATGAAGTCTGAGTATTCAAAATACCTACGTCGTGCCGTGATGTTAAATCAGGCGCTTTTTGGGAGGAAACCCCAAGTTGTAATTGTAAGAAAAATATAGTGTTTACGTGTGTTGATGGGTGCAGGTGATTAAGATGGAAAATTTGAAGCTAAAACAAAAAATCTAAACTTGAGTTTCTGGTTCCAAAAAAGCACAGAATGAGTCGTCATCAAACCAAATGACTTGTTAAGTAGATTGTGGTCACTGCCATAGAAACAGTGTAAATAACAGTTGAACAAATCAGTCATTGTCAATGACAACGAATCGTAGGGTCTTCCATTAAGTCTATGTCACGCCCCACCTTGGGAGGCATGACTGGCACCTGCTGCCCTACTAGGACCTGAACTGCTGAGCTAACTGAGCCTAAGAACTTCTGGTGCAGGGCTAACTCTAACTCTATAATCAAGAAAACAATGGGCTATATAGTGGCTGTAAATACAACCCCAGGCCGACAAGGCCTATAACCACCTGTGAAAATAAACAGCTAACCAGAGACAACAATCATAGGGAGTCCTATGTGGGACGACAAGGCCACCATGATATCTAGTTATAACTGGAAAGTAAAATCAGATGCTAAACTGAACTATGACCGACAAGGCCACCAGTCAACAGCTAAACAGGGCCCATACGGCAAACACACATAATCTAAAACACATATGGGCCCCACACGACTGATATCATCTAACCACAGGGAAGTAACATAATCTGCAAGCCTCTAGGAGTAATAAGATGGTCGGGACAGGGCCCCGACCTGCCCATACTGTACAAACAAAAGGAAGTAAACCTCTATCACACAAGCTCCGAAAGAAGGGAGATGACGACTCTATACAGCAGACTGGAACTACGAAGAACCTGCTCCTCGTCTATCTGCACCTACAGGCAAGTAATGCAGCGCCCCGGAAGAGGGCGTCAGTACCACAGGTACTGAGTATGTAAAGCAGTAACTTTAAATAACTGAAAGTAATAAATTGAACTGACAATGATTGAAGTAAAGAAAACGGATTGAAGATGACTGAAGTAATGAAATTAGGGATAAACATAACTATAATAAGGAGGGTCGGGGTCATACCTGACAAGCGAGGCGTCTTACTATCTAACTATCAGTAACTAAAGCAAGCATAAACCTTACCTGGCTCCCATAAGCCGGAAGGTACAATCAGCATAGAATAACCCACCTGGGCCCCCATTAGCC
>JACEIK010000838.1:134381-147932 GCA_018107945.1 Datura stramonium
TCCCACATAGTCAACAACAACTAAAGACTGAGAAACTGTAGCCTGCAAGCATCTAAGAGTGGAATAATGGTCGGGACAGGGCCCCGACCTACCCAAAAGCTATACAACAAAAGAATAAACCTATTCTATCTATCAACTCCAGAGAAAAGGAGTTGACTAGACTGCTGAATCTGGATGGCATCTAGGAAGGTCCTGGACCATATCTACTCGTACCCACAGGCAAGTAATGCAGCGTCCCAAAGATGAGCCTCAGTATAATATGTACCAAATATGTAAGACAGTAATGAAAGCTGAATAAAGTCAATAGAAGAACTGAAAGTAATAATATAACTAGCAAGTATATACACAAACAAGAACCTAACCGGGCCCCTATAATCCTGGAAGGTATAACCAACACAGAGTAACCTACCTAGGCCTCCATAAGCCCCTACAAGTACAAATAATACACACCCCTCTTATTTGGACTACTTAGGTCCGTAGGAACATTGTAACTCAGGTATATTCGGCATTTGAAGTTGTATCCGAGCCTGGTAGGCTCCTGCATCTGGGTTTGAGCCGTCTGGGCTCCAACATCTGGGTCTGAGCCGTTTGGGGTCCTGTAATTATATCTGAGTTGTCTGGGCTCCTATAACTGTATCTGAGCTGTCTAGGCTCCTGTAACTATATATGTGCCATCTGGGCTCTTGTAACTGTGTCTGAGCCATATACTGTGTCACCAAACTGCACCTTATGCTGCCTAATTTAGCAAGGTATGCTAACAGCCACCCTCAGGCCTCTGTGGCCTCAACGTGGTAACAAGGCACCTACTAATCCTTCTAATCGGTAAACAACTGAACAAGAAATTCCTACATCACCTCTGGAAATAATCAAAGCTGGGTATAAACCTCCTAACGAGGAATAATATACTGTAACCTCAATTTGTCTCATATCAGCTAGCCACAACGCTATAAGAACAAGCTACTATAAGGTGTGACTGTATCAGCTAAACAACATGAGTAACTTGCCGAGAGGAATAGGCTTAACATAACTTGAATGTCGATTCTCGTATATTCGATTAGTTCCAACCCACAACTGGTGATTCCACCCAATGGCAGCTTCTATTCTAGGAAAAATAAGGCTATTTTCAATACTAAAACTCAGCAAATAATAATGTATTTTGATAATAATAACTATAATTTAACTTCGTTGAATTCGATCGAAAACTCATAATTTTTCGAGAGTCTAGAAGAGAGAAATGCTTACCTATTGCCTTTAGCCGCATAAGACTCAATTTGAAGTAATTTCGACGACCTTTACTCAATGGGGTTCTGGTATACCGAGCTATTTTCAAGAAATAATTTGCAGAGATGCTTCCCATAGGCCTAAAACTCGTTATCCAAGGTGAATTTGCATTTGGACAGAGTTTAGCAGTGTAATTTAACAAAAAACAAAAGAAAAGTAGAGGAAACCCTTCGTGCTCTTTGAATTATGACTTGGGGAAATATTATTATGATTCAACTTGAATTTAAGTTGCATATATAGGTGATGGGGTCGGTGGCAGGGGGCGCGCTGTATGGGCCATCGCGCTAGAGGGATGCCACACTGCGTTGAGTGGCTGCCGCGTCGCGCAGGCCCTCGCGTCCTGGCCTCGCCCGACCTTGCTAATCCACTCGACAATGTCCTCGCTCGTGCTTCCGTTGAGACTTCTCCTACACACGTCATGTTCTCATTGCTCACCNACATGCAACGTGCTCATAGAAATTCATACTCAGCCGCTAATATCTTACGAGGCGTAACATCATCCCCCCCCAGGAACATTCATCCTCGAATGTCATTTTTAGACTTAAAAGGCTCACCTCTTTAACGGTTGCTAGAAAAAGATTTTGGCAGTGTCTTCTCTATAATATGGACTATCTAGCCACCTGAAACGCAGAAATATCCAACATAGGCATCTCACAGGACACTATAAATAACTATTCCACAACATTGAAGTGAACAACTGAAGATTATTAGTAATATAAGCAATAGAGTAATATCTGAACAACACTCTTACCTCACCTATATAATGTGGGTCAAGTCCGGAATAAGTGAGGGTATCTTGACCTCATATCGTCCTCTACTTTCCAAGTCATCTCTTCTACATTTCTATTTCTCCATAACATTTTAATGGAAGCTACATCTTTAGTCTGCAGTCCACAGACTTGCCGATCTAGTATTGTGATTGGAGTCTCCTCGTAGGCTAACTCTTAAGTAATTTGAACATCTTCGATTGGAACAACCCGAGACGGGCCCTTATGCACTTCAGTAGCATTGACATGTGAAAGACTAGATGAACAGATTCTAGCTCTGAAGGAAGTTCTAACTCATATGTCACTCGACCTATTCTTCGGAGGATTCGATACGGACCAATGAATCTAGGGATAAGCTTTCCCTTCTTGCCAAATCTCATCACGCCCTTCATAGGTGAAACCTTGAGAAACACCGAATCATTTACATTAAATTCCATGTCTCTATGCCGAATATCAAAATAGGACTTCTGTCGACTCTGGGCTGTCAGCAAATGTTCTCTGATAAGTTTCACTTTTTCTTCTAACTGGTGGATCATATTAGGTCCGATTAATCCTGATTACCCTACTTCAAACCATACTATGGGGGACCTATATTTTTTGCCCATACAAGGCCTCATAAGGCACCATCTGGATAGCAGAATGATAACTGTTATTATATGCAAATTCAATAAGGGGTAGATTCTCATCCCAAATTCCTCCAAAGTCTAGCACACACGTCCGGAGCATATCCTCGAGCGTCTGAATGGTGAGCTCTGCCTGACTGTTGGTTTGGGGATGAAAAGCTATACTCAAATTAACTTCCGTTCCTAAACTTTTCTGAAATGACTGCCAATATGTTAGAACTTGAGCCAGAAATAAAAGATAGATCATATTCTATTCTTGATGAACATGACAATAATTCTTCCCCTGAAGAAAGTTTCAGTGATGAANCTATGACCCTCTGTCAGAAATGATAGATGTGGGGACACCATGCAGTCAGACTATTTCTTTAATATATAACTCAGCATAGTCTTCGGTTGAGAATGCAGTTCGGACTGGCAGGAAGTGGGATGATTTTGTCAACCTGTTAATAATAACCCAAATAGAGTCAAATTTTCATCTGGTGCAGGGTAATCCTGTCACAAAGTCCATATTAACTGCCCTACTTCCAGGTACAACTATCTCCTGAGTCAGTCCGCCAGATTTGTAATGTTCAGCTTTAACCTGCTGGTAATTGGAACATTATGCGAAAAAGTAAGCTATGCCTTTCTTCATTCTAGGCCACCAATATATCTCCTTTATATCATGGTACTTGTTCTTCGAACCTATATTAAGAGAGTAACGAGAATAACGTATCTCTGCCATAATCTGCTAGTGGAGCCCTGCTACATTTGGAATGCAGAGTCGACCTCTGAATCTCAAGACCCTGTCTTCCGTTAACTCGAAGGCCAATAATTCACCCTGATGAACCTTGTCTCTGAGCTATACGAGATTAGGGTCCTCATACTTTCGCTCCTTTACCTCTACAATCAGGGATGATACTGCTGTATTTTGAATCACAACCCCATTATCCTTTGAATCTATTACCCGAACTGCTAAACTGGCTAACTGGTGTAGCTCTCAAGTTAATTCCCGTTGTTCTAGCCTCAAATATGCTAAACTGCCCATGGATTTGCATCTAAGGGCATCGACTACAATATTGGCTTTCCCCGGGTGATACAGAATATTCACGTCGTAGTCTTTCAACAATTCCAGCCAGTGATGCTGCCGCAAATTCAACTCTTTTTGTGTGAAGATGTACTGGAGGCTTTTATGATCAGTAAAAATATTCACGTGAACACCATAAAAATAATGCCTCCATATTTTTAAGGCATAGACCACTGCAACTAATTCCAAATCATGGGTAGGGTATTTCTTTTCATGCTTCCTCAGCTGCCGGGAAGCATAGGAAATAAACTTACCATGTTGCATTAGAACACTTCCCTAACCAACACCTGAAGCATCACAGTATACAACATAACCCTCTGAACCTTCCGTTAAGGCTAGCACTGGTGCAGATGTCAATCTATTTTTCAACTCCTAGAAACTCTGCTCTCAGGCCTCGGTCCAGTGGTACTTGGCTGCTTTCTAAGTCAATTTGATCAAAGGTGTTGATAGGGTAGAAAATCCTTCCACAAGCCTTCTGTAATACCTGACTAATCTCAGGAAACTGCAAATCTCAGTTGGAGTTGTAGGTCTAGGCCATGTCTTTACTGCCTCAATTTTTCGTGAGTCCACCTAAATACCAGCATCTGATAGGAATTCAACCATAACTCACATTTCGAGAACTTTGCATATAACTGTCGATCTTTGAGGATTTGAAGTTCCGTTCACAAGTGATTTCTGTGTTCAGCCTCTGAGCGAAAATCTACTAGAATATCATCAATGAATACTATTATAAACAAATCTAAATATGGACTAAATATACTATTCATCAGATCCATGAACATTGTTGGGGCATTTGTCAATCCGAAGGACATAACTAGAAATTCAAAATGACCATACCTGGTCTTGAGAGTTATCTTCAGGATATCTTTCTCCCGAACTCGTACTTGATGGTACCTGAACCTTAAGTCAATCTTGGAAAAATACTTTTCCCCTTGCAGCTAATCAAACAAATCATATATCCTTGGAAGAGGATATTTATTCTTAATAGTAACTTTATTAAACTTCTGATAATCTATACACATTCGTAGGAAGCCATTTTTGTTTCTCACAAACAGAACTGGCGCACCCCATGATGAAGTACTAGGTCTGATAAAACCCTTATCTAACAAGTCTTTCAACTGTTCTTTCAGCTCTTTCAATTTGGCGGGAGCCATTCAATACGGAGGGATGGATATAGGTTGGGTACCTGGTAGCAAATCAATAGAGAAATCGATCTCACACTCTAGGGGAATACCAGGAAGCTCATCTGGAAACACATTTAGAAACTCACTAACCACTTGATGGACTAAAGAGTCAGGGATTCTTCTTGCATATCCCGAACCCTAACAATATGGTAAATACAACCCTTCGCTGTCAACTTTCTCGCTCAAAGATAGGATATTAACCTACCTTTTGGCATAGATGCATTGCCTTTCCATTCTCGCACTACCTCCCCTAAAAAGTGAAATAAGACGGTTCTAGTCCAACACTCTACATTGGTGTAACATGGTGTCAGCCAATCTATACCCATAATTACATCAAAATCAATCATTTCCAACTCCACTAAATCTTCTAAGGTCTAGCGACTAACAATCTCTACTGTACAACCCTGATAAATCCTCTTAGCAATAATAGAGTCACCGACGGGTGTAGATATCGAAAAGGGTTGCTGAAGCAATTATGGCGTTATACCAAACTTTTGGGCCACAATGGAATAACATAGAAAAAAGTGGAACCTGGGTCTATCAAGGAATAAACTGAATGAGAATAGATATCCAACATACTTGTCACAATATCTGGTGACGACTCTGACTTCTATCATCTCGGTAGAGCATATGTGCGATCCTGACCGCTGCCTGAACTAGATGCCTATGATCTACCCTAGCCTCTGCAGGCTGGAGCGGAGGGCCTGCGCTCTACAGAAGGTGCAAGAGCATATGAACCTTTCGAAGACCTATTCTATTGGTCTTGATCACCCTGGTGTCTAGTCAAACAATCCCTCATCATATGTCCCTCCTGTCCACAGGAATAGCAGGCGGTGGAGCCGTATCTGCATCTCCCCAGATGTCGCCTATTACAAGTACTACAACGTGGTATAGCTGGTCCTATCTGATCTGGTGCCCTCTCACTACAAAAGAATGACTTATTAGAAACCAATATTTAGTGACAGATTAAAAATCTGGTCCCTAAATGTATATCTATAAAGACGACATATTTTTTGGTCCTAAATTCATGATTTTATATTTTTTAAATAATGAAGAGACTAAATATAGTCCCTAATATAATCATAAATTGGTCCCTAATACTTCAAATTAAGTGTCCACTTGAATCCGACTCTTAAAAAGAATTAGATAAATAAAAAGAACACTTCAAAAAAAAAAAAGAAAAAACACTAAAACGTAAAAACCAAGCTCGATGTATCAAATTCCTAAACTTAACACCATCTCTCAGATGTGCAATTTCAACGGCACTCCTCCAAGCATCTCTCAAACATCTGGCCTCCAGCCATTGTCGTTGCTTCTACTTTCATTGTTCTCCTTGTGATCTTGATGATACAACTTAGAAGTTTGATCAATATCTTTTACTTCTTCTTTGTCTCTCCCGTACAAATTCATGATCGAGTTTGGAGCTATGTGTGGACTCCGTCGATCTTTTCTTATCTCTTTGTGGGGTGAGTTCTTTTGCTTATACCCAATTCGATTTTTTCTTTTCATTTTGTGTTCCTTTTTATTTTTTGTTTTTATTTGCTAGTTTTGTTAGTTGTTGATATTTCAAGAGGAATATAAGTGATATTCTATATTAAAATATTTGTAGATGAACTTTTTATTTTCGAATGGTACTGATTCCTAAATTAGTGTTATCTTGAAATTAAAATCTTGATTCTTTAAGTGGGTATTATTTTCTGACTTAGGATTATCTTTGAGGTTACGATAAAGATTTTGAAGTGGATACATGATTAGCTTTATCTTAGAAATTAAAATTTTGTAATTTTCTCTGCTATATTTAATTTATTTATGTTGTCATTGGAAATTTGGTGCTTTGGTGCTTATAGTGTGATGATATGTTCTCCACAGGTTATAACATTTTGTTCTATAGGGATTGCTAAATGGTTTATTTGAGGTCTAAGAATATGGCGGGGTGGGGTTCAACTGAAGCAAGGGGATTGTACTTGAAGGTGTGAATATATAGTAATAGGAAAAGAGAGCCATGTGAACTTGATGTTTCAAAATCAAGAAGTTTTAACAAAAAGTTATAGTCTATAATGTTATGTGGGAGAACTGTGGAATGGAAAAAAAATAATAAACATTAACTGAGGTAATTAAGATTTTTAATTTTATACTAAACTCAAATCTTGTAATGTCTTTGACCTTGCTTACTATATACTATATTCTAATTGCGTTTCAACTACAAGAGGACAATGATTAAAGAAAGAAAATTAGTTCACAAAAATATAGCTAATCAATAGAAGTGATAGAAATGTTATAAAACAGATTCAAATTTTACAATATGAAGTAAAAGAATTGTTGCGAAAATTAAGGGTCTAACTTGGTGTTTTCTTTAGAACTAATAGAGAAAGAATAGTAGAACCCATAATCAAGTTTAACATCATTTTTAGAACCCTACTCTGTTCATATTAAACTCTTTTTGTCTGGCCTTTCCTGCTGCTATTTACTTTTTCTCATCTTTGCGTATCTTTTTATTACTTGTAAGATTCAGTAACTTTAACAAATTATCTTCTTTTGTTTTACTTATGGTGATAATTAAGGTTCCTCAACACCAGAATCTCTTGGTTCTTCCTTTCCAGCAGAATTATGGTATTATATTTTCTTTATATTGATTAAAAGAAGTTCCTATGTACTTTGGAAGAATATAAACTTACATGTTTCTTTCAGATAAAATATACACATTTGTAGGGAAAAAAATACTTATTTCTATTAGGTTCATTGATACAACATATGCATTTATGATTGAAATATAAAATTTACTAGTATATATTTGCAAAACTTATAGAGTAGGATCACATCTTATTTGTATTATAAGAAGAAGAAGACAAGACAAATGACTGAAAGAAGATGTCATGAAGCATCGGAAGAATGAATTAGGTTCTGCTAATGGTCTCTCCCATGAAATTAAGAAGGCATCTCCAAGGGATAAGTGAATTTCACTACTGTGTTTTAGTTTTTGGACACCCTTGTTTGTTTGTCAATGTGGGAATGTTACTTGATTTTGAGTTTATCAGTTCTGTGTAATAAATATATGTTTACAGTGTCTGTTGCAAATTTTTAAATATTATCTATGTTTTCCGGCTCCTGCAATGAATTGTGTTGCTTTTAAAAACCCATATGTCAATCGGATTTTTGGGTGTCGATTTACGAGTCAAGGGTCTTCAAAAATATTCTCCCTATCTCTGAAGTAGGGGTAAGGTATGCGTACAGTCTACCCTCTTCATATCCAACTTTGTAGGTTCTGGCTTCTTTGGAAAATATGTTTGTCTTTCTTCTACTGGAGTTTCAATTAAAGTTGTTCATTAATGGATATTGATAAATAGGACTTATGAAAATATTCTCATTTTTAAATTCTAAAAACTATACTTCTAATATATTTTGTGATTTTTTAATTATAAAGGAATAGTTGCATGAAAGTTTATTAGTTTGAATTTTGTTTCACAGATTCTATTATTCCATTGTTAACTTTTTTCTGTTTAAGTAAACAATTGTTACTTCAAGATATGAAAGATCCAAGGTGTAGAATTTTAGTTGTTGTATTTTACATTCTTCTACCGATTAAGGAATGTACCTTTTTGGTTGGTTCATCTCTTACTGAACAAGGAGTGTAATTTTTACTTTTCTTGTGTATCTTTTGAAATTCGCATAAGAGTTTCTAAAAAAAATTATTTTACATGTTTTACAGCATTTGGAGACTTCCGTTTACAAGTCAAGATGCAAGTTTGAATACTCTGAATAAGTTGACAAATTGATTATCATTTTTCTAGGATTGTTTGGCAAAACATTATATTATATACTTAAAATGGTTACTTTTTTGGCTAATAAGTTGTTTAAATAGTCTTGTGACTATATTTTTTAAAACTTAATTATTTTTTGGATGTTTATCTACATTTTTAGTTTATACTATTGATAATATTATTTAGATGTATTTTGTTATCTATATTAGAAGTTGTATAATATTTAAGAAAAATGCTACAGGAGGAAAAAACATATGTTATTTAGGTGCCACATTAAATTTACTGGCCATAAATCATCTTAAATACAAGATTTCAAATAAATTATTGTTAATACCAAATTATAAATACAATTTAGGGACCAGCATTGCTTTAGTCATTAAAAGTATTTAAGGACCAGATTTTAGGTTCTAAAAGATTTTTAAGGACCAGTTAAGTTTGTTGCAAAATTTTACGGCACCCATTTTTTAATGTGTTTAAGGACCAAAGCCACGGTCCCTAAAAGGGTTTTAGGGACTAGAAATTTATTGGTCACAAAAATGTTTTAAAGACCAGTGTCTAAATCTCGTCCCAATTGACCTTTAGGGAAGGAGCCTATGCAACCAGTTTTTTTCCGTCCCTATTGACTTTTAGGGACCAAAATCAGACTTTTAAGGACCATTTTTCTCGTCCCTAATGGCCCTTTTTCTTGTAGTGTCTACTGCTGTGAGCCTAACGCTTGTGAACCTTTGCCGGGACCTGACTGTCCATGATGATCTGATTTGCTGCCCTGCTGCTATTAAAATGGGGGCCTAGGTGGCCTACCTAACAAAGGAGGCTTGGGCCCACCCTGAAAATCTGCCTGAGAATCTACAGGTCTAGCCCTCTAATGCTGCTCCTGACCTGCCCTATCAATCGCGTACTGACGCTGCCTGATTTCCTCTATATTCTGAGCAAAGGCCTGAATATGTGAGATGTACATATACTCTCACAGTGTGGTTGTGATACAAGATTCCACATATTCTAGCATAAGCCCCATAATAAACCGATGTACCTTGGCTGGCATAGTATCAACAAATGTTGGCGCATATCTGGCCAAGGAATCAAACCTCAATGCATACTCTCTGACACTAATTTCGCCCTGCTCCAGATGTAAAAACTACTCTACTCTGGCCTGCCGAATCTCTCGGGGAAAGTAGTGGTCTATGAAGGCCTCAGAGAAACTAGGCTATGTAGGTGGAGGTGTGTCTCTGCCTCGGGTCCTTTCCCAAGTTTCATACCACAAAACTGCTATCTCTCACAATCGGAATACTGCCAGTTCAACTGATTCTATCGAGGAAGCATGCATAACCCTGAATATCCTCTGTAGCTGGTCTATGAAGTTTTGAGGATCCTCTCTCCGATTTGTTCCTATAAACTGCAGAGGACTCAAAGCAAGGAACTCCCGGACTCTGGAACACCCGGGCCCCTCAGTGGGCTCGGCAACAACTGGTACTACTGGCTGAGGCTGATGCTAGGCAGCCATCATTTGAACCAACATGTAAATTGCGCTCTAATCTCCTAATCCGATGGCACAGGGATGGCTGGGGGTGGTATTGTTATGTCAGCCACCCTAGAGGGCTCTTGACGTGACAGAGAATGTTAGGGAGATTGGGATGAAGTCTCCCTATCGCCCTCAGACCGGGCCGGCTCTGAATGGGGCCCCCTACTTGTTCCCTCTCCCACTGTAGTGTCCAACTCCCAACTAGTCGAGGTCTGTCGTGCATTAGAAATCTTCGTTGTAGATAAATAGAATAGTATAAGCTTAGGGAGTTACCCTAAACAACATGGCACTATAGCATGACTAGAGGAGAAAGGAGGGTAACCACACTATCATGCCCCGTATCCTCCTGTCTATAGAATATGGTGCACAACACACCCATAGACAAGACTCTACTAGACATGGCTTGCATACTCCCTAGGGTACGACTTTCTCTGATTCAAGTTTGTCACGCCCCACCTTAAGAGAAATGACTGACACCTAGTGCCATATTGGGACTTGGACTGACCTGGCTGGGCATAGGCACCTCTTGTTCTTTCCAGTAACTCAAAGTTAAGAAAACAATGAGCTATATCTCGGCTATAAACACAGCCTCAGGTCGACAAGGCCACGCAACACCTGTAAAGGAAAATAGCTAACCCAAAAAACAAGGTAATATGAGTGATCCTATGCGGGCTGACAAGACCACCATGCTGTCTAGATATCATGGAAGAAAATTAGGTAACCATACTCATACTATGGCTGACAAGAACACCATGCTATCTAGTTATAAAGGAAGAAAAATAGGTAACCATACTCATATTATGGCTGACAAGGTCGCTAACTAACCAGCTACACTAGGCCCCACACAGCCAATACTCAAAATATAATATACATAGGCCCCATACGACCAACAACAACTAACGACTGAGAAACTATAGCCTGCAAGCCTCTAAGAGTGAAATAATGGTCAGGACAGGGCCCCGACCTACCCAAAAGCTAAACAAAAAAAGAACAAACCTCTTCTATCTATCAACTCCGAAAAAAAGGAGCTGACTGGACTGCTGAATCTGGCTGGTATCTAGGAAGGTCCTGGACCACGTCTACCTGTACCTACAGGCAAGTAATGTAGCGCCCCAAAGATGGGTGCCAGTACAATATGTACCAAATATATAAGGCAGTAATGAAAGTTTAATAAAGTCAATAGAAGAGCTAAAAGTAATCAATAAGAAGGATAAGAGTTTAACCTGAATAGCCTCACAATATGAAATATAACTAGCAAGTATATACACAAACAAGAACCTAACGGGGCTCCCATAAGTCTGGAAGGTACAACCAACACAGAGTAACCTACCTAGGGCCCCATATGCCCCGACAAGCACAAACAATGCACACCCCTCTTATCCGGACTACTATAGGTCCGTAGGCATATTGTAATTCAGGTATATTCAGCCTCTGAAGTTGTATCTGAGCCTGGTAGGCTCCTGCATCTGGGTATGAGCTGTCTGGGCTCCTTTAGCTGTTTCTAAGCCATCTAGGCTCCTGTAACTGTGTCTGAGCCGGTTGGGCTCCTATAACTGTGTCTGAGCCGTCTAAGCTCCTATAACTGTATCTGAGTCGTCTGGGCTCCTATAACTATATCTGAGCCGTCTGGGCTCCTGTAACTGTGTCTGAGCCGTTTGGGCTCCTATAATTGTATCTGAGCAGTCTAGGCTCCTATAACTATATCTGAGCCGTCTGGACTTCTGTAACTGTGTCTGAGCCGTCTGGGCTCTTGTAACTGTATTTGAGCCATATACTGTGTTGCCAAACTGCGCCTTACACTGCCTAATTTAGCAAGGTACGCTAACATCCACCCTCAGGCCTCTATGGTATCAACGTGGTAACAAGGAACCTATTAATCCTTCTAATCAGTAAACAACTGAATAGGAAATTCCTACGTCGCCTCTGGAAATAATCAAAGTTGGGTATAAACCTTTCTAACGAGGAATACTGTACTATAACCTCAATTCGTCTCATATCAACTAACCACAATGCTATAAGCTCAAGCTACTACAAGGTGTGACTGTATCAGCTAAATAACAGGAGTAACTTGCCGAGAGGAATAGCCTTAACATACCTCGAATGTTGATTCTTGTATATTCGATTAGTTCCAAACCGCAACTGGCGATTCCACCCATTGGAAGCTTCTATTCTAGGAAAAGTAAGGCTATTTTCAATACTAAACTCGGCAAATAACAAAATCTTTCGATAATAATAACTATAATTCAACTCCGTTGGATTCGGCCGAAAACTCACAATTTCTCGAGAGTCTAGAAGGTAGAAATGCTTACCTATTGCCTATAGCCGTATAGGACTCAATTTGAAGTAATTTCGACGACCTTTATTCGGGGGGGTTCCAGTATACTGAGCGAATTTTCAAGAAATAACTCTGCTGAGATGCTTTCCGTAGGCCTTGAACTCATTATCCAAGGTGAATTTGCGTTTGGACGAAGTTTAGCGGCGTAATTTAATAAAATATAAAATAAAAGTAGAGGAAACCCTTCATGCTCTTCGAATTCTGACTTGGGGAAATATTATTATAATTCAACTTGAATTTAAGTTGCCTATATACGTCAGGGGGTTGGTGGCAGGGGGCGCGCCATATGGGCCATCGCGCTAGAGTGCTGCCTGGCCGCGCTGCCTATTATGCTGAGTGGCTACCGCATCGCGCAGGCCCTCGTGGCCTGGCCTCGCCCGACCCTGTTAATCCACTAGACAATGTCCTCACTCGTGCTACCGCCGAGACTTCTCCCGCATGTGTCATGCTCTCATTGCTCACTGCAAGCCCACGCTCATGCACACTAGCCGCTAATATCTTATGGGGCGTAACATATCCAAATAGGCCTTCCATGAATACAGTCATCAAAACTATTAGATTTGAAGTTTACAACTTGAAATATTGATAGATTTTCATAATGATTTGGAGGGTGATATTGTTGTAACATCGCGTATGAAAAAAGGATTTACTGAATTTAGAAAGATCCTCAAGGATCATGATTTGGAGAAGTTCTTTAAAAGTAGTTATTTTGAAAAGTTTCTATACCTACCTGATGAAATGATTATAAGGTTTCAAATGACTATGACGTGTAGACTTCTTCTACACAGGATTATTTGCGACAAAAATAGGAAATTTAGGTAAACTATTGTGGCATAAAGGTTTATTTTGGCATGAAGGAGTTTTTCATCACTACAAAAAACAGATAAAAAATGACAGGCAAATACCAGTGGATAACGTTGGTAAAAAGAATCGTGGAAATATCGACTTTATCTGTCGATTTTCTCTAACTTTATTTTTTTTATAATTATTTTAATGTCATACCGACACTATCCCTCGATTA
>JACEIK010000838.1:148054-181810 GCA_018107945.1 Datura stramonium
ATATAATTAATTATTTATTTTTAAAAATAAAAATAATAATATGGAAATTATTTTTTTAATTTAAAAAATCAATGCACAGTTTTGGTTTGTCCCTCGATTTTTTTGTTAAGATCGGGTCAGCTCATTTAATTGAAAAATTGGTGAATACATCGACCCTGTCCATCCGTTTATTTAATTATATCAAACCATACCCCCTTTTCTTCCCCATTTATCTCTTGTCTCTCATTTTCTCCCTCAAACCGGTGATTCTAAATCCTAAACCACCACCGACGTCCCTCCCTGATGCACACAATCTATCAGTGCACCCAGCCCCTAGCCCTACTGCCCACACGCTGCCATTATTAGCAAGGTTAGCGTTTTCAATTAAATTTTTATTATTAGATTTTAGGTTAAATTGTTAGATTTCATTGTTATTATTATTGTTAAATTTTTATATTGTTAATGTTATTGTTAGAATTGTTATATTTCATTGTTAAATTATTAGAATTATTAGATTTCATTGTTAAAGTTACTTTTAGGATTGTTAGATTTAGTTGAAACTTTGTTAGATTTTTAGATTTCATTGTAAAATTGTTAAAATTGTTAGGATTGTTAGGTTTAGGTGAAACATTATTAGATTGTTACATTTTATTGAAGAATTTTTAGATTTCATTGTGTTTGAAACTTTATTATAAGTAAGCTAGAACTTTATCAAAAATATTATTTAAAATAAACTGAATTTTTCCATCAATTTAGTTTTTCTAATATAATTTTAGTAATTAATCAATAAACATTAACCATAAAATTACATCAAAATTGGATTTACATTTGGAGTGATTGAGTTTCAAATTGAAACTTAGTGACTATATTGAGTTATAATCTAAGTCTAAATCAATTTATGAAAAATTAAATAAAAATAAAATAAATTTGTCCATATATATTATATAGATGAATCATCGTTTATGGATGTATGATAGAACTAAAAATCACGGGGGCATGAGAGATGAAGTTGTTGAAGGTGTTAGAGGATTTATCAACCATGCAATTTCACTTTACCCTTTCAACTGAAAGGTTGATTAGGTGTCCTTGTAAGCGATGCAACTACATGAAGTTTTTTAAACATGATAAAGTTGTAATTCATATCTACTGTTATGGGTTTAATCCTAGATATTTTGTGTGAATTGATCATGGTGAGATTGATGGGGAGAATGGTATATTTTATAATTTGTCAGTAGGTGAATGTAGTAGGTCTTCACATGATCAAAGTAGTGTTTAACATGATAGGGTGCATGAAATGGTCAATGATGTATTCGGGATACAATATGAGATGGAACCCGAATAGTATTTCGAAGAAACTCCTATTGAAGAAGAAATGCACTTCTACTAACAACTAGAAGAGGCTAGTCATCCACTATATGTACGGAGTCTGCATTCTAAGTTATTTGTTACAATTTAACTAATCAATATCAAATTAGATTAGAGTGTTTTTTCAAGTTGCTATAGACTCTATGGTTGGTCCTTTGGGGAAACTAGTTAACCCTGAGTTGAATATACCTAAGAATTTCTATCAGGCAAAGAAATTGATTTTCAGATTAGAATTGTCGTATGATAGAATTCATTATTGTAGAAATGATTGCATGTTGTTCTATAAGAATGATGGTGATCTAGAAAATTGTAAGTTTTGTGAAAATGCTCGTTTTAAGCGGTCTCCTGCTGGAAAGATGGTTCCAGTTAAGGCGATGAATTATTTACCTCTTATACCTCGGTTACAAAGGTTGTACACATCGATGAGTTCAACTCCTTATATGAGATGGCACCATGAGAATAGAAGGGCTCATAGTGTTATGTCTCATCCATCAGATGAAGAAGCTTGAAAATATTTCGATAGAACTTATCCTAATTTTTCAAGTGAACCAAGAAAAGTTAGATTAGGCTTGTGTGAAGATGATTTCACATTATTCTCTATTTTTGCTACACCCTACTCTTGTTGGCCTGTATTCCTTGCTCCGTATAATCTTCCACCAGAAATGTGTATGACAAGTCCTTACATATTTTTAAGTTATATTATATCGGATCCCTGTAATTAAAAAAGTTTGATTGATATTTATCTGCAACCTCTGATAGATAAGTTAAAATAATTGTGCCTGAATATGTAGTGACTTATGACATATCAACTAAACATAATTTCCTTTTACATGCTTCTTTAATGTGGAATATAAATGATTTTTCCGCGTATAGGATGTTGTCTGATTGGATGACTGCTGAAAATTAGCTTGCCTATATTGCATGAAAAATAGTAAAGTATTCACATTAATACATAATGGTAAAAATTTATGGATTGATTGTCATTATCAGTTCTTGCCAGTGGATCATGAGTTTAGAAGAATGAAACACGCATTCCAAAAGAATAAGATTAAAAATGACCCACCACCACCATCATTGTCAGAAAATAAAATTTGGGAGAGAGTTTGTCACCTACCTAAAGTTACAGACACTACACCTTCTAGACTTCCTGGATATGGCATTAGACATAATTGGACAAAACATAACATATTTTCTGAGTTGACATATTGTAAGGATAACCTTCTGCGACACAATCTTAATATAATGGACACTAAAAATATTATTTTGATAATTTTATCAACATAGTGATGGATGTTAAGTGTAAGGTAAAAGATAATCTAAAGGCCAAAATGGACTTAAAGGAATACTACAAAAGAAAGGAATTATGGCTGCAGAAAATACACAATAATAAATTGTTAAAGCCCAAGGTGAACTTTTCATTCACATTGAATGAAAAATGAGAGATTTGTGAGTGGGTTAAGAATATGAGGATGCCTGAAGGTTATGCTTCAAACTTGGGGAAGCATGCAGATATAAATGAAGGGAAGTTGTGTGTTATGAAAAATGATGATTGTCATGTTTTTATGAAAAATTTGATTCCTATTACATTTAACTGGCTACCTGACAAGATATGAAAGTCAATTTGTTCTTCAAAGATTTGTATAGTAACACTTTGTGGGAGGATAACTTAGAAAGAATGGATTAGAATATTCCTATGAATATTACTAAGTTGGAAAAGATCTTCTTATGCGGCTTCTTTGATGTGATGGAACATTTACTGATTCATATCATATATGAGGTATGCCTTGGAGTCCCAATTCAATACAAATGGATGTATCTATTTAATAGGTACTTATTGTGACTTAGTATACCATGAATTCCTTAGTTTTTTTAAACTTATTACTAACTAACATCAAATTTTATACAGAACTATTGACAAATACAAAAAAACTGCTAAATAGAGGTCTAAATTGAGGCTATTGCACTACCTAAAAATGAAGACAAAAGTGTCACAGCATTTCTGCGAAAGCACATATTCGCTAGATTTGGTACTCTTAGAGAAATCATTAGTGATGGTGGATCATACTTTTGTAATCGCCTCTTTAGAACCCTATTGGAGAAATATGGAGTTAAACATAAGGTGGAAACACCTTAACATCCTCAGTCAAGTGGGTAGGTGGAAGTTTCAAACAGGGAGATAAAGATCATTCTGGACAAAACAATGAATACTAACCAGACAGATTAGTCTAGGAAGCTCGATGATGCGTTGTGGGCCTATAGAAAAACTTATAATACCCTATTGGTTCATCTCCATATCAGCTGGTCTATGAAAAGTCATGTCATTTGTCGGTTGAGTTAGAGCATAAGACATTATGGGCTTTGAAAAAGCTGAATTTAAATTAGAATGAAGCAGCCAAACTGAGATTTGACTAGCTCAATGAGTTAGATGAATTTCGACTTCGATCTTATGAGTATGTGGCCATTTATAAAGAAAGAATAAAGATCTATCATGATAAAAAGATTGCAAAAAGGGAGTTCAACTCTAGTGGTTTGGTCCTACCGTTCAACTCAAGGCTCTGTTTGCATCCCAGAAAATTGAAATCTAGGTGATGGGACCATATAGAATGGTGAATGTGTCCCCATATGGTGCAGTGGAACTTGAGAATAAAGATGGAAAAAGGTTTAAGGTGAATGGGCAAAGGACAAAGCTATATCCGGGAGACACTGAGGAAATAAGAGGAATTGAGGAATTGAGGACAAATCAGGCGTTGCATGGGAGGCAACCCATGGATGGTGAAGTCTGAGTAGCCACAGGTATGTTCCCTTTCTTCCGCCTTTACATTCTATACTTCGAGGACGAAGCATGCTTTTTAAAAGGGGAGAGGGTGTACTTGTATTATTGGGAATTTTTGGATACGTCCGAGGGTTTTTCTTGTCGTGTTTCTTTTCCCTCGGTCATTCTATCTAGTAGAACCGGCATGTTTAGGATTTAATTTTTGTCTTCTTATTTAATTAGAAAGTAGCTTAGGAGTACTCAACCAATAAATTGCACTAGTTTTGAAGTTTTGAAATATTGACCCTGTTTAAAAATTTTGATGGTTAAATATGTACTTGTTGATTGCAAAGCATGATTTCTGTGGATCTTTTTGTGTCATTTAGTGTATTAGCATGAGTAGTTCTTATTAGCCATGTATAAATCAGATAGGTAAAATTAATGCAAGACATGTACCATGAATTAGTAAGGTCCAATACCTAGTTCAATATTGCATAGAGGATATAGAACTTGCCTGGTTGGTCTTTACATAGGTTTTAGGATGGTTGGTTAGGAAAGGATCATAGACCATTTTTGGTTAGCCCATTTTTAGCTTAAATGACCCTACCAAAATAATATGATTCCCTTAATCCCGATTTTAAGCCTTAAATGAATCAATTTTCTTTGATTAACCAATTAACTGTACCCATTTTTTATAATGAACCTATTTTGACCCTGATCCCTCCTTGGACATTGTGAATCTCAACATAGGAAAAATGTCTAAGTTGAGAGTGGCTAGGTTAGAGGTGCATAAATCATGGGGAGGTTAAAAAGGAAGAGAAAAGAAAAAGGATTAAAAATGAGGTGTAGTGTGACAAAACAAAAGAAAAAGAAAAAGGAAAATTGAAAAAAAAAAGATACAAAAAGAGAAAAATGCATGAAAATTTGAAGAAACACACCACACCCATACAATTGCATAAAAAAATGGTGAAAAGGGAGGAAAATTTTGAAAAAGCAAAAAGGGTGAAAAAGTGAAAAATGGAGTCATATGTATATAGTGCCAAGGAGGGTTTATTCACTAAAAAGATTCCAAATCTACCATACCTAGTCTGAATGCCTACATTACAAGCCGAATCAATTTCTATAGTGATTCTAGCCTGACCATCCAAAAAGACAAAGTAGAGAAAATAAGGGCAAGCCTATGGTATCCGACATGCAGTATTTGAAACTTCTTTTGTGAGGGTGAGAGTCTTACTTGTTCAGTCCCATGTTTCATATTTTTCTAAATCTGTGAGTGGGAGACTTTATTTGCTGTGAGGGTACATGGTTTGTGTTTGATTATGCCAATTGTCTGTATGAAAAGCATTGCAGGTGACTTGACTATTTTCTAATAGCTAGATGAAATATCTTTATCCCTGTTTATCATGGTTTGTGGTTGCTTGATGTGCATATGCTGATTTGGTTTACGAGAAAAGGGTCAAAAGCTGTTTGAGTTTATGGTGTAAATTTTGATTGATGTTGGTTGTAGTATCCTAGGTTTACTTTCTAGTTAAGCATCATTTTTAGTTTTTTTTTGTTTTCTTTGCCTAAGGACATGCAAAAGTATTAAGTTGAGGTTGTTGATATACTGTGAGTTTATAGCCTTTTAGATGATTAAAACTGAGAAAATAGCATGTACTTAGGTATGTTTATATGGATATGAGGTGCTTTTACTTTGTTTTCAGGGAAAATAGGTGTTGGAGCAAAAATGTGCAAAAGATGCATAACAATGCAGAAAATCAACCAAGTACCAATCTCAGTACGAGTCGTACCTTGATTGTACAATTCGTACTGAGACTCGTGGAAAAACTCAGAAGGATGAAAAAAAGCGAAGGCAAAGTACGACTCTCAGTATGAGCCGCACCAAGATGGTATGAGCCATAGCTGGAGTCGTGGAAATCTTTAGAGAAAATTTGCACAAGGAAGTCTCTTGGTACGGGTGGAACCTACGGATCGTAACATCTACTTACGTCCCATACCATGAGTCGTAGGGAGCTTCAGTAATTCTTAAAGACTTAACAGAACTCCAGATGCAACAAGCAAGTATGAGTCGTAGGAGGAAGGTACGAGGTGTACTACAACACTCATAGAAAACTTTAGAGGATGTCAAAGTTTTCTCAGGGCCAAGCTACAATTGGATTGTATGACTCATAGGACTATGGTATGAGTCGTATTAGCTACCAACACTTAGTCAAATCAGCAGTAGCCAAGGGATGTACAAGAGACAGGTACGACCCGTACAATCTTGTTATGGGTCGTATGATAAGTCATGAGCCAAGCCGGCGCCAGATATGAAAAATTTCTTGTTAGTTTGGAAAATATTTCTGGTGCCTAGATAAATACCTTTTATGTTTTGTTTTAGTTGAACAATATAGAGAGGACAGTAGACGTGTGATTACATAGAGAGAAGTTTTATTTGTAAATTATTATCAAGTTTTGGAGAGCAATTCTTAGGATCAACACTTGGTTTTATCAATTGTTCTTGATTTTGTTCATTAACATTCAAAGTAGGTTTTCTTCCAATTATTATTGTAAGTATTTAATTATATGTTTGTCTATGAATACTAATTACAATCTTACAATCTTACAATCATGAGAGACTAAAACCTACACAACTAGAATTGTGGGAACTATGATGAATTAACGAAATAGGGTTACACAAAGTGATTCAAAACTAATGCTAAATGCTTGTAGTGTATGCTCTTTATCTTTAAATGTTTCTTAATAGTGCGTAACAATAGACTTTCCCAAATTCTTTACTTGCGTGAACTTAGAGAAGTAGAGATTAGGGAAACAAAATTACAACAAAACCTTGATTTTTATGATCATTGTATGACTTGAGCTGTGGTTGCAGGAAAGTTAATTTGGGACATATTGATAATTGTTAGTTTGAAATCGCTCATGAGACCTGACCTAGTGATTGAGTATAGTCATCCAATAGGGACGAACCATTCGTTTGGATGAACCCCAGTTATCAATTCTACAAGTAAGCATTTGGATTGATCACATGTGTATACCTAAAGTAGTTATGAACCCATGGGGAACAATTACCCTAGTTATTTGCATATCCTGATAATTACCACAGTTACGATCTTGTTTTATTATTGCTTTTCTTCAAACCCCCCAATTTGGAGATAACTCACCAACAAGTTTAAGTACCGACATTAATCTAGATCTTACCTTATTCCCTGTGGGTTCGACCCTAACCTCTTTGTTGGGTTATTTATTGAAAACGTTCACTTCATACTTTTTTAGGAAGTGTGAGTTTGAGAATTATCAATATGGATTGGTTGCATGTGTGTTATGCCTTAGTGAATTGTAGAACCCGTACATTAGAGTTCCAATTTTTGGGTGCCCCAGTCCTAGAATGGAAGGGTAGTTTAGTTGTTCTTGTAGGTTGCTTTGTCTCCTACCTAAAGGCTTTTTTTTTGGTAAACGACCTTGTGGTGATCAGGGGCTGAGCAACACCTCCAGGCCTTAACATAAATAAACAGCAAAAATATGTACATGGAGGGGGACATAAACCTTACCTCCGCTCCTATGGTGGTTCATAGGTCGGTCATCCTACTAAAGTTAGCCAATCCATCCCCGATACTAGAAATGAAAACCTAGAAACTATGCATCTAAGAAGAGAGGACTCCTCTCCAATACATAAGATCTAGGAAAGCAGTAAATGAGGGAGACTCTCCCTTTACAAATAAAGACCTATTCAAAAATGCTATAACTTAGAAAAGAAATAGCCTAGCTGAAAATGGGGGAGGTAACAGACAAAAGGTGGTATAGAGACATCCATACCAAGCTTGGATACACACCAAGCAAATCACAAGATCTCACGGTGGCTCTTTGATCCTCCTGGTCTTCCTCCTTCTGAAGTTAGGCAAGCCCATTTTGTCCGTCGTGAGGTAACCCCTGATGTGTACCGGTAGCTCCTGGAGACAAGATAAATGGATAGCGATAGTAGTAGTGTGACTATGTTTGGACAGTGCATCAGCAATGGTATTTCCCTCTCTGAATATGTGACGGCACGTGAAGGTGTGAAGTTGTCTGATAGTGTCCTGTAATCTGAGAAAGGTGTGGTGGAGATGCCGGGGGGGCAATAGTGCCCCTAATCCAACCAACTAGAAGCTCCGAATCAACCTCAAGGATGACGCCTGAGTGACCGTTATGAAGACACCATGTGAGACCTATATAGGCTGCTTCCAACTCCGCCTGATTATTTGTCCCTTCCCCAATAGGATAAGCAAAAGCATGAATAAGATCCCCATAGTAATCCCTGAGGGCACTCCCATCTGTATTGAGTTTGACAAGTCTAGGAGACGGCCTAGACCATTAAACTCTGGTGACTCTAATCTCGTGTGCACATGACTCCACTCTAGCACAAAGATTTCCCCAATTTGGAGGCCAGTGTACATAAGGGAAAACTGTCATCAACAGTTTGTAGACATCACTGATAATACCATACTTCACCCTCAGCAGGCTAGACTATTTGGGACAATACTTAGCAGCACACCTGTTCTTCCAAAGGTTCCAACAAATGAAGATAGGGAGGGATCTGAGAAGAGTATTGTGAGGGTCACTCCCAGGCTTCTGAGCCCACCACTGCATGAGAAGGTCCCTAAGGGGAATATCATGGTGTCTGAAGCCCATAACTGTGGAGAACGAGGTCCAGACTGCAGTAGAATAATTTCCAGAGACCATGACATGTTGAACATCCTCATAGCCTCTATCTCGGCAACAAACACAATCTGTACCAGCATTCGGATCAAACACTAGGATTCTGGCTGCTGTAGGAAGCTTATTCCTAAGCGCCCTCCATAAGGTAAATGAGGCTTTAAAAGGTACATGCTTCTGTCAGGTTCTTCTATCAATGAGAGTGGTCTGTTTGGATCTCCTTATCATCTCCCAAGTAGAAGTAGAAGAGAAAATACTTGAGGTATTGGCCTTCCAAAAAGGCTGATCAGGTTTATCTGGGTGAAATTGAATCTGGGTGTTGATAATTTGTGTAACCAAGTATTGGGGGAGCTGCTTCCGTAGTCGGTTTATCCTCCACTAGCCCTGGTGTAAAAACTCTGAAACTGTAGCCTTGCCCGATCTGCCTGGAAAGATCCTATGGGTAGCAAGAGGTCCAGTACCGAGCCAGTTATCCCACAAAAAACTAGAGTTGCCGGAGTAAACTTTCCACAAAAGATTTTCCTCAGCCCGCTGCTTGTTAGTCATGAGTTTCTTCCAGCTTTGAGAATCACCTGAGTCCCACCTTTTTGACACCGGGTGAGATCGCTGACAATATTTGGCTAAGAGAAAGTTTCTCCAAAGCAAATCCTAGTTCCAAAATTCCACCACTGTTTGAGTTCAAGGGATTTGCAAACTTCGTGAATCTTTCTGAATCCGACCCCACCTTCATCATAGGGTAGCATAAGGTGTCCCAAGAGGCCCAGTGGTACTGCTTTCTATCATTTTTCATACCCCAGAAGAAGTCGGCTGTTAATTTCTCAATCTCGTCAAGAACAGTTTTGAGAGGTGAGATGGAACTGAGAAGATGAATAGGGAGTGACTGGAGAACACATTTGATGAGATTAGCTTTTCCCCCATAACTGAGCATTTTTGATTGTCACCCTGAAATCCTTCCTACCAATTTAGAAATAATATCTGAGAAGTAGACAATCCTTTGTCTCCCAATATAGAGCGGACAACCCAGATAGGTGATAGGGGACTCTTTCTGTGAAAATCCCGTAACCGCCTTAATAGTCGCCACAGTAGGAGGGTGGGCACTAGTAGGAACCATGAAGTGACTTTTATTTCTATTAATGAGTTGTCCCGAACAAACTTCATAGTCAGTAAGAGTCTGCATAACCAACTCTAGAGATCTCCTCCCCCCAAAGTGAAGATAATAACATCATCTGCAAAGCTTATGTGATTTACTTGAGGACCTATTTTTTCCATATAGAAACCATGGAAGAATTGATTATGGTTCAGGTTATTCATCATTCTTGAAAGAACCTCTGCACCTAAAATAAATAGGGCAGGAGAGAGTGGGTCCCCCTGTTTAAGACCTCTGGTGGAGTGAAAGAAGCCATTTCTAGTGCCATTGATGATGATTGAGTACCAATTATCCGCCATAATCCTCCATATCATATCAATAATAATCTCACAGAAACCCATTCTTCGGATAACAAGGCAAGTGTAGGCCCAGGAGACTCTGTCGTATGCCTTGGCCATATAGGGCTTAATGACCACATTACCCCCAGAATTCTTCTTCTTTATACTTTGAACAACTTCCTGTGCTAACATGATGTTTTCGAATATGCTCCTTCCTTTAACAAAACCAGATTGATTGGCCGAGATTGAGCTCGGGAGAATAGGAGCCAGCCGGAGACAAATAAGCTTTGAGATAATCTTGTTGGTGAAGTTACTCAAACTAATCGGTCTAAATTCTGATAAATGATTCGAGGACTCCACCTTTGGTATCAAAACTAGACAAGTGTGCGAGAAATATTTGGGGAGAGAGGAACCACAAAAGAAAGACCGCACCACAGCGAGCAAGTCCCTCTTAATAATTTCCCAGCAAATTTGGAAGAATTTCCCATTCATACCATCCGGCCCTGCTGCAGAGTTAGGATTCATGGAGAAAACAACTCTCTTCAATTCCTCCAAGTCTGGCATAGCAGTCAACTACTCATTCTGTTCATTTGTGACTAGAGCCGGTATACAAGCAAGGAGATCTTCCCTAACATAGTATGACTGTTCAGAAAATAAGTCTTGGAAATGATCACACGCAGCTTTCACAATATTAGCATCCCTCTGAATCCAGTTGCCTGTATCGTTCTGAATCTTACGAATAAAAAGTTTCCTCCTTCTACCTCTCATAAGAGCATGAAAGTAGCTAGTGTTTGCATCTCACTCTTTGAACCACTGTAACTGCATTTTTTATTTCAGAATGGACTCTTCCAACTTAAGGAATCTGATGTACTCAACATTCAAAGCATGTAATGAAGATCTATCCACATCACTATTTGTCTGGATGAACTTCTCTTCAGCAACTCTAACTGCATCCTCATATTCCTTAACTCTAGCAAAGATATCCCCAAACTCATTTTTTGACCACTGGCTAAGTGTAGAACTGAGTCTCTTCAATTTCTTGTGAAAGACCCACATAGGATGCCCATGAATCTCCCCAGTCCAGCACTGTCGCACCGTATCCATGAAAGTTGAGTTTTCAACCCAACAATGAAGAAACTTGAAGTATTTGACATGAGTTTCCTGTCTTTCTATCATCTCCAGAAGAAGCGGACAATGGTCTGAGCCCACAAAAGGAAGATGAGTAATGGTAGTGAGAGGCATTTTACTAAGCCAGTTATCATTCATCATGGCTCTGTCTAATATCTTCCAAATCACATCGTCCGGCTCTCTACCATTCGACCAGGTGAATCTAGAGCCGTGGTATCCAAGATTGATCAAACCGCACTGCTCTATCATATTCAGAAATTCATAACTCTTCTGCATTCTATAAGGAACACCCCCTGGTTTCTCATCTGGGGTGGTAATAACATTGAAATCCCCAATGGTGCACCAAGGAGTAGTAGTCTAAGTCTGTGTCTGAGATTGTCCCAAAGTGAAGCCGTGAGGATTTCCTGACACTTAGCATAAACAAAAGTCATAGTGAAAACCTCAGCACACCCAACATGTCTGAACTCACAAGTCACCTGCTGATCGTCAGAACTGAGAAGAACACAATCTATATCACTATTCCAAAACACCCAAATCTTCCCATTGTCATTGTAGATCGATTTGTGCATGGTCAAATAGTTATTGAAGAGCTGAATATGGGCATTGTCCGAAAAAGGCTCCAAGATGGCAATAATAGCTAGTTTGTGAATTTGCTTGAGAACTTTTAGTCTCTCTAAGGCACCAAGAGTCCTGATGCCTCTCGCATTCCAAATAAGTGAACTGATCATGGGGGTGATGGGTTTTAACTTTTAGTCTGGTCCTGGTGGCTGGGGGTCCAGTCCCAAAGCCAGGTGAAAAATGTGATGCTCCACGTGGTGACAGACCCTGTCGATCTATAGCTTCCTTCATTTGAGCCTCTGACATTTGAGAAGTAGTAGTGCCAAATGTTTGTAACAATTGCATGGCATGTGCATCATCAGTGGTATTTTTTGGTTCCTCCTCAGAATCATAGTCGGTGTCATCCTCTGGAATAACCTGTCTGTACTCATACGCTTCAAAGTCTCTACTACCCGAAGTATTGAGATTACACACTGCAAACACCGGATCTGGAGGATCACAAGCAATAGGAGTGGGATTTTCAATAGGAGTCTCTGGATCTGGAGCCGAGGTTTGCTGAGGTTGACCATAAATAAAATGGTTCACTTCCTCATGATCCTCCTCCCTCTCAATAATACTCTGTAGCCGATCTATGAACTGATCAACTGAATTATTCTGAACACTAGTCGCATCTTGAGGATGATCATAAATAAAATGATCAGCCTCATCAATATCCTCCTGAATCTCTGGAATAGACTGTCTTTTACTTGGAGTCTGAGCATCTGAAGTAATTACGTTACTAGTTATGTCTTTTCCAAAATTTTGGGGTGAATCCTTATCATGGTGACTAGCAATCAAGGCAGCTTCAAGTTCCGCTTTCTTTTTCTGTGCTGTTTTTCTCTTCTGACCATTTGGTTTTGCTTTCTTTATTGGAGCAGTTAAGGCAGTAGTAGCGTTCTAAGGCTGACCATTTTTGGTAAGGTTATCTACTTTGGATGTATCCAGGTGGGAATGACTGGTACTAAAAGGCTCTATGGGCTTCTCCTGACCACCAACCAAACCTCCAGAAACATCCTCCTGACCGTCAACCATTCTTCCAACAACACCCACAGCCAAAAGAGAGATAGGGGAGTCATGGGGAAGGGGTTCAGCAACNATGGGGGAGGGGAGAAGTATCAGCAACAACCTAGATTGTAGCAGTGGAGGTATTTTCCACATATACTTGTTTTTGTGATGCTAGCTTGTCCGTTTTGCCAGTGTTCTGTTTTGTCTGACTTTGAACTTGTTGCTTTGAGTTTTTAAAGATTCTCTCACTTGTGTTTTGCAGTCCTTTCTCTTTTGGGTTTTGCGGGTTGCTTCCTTTTGGGTCTGTGGGGACTTTCTCTTTTGCACCATGTAGTACCTGTAAAGATGTGTCAGTATGTAAGGAAGGGTTAGGAAACATACTTGATATATCCATCTGAGGTGGGTGAGGCTGGTCAGTTGGTACCACTCCTCTATTCTTCTTTGCACTTTCTTCTTGTTCCTTAGCCTTTCTTCTTTCCTCATCTCTTTGTCTAATGGTGCATGCCATGTCGGTATGTCCTTGGTGTTTGCAGTAATTAAAATATAGAGGGATATCTTTGTACTGGATGTCTTGCCACCTTCCTTCCCCATTCGGGTCATCTTTTTCATCAAAACCAATCCAAATACTATGGATCCTAGGTTTGGTAACATCCATTTGAACTTTAGCTTTGACAACATTTCCTCTAGTTTTCTTGTTGAAAGTCATGTCCAAGAATAGGACTTGTCCAACATCTACCAACAAGTGTTCGACAAATTCCTTATAGTAATAGTGCCACGGTAGCTCAGGAAGCACCACCCAAACAGGAAGAATAGGAGTTTTCTCATTCGGGTTAAAGGTGGGTGTCCAAACATGAAATCTCATCATAACCCCCTCTATATACATCCTTTTACTATCTAGCACTGTAGCTCTATTGTGCTCATTATCAAGATCAATGTAAATGTGGCGAGAATTGAAATGAGTAATTTTTACCTTGCCTCTGAGCTCAGTCTGAGTGATAAAGCATTTCCTAATGGTCTCCATTTTAGGCATCGGAGAATAGAATTTTCCAATAACCGTGAATTTGAAAGAATGAGTCATCTTAACCATATAGTCATCCCTCTTAAACATTACTGCCGGGAGCCCTTGCTTTTTGGTCCTTTTCGGAGTTGTAAGGTCTATTTTGGGAGTGTCAAGTCTTGCTTGGAGTTTAGTAGCTAGAGTTTGGGTAGTGGTAGGGGGAGGGGGGTGATTAGTAGTGGTGCTAGGAGGTCGGACTTGAGATTTGGCATTAGTAGGTAAGGCACTTGAAGTGAAGGTAAGGGAAGGATTTTTGGGATCATTCGGTTTGAACTTAGAAAAATTAGAGGATATAGTAGGGTATTGGTTGGTTTTTGGGTTTGTTTGGCTAGAATTGGGTTTTGAACTTGAGTAGGTGGTTGGGATTGAGTTTGAATTTTTTCGGTGACCGAATCAATTTTTCCGGTATTACAACTTTGACTTGGGAAGCTATTCTTAAAATTCAACAAGTTTGAGTGGGAATTGGATGGGGCTTCTTGATCATGGGTGTTCTTGGTAGGGATTTCAACATTTTGGGATTAACTTTGTGATTTTCCGGCCACCGGAATCACTGTAGCAATGTCGTCATTGAGGGGGAGGGAACTAGAAGTGAAATTAGAAGTTTTGGGGTTGGAATTCAATGGGGCTTTTTGGTTCTGGAGGTCAGTGGAGAGGATGGGAGCAGATTGGGATAGGTTAGGAATTTTTTCGGTCACCGGAGGTCCGGCGCCGGCGCCGGCAGTTGAGGGAAGAACCCTAGAGTTCAAATTCAAGTAATTGCGGTCTTGTTTGGAAGGGGATTTCTGGGTGTTCATGTTACTCAGATTAGTGCGCTCAAACCCCCGTTGAAAACATTCCATTTCATTCTCCGATGTGCCGGCGCCGCTTTGGCCGAAAAACTCCATTGACGGCCTCTCACAAAATCTCAGATTCGAGGGGCTATGGTGCTCCAAATTCAATTATTTTTCCATGGTTATACTCGCCTCCTCATTGCTCCCATGATGGCATTGAGTTTGAGCCGAAATGGTGGCCGGAGCTTCGCCGTCGCCAAGCATGAAATCGCCCGAATTTTTCAAATTGTTGCTGCCGTCAACTCCTCCGTCCAAATGGCCTGAACCTTCATGGGTAGGCCGGCATTGACGTGGGCTACAAGACCCAGGTGGTGCGCCTCCCTGAAAACCACCGGAAGCCGGCCGATTGGAGGTTCGGCAGTCGGCAAAATCACTGGCGGCAGTGAACAGGTTCGCGCGGCCAGATCTCTCAATTGGCTCATCAAAATGAGCTAAATTTTTGTGTGAAGATAGATTCAAGGTGATCTATCACTCCAACATGTATGCTTGCTTGAATCAAAGCAGATTTTGGTAGGGAATTTTTTGAAATTTCGGCGGTCTTCTCCAAAGAAGAGGCAGCCTTGATCGCTTCCATATTTTGTGATTTCCAGTGGTTGGTATTTTTTGATGATTCTTGTTGCGTTGGAATCGTATTGTCGAGATCTATGATTTCTTCTTTAGAACGAAATTTTTCAGGGTCCGGAGGGGAATCTTGCCCCATGGCCCCAAGAAGCTCACTTAAGCTCCTTCTAGAGAGCTTTTGCTTAGAGAGAAGTTGTAGAGAGAAGAAAATTTTGAGAAATGAGAAAGCGATCCTACCTAAAGGCTAGAAAGATGATTTCCGAGGGTTGCATTTACCATCTAGTTTGGGTTAAGGATGCTACATCCGGGACCCCGACTCTTTTGTCTGTCCCTGTTGTATGTGAGTATCTGAAGGTTTTCCCAGATGATCTAACAGGAGTCCCTCCCAAGAGGGAGATTGACTTTGGTATTGACCTTCTTCTTGATAGGAAACCTATATCTATTCCTCCCTACATAATGGCTCCAGCTGAGCTAAAGGAGTTAAAATAATAGTTGTAGGATCTCCTAATTAAGGGCTTCATCAGATCTAGTAAATCCCCTTGGGGTGCACCAATTCTCTTTGTTCGAAAGAAGGATGGTTCTCTTCATATGTGCATTGATTATCGACAGTTGAACAATGTTACAATGAAGAACAAGTATCCCCTCCCTAGCATATATGTATGTTTACAAATTACCCAAGTATCAATTCATGATTTTACTTATGAAATCTATTTCAAGTATGCTTGATTTTGAGATCTGGGCAAGCCCACACATATTAAGTATATTTTCATGATTCAGTTCAGTTTTATAATATCATCTTACCATATGGTTTGGAGTGATACTCCCTATTTTCAGCTTATGGTATGTTTGGAGTCAGGACTTCCCACATTCAGATTTTAGACTATGCATGTAAATACATTTTCAGCTTCATTGAAAAAGGATGGTTTCAACTTCATAGAAAAATGATGGAGAGCACCTAGCATGTTTTGGGAATAGTGCCTAGCATGGAGTAGTCTAGGGGTTCATGTAAATCTCAGGTTTTAGAACAACGCACCAATGTAGGTTTATATATTTACATTGGGACCTCCCTTATAAGCTTCCCTTGCCCCCAAGGGGCCTTCAACTTGATATTGATATCATGGTAGCGTCCTTATCCCTAGAAAGATTTTGGATGGCTCTTGCCCATTTGAGTGTGATAGTTGGGGCATCACGTAAGCTCTATCGTGATGGTGCCGGTTGTGACGAATCTCCCATTGTCGATCATGATTTTAGTATGCATGATTATGATTTATGATATTATGTTTTCAGTAGGTTTGACCTAATGATCAATTTATAAACTTTGAATTATGATATTAGTTATGGCAAGCCATATGATTTTATTTCTAGCTTTGGGACATTCTATTCAAATATGAGATTCAGTTTATGACTATTCATGTTTTCAAATATTAGCATGCAATCCTTACTCTCATGATCTTATGATATATGTTATGTGCACGATTTTAGTTATACTTACTCAGCTTTTTTTACTTACCTTACATACTTAGTACATTCCAAGTGTTGACCATATACTCTATGTTGTATCATGTTATGATACAAGTATCATTTTATGATACAAGTTCAGACGCTCAGACTCAGTCCCGCCATTAGCTAGTTTCCACAGCTTAGTTCAGTTCTCTTATTGGCGAGTCCTCATCCTTTGAGGATCTTCAGATTGTTGAGTTGTGTTACTTTCAGTTTCAGACTTTTAGTGAGCTAGTTGGGGATGTTGTCCCATCAGCTCTTCAGTTATGTTAGAGGCTTTTTTAAAAAATACGTAGAGTGTTGACTCCATTATGATGGTTATGTATTCAAACTTCTGCTTATTCATGATTAGTTTATCAGTTCCACTTGATGTATGTGCTTTAGTTATCATGTTCATGCCATGGGTCGACTTGGAGTCATTCATGGTTCTAGGTTCCGTGTCTTGATCCGAGCCTATGTTCGAGTCATGACACTTAGTATATTCTAAGTATTAATCACATACTTTATGTGCTATATTATTTTATGATATAGATCCAGGTATTCAGACTCAGTCCTGCAGTTAGACACGCTCCAGACTCTATCAATTAACAGTGGTGAGTCCTCATCTTTCGATGATGGAAGTTTTGTTTTCTTTGTTTCAGTATAACTCTAGTTTCAGATGTTGGAGTTAGCTGGGGGCTTGTCCCAGCAGCTCATCAGATTAGTAGAGGCTTTCTGACAATGTAGTACTAGTTTTAACTTATAACTTAGTGTTGTAATCAAATTTTTATCTTTTTCTTTTTTGGTTATGTTTCAGTTAAGCTTTCACTCAGTTTTGTTCTATTAGTTGTTGTTATGTTAGCATTATGCTACGCCATGGGTTCGCTTGGAGCCACTCGTGGTTCTAGATCCCATGTCTCGTTCCGGGGTCCATACTCGGATTATGACAAACTTGGTATCAGAGCATTAGGTTTAGAATTTTCTAGGATTTCTGAAAGCCGTGTCAGATAGAGTCTTTTTTATGGGTGTGAAGCGCGCCACACTTGTGAGGAAAAGACTACAAGGCATTTTAAGGAAAATTCCCTTTCTTTATGATTTTTATCATGTGAAGATTGTGAAACTCTAAAAATTCCCCTTCTAACTCGTGCTTTATGCATTCATAGACAATGCCTCCCAAGCGAACCAACAAAAGGAGGAACGATAATAGGCACCTGCCAACCCCACCAGCCTTAGCGAACCCGATGAATAAGCAGGTTACCCATGCAGAGTTTCAGGTCGCATTTAAGGTGTTGGCACAGGCCATCACAGCAAAGGCCAACCATCAGGCAGTGGCACCGGTGAACCCTAAGGGGAATGCTAGGGCGGCAAGGGTGTGAGATTTGATTAGAATGAACACGCTGAAATTCTTTAGGTTGAAGATGGATGAGGATGCATATGAGTTCATAGAGGAGATTCAGAAGATCACCCAGTTTATGGGGGTGACTGGTGAGGAAACTGCAGACTTAGCCTCGTATCAACTGAAGGGGGTTGCGCATATATGGTTCAGACAATGGAAGGAAGGCCGAAGGGTAGGTGCAGCTTTGGTGAGTTGGGATAAGTTCATGCAGCCTTCTTTGATAGGTTTTTTCCTCGAGAGTTGAGGGAGGCAAAGGCAACCGAGTTCATCAACCTAAAGTAGAACAACATGACTGTCCGGGAGTATGCCTTGGAGTTTATTGGGTTGTCTAAGTATGAACTGGAGATGGTGGCCGATCCTAGGACTCGCATGAGCAGGTTCTTAAATGGAGTTTCATATTTAGTGGTCAAGGAGTGTAGGACTGCGATGCTTATCAGTGACATAGATATTTCTAGACTCATGATCCATGCTCAACAGATCGAGGAGGAAAAGTTAAAGGAGTTGGAAAGGGAGAGAAAGGAAAGGGGACTCGGAGTATTGCCAGCAGAGGAAGAGTGGTGGACCTTGTTCCCAGTCCCATCAGAGATCATCAATCCCAGAACCATGGAAAACCAGTATTCCAAGAAAACCTAGAGTAAGGGAGATTAAATACCCAGTTTGCAAGAACTGCGGAAAGAACCATTTGGGAGAGTGCATGGCTAGTTTAGGCACTTGCTTTTGGTGCGGAAATTCGGGCCATAAACTCAAATATTGCCCAATAGCCAAACGAGGTGAAGGTAGATCCCCAACCACTTCTTCAGTAGCTCCAACAGCCCGCCTACCTCAACAGGGCACATTAGCTAGTGCGGGTAGTGGACAGCGTCGAGACCGACCGCTTCTACACCCTATCATCATGTGAGGATTAGGGAAGCTCGCTATAATTAGTCATAGGTATGTTATGAGCTTTTTACGATTGATTCTTGCATATTGTTAGACCGAGGAGTCGTAGTATAAAGCATAAGACTTTTTTTTGCATCCTAGTATAAGATTTGTCCGTGGATGTTATGGAATGATTATAAGTGTGAAGCCTACAGTAATAGCTTTAGAGGCAAGTGGAAAGTTAAGAGTTAGTTATGTAGCCCAGCCTTAAGAGAGGATCCAAGAGTCCTAGAATGATGGCTTTTACACTAAGGGGTAGATGATAAATTGAAGGGCCAAGTCAAGTCTTGAGTGCTCTAGTAGAGGAGTCCCAGATACAGTATCTTTGGGATGTCGATCCATTCCTATTCAGGTGCCTTCCCCTATATTTTAGTCAATATTACACTCTACTCATGCCTATGTTTAGATTTCCAAAATGATAGGTAACCTCTTCAGAAAGCGATCTTAGTCTTCCTTCAAGATTCCATAAATCTCAACTTCATATCATGAAACCAGTTAGGTATGTAAACTCATGACTCCCAGTATGCTCAGCTCTATGAACTCAGTCCTTAGAATTTGCCTTAATGGCACAGTAGATCATGCTACCTCATGAATGCGTTAAGTTTAGATTTTTGTAAATGATTCGTATTCACGATTTACTTACTCTCAGCCCTATGTATATTCTTCCATAACAAAAATGATGGTTGCAATGGATCCATGCCTTACATGCTATAGGTAAAAGTTCATGAAGTGCAGTTGTTTCCATGACAGGGAGTCTGAGGAGCTTTTGGGATAGCATAAGCTACAACGGAGCTGCAAGATGAGTGTAGTGATAAGCTTGCATTGTGTGCTGTCATTCGGGAAGTGGGTGTAGTTAGCATGGTGTTCTTGTATGAGGAGATGAGATATTAGGGTGAAGATGTGTTGATGGGAATGGAATGCTCTAACAGAAGAAGGTTCCATTTGAAATCTTGGACCAGCAGGTTCGTAAGTCGGGGGAAACAAGGAGGCAGTGTCAATGAAGGTTTATAGAGCAACCAGCCAGTAGAAGGGACTACTTGGGAAGTTGGATTCAGATAAGTCTTACTCTCTGTCAGATCAGTTATCATGTCATCCATTCATACATTAGAAAGTAGTTTCAGGATTTATAACTCTTTCCTTATCAGCTCAGTTTCAGTTTGGAGAAATAGTTCCTCCTCCGTAATCTACCTAGTTCCATGTCAGTCTCATGTTTTTCAGTCCTTCTCATGTATTAGAATGTGTTTAGGTACTCCATCAACACTCATCATTTAGTATTCAGTTCTTGGGATTGCAGCTCTTTCCCTAGTCTTTCATCTTGGTTAGCTCATATTCGAGGATGAATGTTCCCAAGGGAAAGATATTGTAATACCCCAGAAAAAGTTTCCAAGATCATACCCTAGAGTTAGAATAGAATTCAGCAGGGAACAACAAAAGTGCCATAGAACGACTCATGTGACGAGTCATCATTTGGTCTAACAGGTCGTTAGGTCACCCATTGTCACGCCCCGCCTTGGGGGGTATGACTGGCACCTGGTGCCCTAGTAGGACTTAGATTGCTAACTGGTGAGCCTAAGCACATCTGGTGCCTGGCTAGCTCTATCTCAGATTTCTTGAAACAACGGGCTATATAACGGCTGTAAATACAGCCTCCACACAGTGTGGGCTATAGCCACCTGCATATGATTTTCAGCTAACCGGAGACATACTTGCAAAGAGGAACCTATACAGCAGATGACAAGGCCACCATGCTGTCTAGTCATCTGTGACTCAATAAAAGAATACTGGATATCTACGTGACCGGCAAGGTCCACCACTACTATCATATTATGGCCCCACGGCCAGCACAGTCAGGAAATGCTAAACAACTAAACAAACGCACAGCCTCACCACGTAGGCGGCTGTCACAGGAGATGTATATACAATCTGCAAGCCTCTGCAGTACTGATAAACTGGTCAGGCGGGGCCCCAACCTACCCATGTTGTACAACAAAGAAAAAAAGAACTACACCTCTAAATATCAGAAGCTCAGGATGACGGGCTGATGACTCCTATAAGGCGCTAGAATCACGGATCGCGCCTCCTCGTCTCTGAGTACTTGCAGGAAAGTAATGCGGCGCCCCAGCGGGCGTCAGTACCACTGATACTGAGTAGGCAAAGCAACTAAATGCAACTGATTATAAATAACATAAGTAGAAACTACTGAATGGGAAATATACGAATGCTGCCAGGCGATATAAGCTGAATCAAACTTTTCTGTACTATGATAGGGCGGGAGGCGTGCACAGCCAGACGGCTCTTGTCTATTAACTAGTATATGGCACATAAATAGATATACATGTAGCAAGCCAAGAGCCAATACCAACCCCCGTAAATAGGATGGCGCCAAGCAGAACAAACAATCCAAACCTTCTTTGGGTCAAAACCAGCAAAATAAATCACTCCTCATCTACTAACTAAGGCACCTTTGCGGCCCCCTGGGTCTCCGGCTAAGGGCCATAACCTCCGATATAAATAATCATTATGCGATGCAGGAGGACTCTGTGTTATATCTATGTAGCGTATCTGAAATCGTACTGCTCCACTGGCGCTAGTACGCACACGCGGGGGCTTTCTGTATAATAATCTTTGGCCAACTTTGATATGAGAAAGCTTCATCCCATCTTCGTCCAAACTGGGGACGGCATGCCACTCCTTGGAGTGAAGTAAACCCACCCGCTCAGTGGGCGACACGATTTTCAACCCAGGGCGGCGGGGACGCTCAAGGTGCCCTCACGGCAACCAAGTCTCAGCAAACATGGGCACATAAATAGCAAGCATGTTTAACTTCAAGAAAATACTATCTGATCTCTTATTCTGATCTCTTTCTATGTTAAAGTGATTCTCATTCTGCTTTCTTGAGTCCAGAAATCTTTATCTAGGTTTGCATGCTGTAGCCAAGATACTATGCAATACTGTATGAAGCTGTCTTTGTGTAAGATATCATCTGTCTGAATGGCTAATGTAGCCAGGATACTATCTGTCTATCTGATTTTGCTTTACCTTGCTTGTATTCTGATTATCTGTCATATTATACTAACAACATGCTTGCTAATCACATATGGCTATCACGAGTACGGAATGCTAACTCTCCATTTGGCGCATGCTTTATCTTTTGGGTGATGCGATATAACAATGCAAACCCAGTTTACTTAACGCAATACTCAACATTTCAACTCTGGGAATTCTGTTATGGGTTACTGTGCTATACAAGGCTAAGTCTACTAACTTGCCTTTTCCGAGGAAACTTGCTTTACATGCAACAACCTCGGGTTGTCAGACTATCGGACGAAGCTCGGTCAGTAATTCGGCTATTTCTCCCAATGCATTCATATAAGTCAATTAGTACTAAATACATCAATAATCTGAAAAGAAAGTTACTTTCGATATATTTATAGCGTAAATTTAGGCTTATCGAATACGATTGAAAACTTGCTATTTCTGAAAGTTCGGAAGGGAGAAGTATTCACTTTACGGCTAGGAGAAGCATTGACACTAATTTGGAGCAATTCTACTTACCTTATCTCGGTAGCTCGGCCCAGTTTTTCGGCCAATTTCACTTGAAACTAAATCTGTAGAAATGCTCTCTGCTTCTAAATACTTGGTATCCAGGGTTAATTTGAATTTGGACTACGCTTGACGAAGTGTGTCGAGTGATAAATTATCAAAACCTTAGTATCTCTGTTTTCTCACATTTAAGGTATTTGATGTTAATGAGATGGACCGAAGTGGGACTTTATATATAAATTGGACTTATAAGTCGCATTCATGGAATGCGATTTATAAGTCGCTTTCTTTGGAATGCGTTTAGTCGCATTTTGCTTGTTGTGTGTGAGCTTGGCGCTTGTCAGATCTTTCCCGGGCCTTTTCTAGCATGTATGACATTTCTAGAAACTCTTAAACAACATGCGAATATGCCATCTATGCTGTCGGGAATTTTATAGGGTGTAACATTCTCCCTCCCCCTTAAGAACATTCGTCCTCGAATGAAAACTACTATCTAGAGGACTTCTCAACTTACTCAACTTATTTCTAGGAAAATTTTGGCAGAGTTTATCAATATGGACTATCCCAAAAACACGAAATGCGAAAAAGTCCAATACAGGTACTCCACGAAATGCATAGTATTCACATGATAGATTAAAATCGATCTTCTCATTTACACATATACTATTTATACATAGGCACTGCATAAGATAACAATATTAACATGCCTGTCGCCTGACCCTAGGCTTGAAATAAATGAGATGTCTGGTTTTCATATCTTCCTCTGCCTCCCAATTCATCTCCTCTTCGGTTCTGATACATATAGTACTTTGTGGACGCAATATCTTTGGTCCTCAAATCTACGAATGCATGCATCTAAGATAGCCTCTGCAGGAACTCTTCATAGGCAGATTCTTCCGTAATGTTGGATATCTGGGTGGGACTTCTGGATGGTCTCTTAGCCATTTCCATGACATAGATACATGAAAAGGCCTGGATGAGCGATTGTTCTGGAGGCAAGTTCAACTCATTGCCACTTGGCCTATCCTTCGGCAGATACGATAAAGGTAACAAATCTCAATGAGCTTACCTTTCTTGCCGAATCACACCTTCTTTCATAGGAATGCTTTCGGAAATACCCGAGTCATTCACATCAAATTCCGGAGTTTCTGTTTGTATATCAACATGTGATTACAGCGGCTCTTGTGCGATCATTGGCGTTCTAATAACTTTACCTTCTCCTCTACGACTGTTGAATAATTTCTGGCTTGTCGGCGCGCTCTCTACCAAATCATGTTTGACGATGCATTTTTGCCCATACAATGCTTCAAAGGGCATCATACGGATAGCTATTATTATAAGCAAACGCAATTAACGGCAAATGCTCATCAACTCACCTCCAAAATCCTTACGCACACGCTCGTAGCATGTCCTCGGCGTACGAATGGTGCGTTCGGCCTGCCCCATTTGTACGAGGTGGAATGTGCTCCAAGTGTCTAGTTCCAGACCTCTACGGAAAACGACGCAAAATCAGCATAAATTGTGCTTCTGCCAGAGATAATTGATACGGCACTCCACGTGTAATCTAGCTGTTTCTCTGACCTGATTGAGGTCTCCTCAATGAGAAAGTGGCTTTCTTGGCGGAAATGAGGCGATTTTGTCGGCACATCAGCTTATCACCCAAATGGAATCGTGCCTATATACATCTGAGGTAATCCTGCCACAAAATCCATATTCCGCGGCTTCTCATTTTCGAGCTGGCTATATCCTGAATTAACCCGCCTGGTTTTTGGTGTTCCGCTTTTCTTGTTGGCATTTAGGACAACTGGGGCTACAAATTCGGCAATTTCTCTTTTCATACGGCACCGGTAAGTTTTCTTTGGCATCATGGTACATTTTCGTCGCTAGCCACAGGGTGAAGAATAGCGGGCATAATGTACCTCATTCATAATCTGCTGGCGGAGCCTGAGTATCTGGAACACAGAGCGGCCTTTACATAACGGCACTTCGTCCTCGGTTATCTGAAAAATGCGGCGCTTTACCTTGTGGTCTGTCCTTAAGTGGACCGTCGGGAGTCTTCATCTCTTTGTTCTTTTACCTCCACAACTAATGACTGACACGGCGGTGTTCTGGATTACCGCTCTGTTGTCCTTCATTTCTGTTACATGAACGGTTAAATTGACTAATTGGTGTATCTCACTGACCAACTCCGTTGCTCGGTTACCATCGCCAAACTCCTAATAGATTTATAGCTAGGTAGTTGCTGCTTCATTGTCTCTTGATACAACATATTCATATTTAAGGAACTTGGCACATAATTGACGGTCATACTGGCTTATTATACGGAGAGACCGACGGGTAATCCACCGGTATAGCTAGAAACATCCTTTTGGCCGCATGCTAAGAGCTACTTGTTCTTTGAGATAACACGAATGACCCGTGCACACCATATTAACAAGTATCTGATCGAGAGGATCTGATAATGATCATGATCTCTAATCTGGCTGCATAACCTTGAGTAACTGAATAGCTAGGTTGAATGGCCCGAATGTTGCAATAGTCTAGCAATGCCTAAATGTCCTACTCTAAAGCATCTGTGGCTCATGCATAAACTGGGAGTTGTGGGCATCTAACTGGTTTGTTATTCTACTTGAACAATATTTGTAGAACTAGGCCTAATTGGACTTACTCTCGGGCGATCAATCTCTGGATCTTCACGGAAGTCTACTGATCTCCTTATCTTGGTAAACAATTTGTGCTAGCAGAGTACTACAATTTCTTGACCTTGTGCGTATCACTTAGTTTTATACTACTGTCAGAAATTCTGGGTCTTCCTGAGGCCATTCCTTAAGGTGGCGCTTCTTCTGAATACGTATCTAGATCTCTTTAAAGACCAGCTGACGTACTAGTGTTTCTGACTACTGATGTGGACCCTTTCTTGGGGTACCCACGGGTTTGTCATTGGGATGAGTGGTGACTTGCGGGGTGTTCCACATAATGCTTGCTAGGTTGACTAAGGTAACTCTAGCCTACAAGGCTGGGAAAATGATGTACGACCACTCAACATACTGGAAAATTCTGGTATTGCTAACCTTTGGTAATGCCTATTCCAGGTCTCCTAATTCTGGTTACGGCGCACATGCGATAATGTTACTTGATCTTTAGGGATACTTCCCTACTAATACAGTGCCCGGTGGTCGTTAGACCGTCTGGCTAACGCCCTTATTATCTAACCACCTGATTTAGGCTACTAATTCTGGTAAGCTTCTGATCTAGATCTGGCAGCAAACATATAAGTTCGTTAGCTGAGAAAGTTTCTATGGCCTCCTTCATGAATCACACTTACATACCCTCTTTTTGGTGAGGGGTCACCAACGGTACGATTGTATATACTTCCTAGCGCTAACTAGAATACGTATGATCGTAACCCCTATTGGCATTTGCTCACAGCATATCTGATATCTGTATATACATATATATTAATACTATAACACAATCCATACTGAATTTTGTAGTAATACGTAATCTCTAACATGCTACTTTGAATTTCCTCTTTTGTACATGATATACCTTCTACGGTCTAATAATACCTCCCGCCATCTCTTATCATTTCATTGGACTTTCATCCCATTAAGGTAACAAGCATATACACTTTAGTTATGGTCTGTTGTTTGAAATTTCGTCACTCTTACAAAATGGGGTCAATATCCGAACCTTGGCCCCTTACTTGGAATTATATTGAGCCTGACATCTGTGGGCCTTATCTCTAGGCCACACTAGATTAGAATCGTTGTATCGGTAGTTTCTTAACTTCTCCCGTAGGCGGACCTTTATACAGCATTCTGAACCTGGTATCTTACTGTCTCTTAACTGTCGGTCAAGGCTTAGTCCTTAACACACGATATTCTATCAATTTGGGGTGATTTTTCTCCACAAAATGCAGTATTCTGCTTCTTCCTTATCTTACTTCGCTAAACTAAGGGTTCAAGGTACACTTGCTTTCATTGTTAACAAGATTACTGGTCAAGTCTCAGCTCCGCCTCTTTCGGCTTGCAGTCAGACCCGTCTGATTCGCAAGACCTCCTATCTTTCGGTATCACAACCAAAACCATAACTATTATCTTGCAGTCACGTCTTGCTCTTGTTAGCATATTATAGCGGACTTGGCATTTTCTGACTCGAACTTGACTATTACTAGGCGTTCATTCTTGACAGGTCTTTTACACCTGGTTCGAGTAAGCTAGGTCTTACTTGCTTTTCACGGCTTATTACCATGAGTCTTGCACAACATGTAATCATAGGGGCTCTTTACGCTCTCTAACACTTCTTTGGAATCAATCCAGTCAAGTCTTTGCTAACTTGTTTTGATTTGAGCAACCTCACCTTAATTCTTATGCCCCTTTGCATCTTGGAATCAAAATTAAGAGGTAGGAACAACCTTTCTTATTGCAACAAAACGAAGACATGGAACTGTGCCACATACGAAAGGATGGAGGTGGGAATCCTGCATTTCCCTCTCTTTCTCACACTTATACGATAATCAGTGTGTCTATTATCTTAATCGAGATCACCCCTTATATCCAACAAATAAATCATCTCGTATATACGTTATGCTTCTAACTTCCTACTCTAAAGTTATAGAAATATACTGGGAATGGTACCGATAAAGGTATCACATTAGAGTCCCTAATACCTCCTCCTGCTTCTTTGTAACTACCACTTGTAATTGGCTGGTGCCTCTTCTTTTGCTATATCCAATCTTACACTGTGATAGGGTATCGATACGACTTTAATATACGCAACCAAAGAATATGGTAAGTTTTAGGGACTCAACCCTATACTGTACCGCTCTATATAGAACGAGCTGAATGAGAAGAAAGAGTAACCATCCTATCATGCCTTGCAGCCCTCCTGCCTATAGTATGTATGCTGCACGTCCATAGACAAGACTCTACTTAGCACGGCTTCAAGACTCCACTGGGACACGACCTGATCTAATACCAAGTTTTTCGCGCCCCGCCTTGGGGTGTATGACTGGCACAACAGGTACCCTAGTAGGACCTAGATTGCTAAGCTTGGAGAGCCTAAGCACATCGGTGCTGGCTAGCTCTATCTTGTTTAACAGAGCAACGGGCTATATAATGGGTACATCATCTGACCTCCGTCGTGGGCCTATAGCCACCATATGATTTCAGCTAACTAGAGACATACTTATAAAAGGGAACATATACGGGCAAACAAGGCCACCATGCTGTCTAGTCATCTGTGACTTAACATAAAGAATGCGGGATATCTCGTGGCCAGGCAAGGTCACCTGCTGCTCAGTTATGGCCCCACCACGGCCAACACAATCGAGAAATGCTAAACAACTAAACAATGCAAGACCTCCACACGACCGGCACAACTAACCACAGGAGATGTATATTACAATCTGCAAGCCTCTATGAGTGCGATAAGCCCCCAGTCGGGACGAGGGGCTGACCTACCCATATTGTACAACAAGAAAAAAAAACTACACCTATGAATATTAAGCTCACGGATGACGAGGCTGATGACTCTATAAGATGGCTGGAATCACAGGGATCGCCTCCTCGTCTCACAGTACTGCGAGCCGTGTCACGACACCCCAACGGGCGTCGGTACCCGCTGATGCCCGAGTATGCTCGCTATTTGAATACAAATGATTATAAATAACATAAGTAGAAACTAAGAATAGCGGGAAATATCTGAATGCGCAAGGGCGTACTAAGCTAAATCGAGACTTTCTGTCTTTGTGATAGGGCGGGGGCGTACACCGTAGACGCGGCGGCCTACTGTCTATTAACTAGTATATAGCACATAAATAGATATACATGTGGCAAGCTTAGGCAGTACCCAGCCCCCATGGCGGGATGGCGCCAAGCAAACAAACAATCTACCACCCTACACGGGTCAAAACCAACCAAAATAGTCACTCCACTCATCTACTAACTACGAGCACCTTTGCTGGCCCCCTGGGTCTCCGGCTCGGGCCACTTAGCCCTCCGATATAAATAATTAATAGAGTTAGGAGGGACTCTGTGCGCATATACGCATGACGCCTTTGAAATACATGCACTTGCTCCCCAGGCGCTAGTCGCACAACAGGGCGTTCTGTATAATAATGCTGGCCAGCCTGATATGGAAAGCTTCATCCCATCTTTGTCCAACTGGGGTCGGCATGCCACTCCTTGGAGTAGCGTAAACCCACCCGCTCGGTGGGTGACCACGATTACCAACCTAGGGGAGGCGGGGCGCTGAGAGGTGCCCTCACGATACAACCAGAAGTCTCAACAAACAATAGGCACATAAATAGCAAGCATGTTTAAGCTGAAAATACTATCCCTGAATTCTGATCTCTTATTCTGATCTTTCTATGTTAAAGGTGATTCTCATTACTTGCTTTTTGATGCAGAAATCTTTATCTATTTGCATGGCTAATGCATGTAAGATACTATCATTTTTGTATGGCTAATCTGTAGCCAAGATATCATCTGTCTGAATGGCTAATCTGTAGCCAGGATACTATCTGTCTATCTGATTTTACTTTACTAACTTGTATTCTGATTATCTATCATATTATACTAACAACATGCTTGCTAATCACATACGAAATATCTTGATGCGGAATGCTAACTCGCCACATTTGGCGCATACTTTACTATCTTTTGGACTGAGTACGATATAACAATGCAAACCAGGTTCTTAACTTGCACAATACTCATCATTCAACTCCGAAAATTCTGTTACGGGTTTATTTGTATACAAGGCTAAATCTACTAGCTTGTCGAGGAAATTGGCTTTACATACCTTAACCTCGGGTTATCCACAGCTATCAGACGAAGCTCAGTCGTGCCAGCTATTTCTCCCAGCATTCACATATAAGTTAATTAGTACTAAATACATCAATATTCTAAAGAAAACGTCACTTTAAATATATTTATAGCCTAAACATAGGCTTATCGAAGACCCGGTCAGCTTGCTATTTACGAAAGTTCGGAAGGGAGAAATATTCACTAAGGCTAGAGACAGCCCGGCACTAATTTGAGCAGATTCTACTTACCTTAGCTCGGTAGCTGACTATTTGTCGGCGAATTCGTGAAACTAAATCCGTAGAAATGCTCCTGCTGCTAAATACCTCGGTATCTGAGGTTAATTTGAATTTGGACTATGTTTGGCCAGATTGTAATCGGGTGATAAATTATCAAAACCTTCGTATCCTCTGTTTTTCTCACGTTTATTGGAAATTGTTTGATGTTAATGAATGGACCGAAGTGGGGGACTTTATATATAAATTGGACTTATAAGTCGCATTCAGGGAATGCAATTTATAAGTCGCATTCCTGGAATGCGATTTACAAGTCGCATTTTGCCTTGCGATGCGCCGACTTGGCGCTTGTCCGATCTTTCCCCAGGCCTTTTTCTAGCATGTATGGCATTTTAAAACTCTTAAACAACATGCGAATAGGCCATCTATGTTTTGGGAATTTTACGGGGTGTAACACCCATCATAAGGAAGTCCTAAGTTGGTGAAAATTTTATCCAGAACTAACGAGTTAAAGGATGATTTGTTTGTTCAGGTAATGGGTCGTTAGGAAGAGCCATTGGAAGGGTTTTAGAAATTGCGCGACATGACTTTTATAATCACGAGAGGAAGTAATGAGTCGTTGTGAGGAACAACGACAGGTTATGTGCCCCATTGTAAGTCAGTAGTCCAAACGTTCCAGGACTAGCAAGTCAAGCAATGACTCATTACATGATCGTCCTGATGCGTTGTTGAGTGGAGTCCAGAAAAGGTTCAAATTTGGCTCAGTAGCAATGAAAGGCTGAAAAGACTCGTCATGAGGAGTGACAACCCATGGTAATAATTCATTGGAAGAAACTTCAGATAAATGCAAGGGGTAGGTCCTGACCACGAGTCATAGGACGACTCGTGGGGTGTAACAATAGACCGTCCAGTCTGGTTGTTGGTTGGAAATCAGAAAACTACAAATTTGCTCCAAAGGGAACGGGAGGATACAAAAAGTCATTATGGCAGATAACAACTCATTGTGTAGGTCGTTGGCACCGTTGAGCAGATTTTTAAAATGAAATCCCAAGGGTATTTTAGTAAAATTTTATGCTTCTAAATCCTAAAGGATTTGGTTTTGGGACTCCTAAGGGTCGAATTAAAGAGGTTTTCATAGTCTAATCCCTCATTTCTTCTCAAATCATCCGTAAACTCTTCTTATCTCTTCCTCTCAGGGCTCAAGAACACCTAGAGTTCTTCTCCAAGAGCTTCAAGATTCAAGCGCTAGTGGGGGATTTCTTCAAGCCAGGTATGTGGGACTTTAACAAGGATCTTTTTTCACCCTTGTGTCCAAACTTATGTTCAAAGCCCTAGCTACTTTGATTCCCTAGAAAAGCATGTCTTAGGGTTTTTATTCCATGAATGTCTTCTCTTATGTCTTCCATGATTTCAAGGTCCTCGTGATAAATAGTACATGATGTTCATGAATTCACTCTCAATTGCATGATGAACTCCTATGATTTGATGTTAGCATGATTTCCCAAAGTTCAACCCATGAATTAGTTGTTTTCGAAAATATGGTCCATTTGAGATATATTATTTTACCATGAATTCAGTACATATGATTTACACTGTGATTTGTATCTACAATTTTCATGGATTTAGTATGATTAGCATGTTTATGATCCTCTAGACCCTCGGGCCTCTTGCTAGTAGAAAGTAGCGCTGACTAGACTCTCATAAATTCAGTATAATTAGCATGTTTATGGTTATTTCAAGCCTATTTCTAGTATAAAATGTCCCTGACTAGTCTTAGAACATCGATTATGAGCTCTCAGTATCAGTATGTCATGGTTTTTTAGGATCTTGCGACTCTTGCTAGATAAAGTGGTTCCGACTAGTCTTAGTCAGCTTCAGATTTATCAGTTACATGTATCTTTATGTTCAGTTGGAAGTAGTACTTATCACCGAGTAGGCTAGGGTTTCAGTGTACCCAGGTCTTAGAACTACGTGCCACCATAGGATAAGAGATTCTCAATAGTAGAGAATGTTTTCCTTAGCTCGAGGAATATGGGATCCTCGTTATTTGAGAATCTCCCTTGCATCAATGGGCGCATACAGGGGTCATCATTATTAGAGATTGTCTCCCTGAGTTCACAAGTTATATCACACCAATCAAAGTTCTTACCCTTGGCAAGGTATAAATACCCTTCCAACCAGGGTTACAGGTCGGGCTCCATAAGGCTCATATTGGAGTTTGTCATAAATAGATTCTCCCATAGTATAGTTCAGTTTCACTTTAACTATAGTTATTTCAATTACAGTTATAGCTTTCAGTTTATGATTTCAGATTCAGTCTTCAGTACATGTAGATGACCCAAAAACTAGATTTAATTACAGTTCATTAAACGTTTTCAAACGAGCATATCATATCAGTAATTATGCATCTCAGATATGGTCATTGTACTTCACATCAGTTATGCATTTAGATCAGTCTTTCTCAGCATACTAGCGTGTTCCTAGATTCAATTATTTTTTTGATATACTCATTACATTTAAGGTACTGACAGCATACTTTATGTGTTATATCATTTTATGATATAGACCCAAGTATTTAGACTTAGGCCCATAGTTAGATATGCTCCAAACTCAATTAGCTGACAGCGGTGAGTCCTCATCTTCCGAGGACGGGAGTTTTGTTTTCTTTATTTTAGTATAATTCAAGTTTCAGATGTTGGAGTTAGCTGGGGGCTAGTCCCAACAACTCATCAGATTAGTAGAGGCTTTCAAAGAGTGTAGTACTAGTTTCAGCTTATGACTCAGTGTTGTAATCATATTTTTATCCTTTCCTTTTTATTAGTTATGTTTCAGTTAAGCTTCCGCTCATTTTTGTTCTATTAGTCATTGTTATATTGGCATTATGCTATGCCATGGGTTAGTTAGGAGCCATTTATAGCTCTAGGTCCCCTGTCGCGGTCCAGGGCCCATGCTCGGATTGTGACAAATTACATCATAGATTGCTAAATAACTTTCATATGTAGGCAGAATATAGTTAGTCCAGACAGTCTTAGTTGGTATACAATCTTTCTGGTCTCAACTTTTTCAGATCACCTCAAAGATGACAAAATGTATTGAGGCTCATTGTAGGAGTAACATTTGATCTATTGCTAATGTTATTGCTTTTGCGGTCCAACACACATGCTAGTGTAATTGGTCGTAAAGTAACATATAGAATATAAAGTCATATATCTTACCCATAGGTACTTATGATCAGTGATAGAACTTGAAGTAAATATTACTACTTATTAAACAAGTACTTTTCACGAAAGTTTGTTTTTAATTATATACTACAAATAAATTTAAAGACTAAGAGATGTTTGGTTAAACTTATAAGCTAGTCAAGCTAACTTATAAGCACCATTTAATTTATTTACGAGTTTGATAAATACTGAAAGTGCTTATAAGTCAAAATAAGTCATAAGTCATAAGTTGGTCAGCCCTTACTTATAATTTTACAGTTTATAAGCATTTTTGGTTTGACCAAACCATTTACAATTTTATCTTTAATATTTTTATTTAATCCTCAAGATACCTTTTCTTAAAATATAATTTCAAACACTCTTCATAATTTCACTTCCACCTCTGTTAATCCAAACCTAAAATTTTCTTCACCTCTTCAATGTTAACAACAATTATGCAGTTCTTTATGGCGTTATTTGGATAAAAAATTTCTCTCTAATATTTTTTAGTTGTTCTTCAAGTTCTACGGCTAAGCATGGAACCCTTCTTTAACTTGACATCAATATCATTAATTTATGGTTTGGTAAAGTGTGAAACCCTCTCCTTCTTCTTTATATTCTAAGATATTTTCTTACTGATTTCAAGAGCAAATCAAATTGGAAAAAATATTGCTAAGTACAAAATATGAAAATGCAAGAAAGAAGTAAAATAGAAAACATGTAATCCTTTAACATTTGGATGACAACTCGTGATTTGATCGCTGAGAATATTTATGATAGTTGAACG
>JACEIK010000838.1:194114-211616 GCA_018107945.1 Datura stramonium
ATATGTCGATTATAGACTTTCCCACTTGTCGGTATAGTTTCAGTTCAATTCAGTTTACCTCAGTTCAATCACTCAGTTCTAGGACATATTTATGACCGTCAGTCAGGGTCATTATTGACCATATTATAGTTATGGCTCAACTTTTATAAATATTCTGTATCAGTTGGTCATTTCATGTTATTCAGTTCAGTTCTTATTTTCCATGCTTATTGTATATCTCATTTACCCAGTATATTCAAAATACTGACGCATACTTTTTATGATGTATCGTATTATGATACAGGCACAGGTTTCCAGTCTTAGCATCGCCAGTAGTTCCTCCTAATGATTCCAAAAACAGTACTATTGGTGAGTCCTCATCTACCAAGGATGATATTTTCTTTTTAGTTAGTTAAGTACATAGTCAGATTTAGAGTTAGCTGGGGGCTTGTCCCAGCAACTCTTCAGTTAATAGTTGGATTTCAAATACAGATGTTTAGTGTTCAGTATTATTATGTTTACTATTTCCAAAATAGTTTTATCTAGATATTTATTTTTGCCCATCTTCCGCATCTGTTTACTCAGTTTACCAGTGCAATGTTAGACTATGGGTTAGATTGGGGTCACTTGTGGCACCAAGTACCATGTCTCATCCAGGGTGTAGACTCGGGTCGTGACAAACTTGGTGTCAGAGCACTATGTTTAGAGTATCCTATGATGTTTGAAAGTCGTGTCAAGTAGAGTCCTTTTCATGAGTGTGAAGTGCGCCACACTAATGATGGGGAGGCTATAAGACGTTATTAGGAAAACTTCCTTTTGTTCATACTCCTTATTTTGCGTTGAAGTTGAATTCCAAAAATGTCCTCCTAACTCATGCTCTATCGTTTCAATGAAAATATGCCTTCAAAACAATGAAATGGAAGGAGGGCTGGCAATGCCAAATGACCTACCCCATAAGCTCCAGTAGCCCCTCAGGACGATTAGGTGTCCTCAGTGGAATTTTGAGTGGTGATCCAGCTGTTGGCTCAGATGGTGACCAACCAAGTGAACCAGCAGGTGGTTCCAGTGAATGCAAATGGGTCTGTAGCAATTGATAGAGTTTGGGATTTAACCGAATAAACCCTCCATCTTTTCATGGATCTAAGGTGGGGGAGGACCGCAAGAGTTTGCAGATGAGGTGTGGAAGATCACCCGGATTATGGGTGTTAGTTCCGTGGAGAGTGCTGATTTGGCTGCCTACCAGTTGAAAAGGGTGGCTCATATTTGGTATAATCAGTGGAAGGAAGGGAGGCCAGCAGAAGCACGATCAGTAGAGTGGGATGAGTTCGCTACAACATTTCTATAAAAATTCTTTCCTCGAGAATTGAGGGAAGCCAAGGTCGTTGAATTTATGAACCTGAGATAGGGTAATAGGACAGTGGAGGAATATGCATTGGAGTTCACTCGGTTGTCGAGGTATGCTCCAGAGGTAGTTGCTGAGCCAAGAGCTTGCATGCTGAAATTCATCAATGAAGTGTCAAATTTGGTACTTAAGGAGTGCAGAACTGCAATGCTCATCAAGGACATCGACCTATCCAGCCTCATCATTCATGCCCAACAAATTGAGGAAGAAAAGTTGAAGGATATGGAGTGGGAGAACAGGAGGGCTAGAACAGGTCAGTCGGACTATGGCCACCAAAGGTCCAGCGGCAGTAGTTGACCACAGCAGCAGCAATAGAGAACCCCAGCACCGATATTAGCCAGCGTCCCTTCTTTCCAGTCCCACAAGGATCGGAAGGGTGGAGCATCTGACTCTCAGTCCCAGAGTTATAGTGCCAGCAACCATTACCCAGCTTGTCCTAAGTGTGTCAAGAATCATCTAGATGAATGCGCATGGGCAAAGAGGGTTGCTTTGGATGTGGACTATTAGGTCACAGGTTAAAGGAACCTGCAGGATGGGGGAGAACTCAATCTGCCACTTCAGCAGCCCCAACAGGACATCTAGCTCATCAGGGTAATACTTCAAGTATAGATGGCGGTCAGCACCAAAACCATTTTTATGCTTTATCCTCTCGTCGGGATCAGGAGAGCTCACCTGACATGGTCACATGTATGTTACATCCTTTCCATCTATATGTATATGCCCTACTAGATCCAGGAGCCACACTATCCTTCATGACTCCTTATGTAGCTTTTCAGTTTGAAATTAGTCCGAAAGTCCTCTTAGAATCGTTCTTAGTCTCTACCCTAATTGGTGAATCAGCTAGAGACAATCAAGTATATAGAAACTGCCCAGTCTCAATATTGAGTAAAGTAATTCCAGCTGATCTAGTAGAGCTAGACATGGTAGATTTTGCCTCATTCTTGGCATGGATTGGTTACATTCTGGTTATGCCTCAGTCGACTACAGAACTAGAGTCGTTAGGTTTCAGTTTCCCAATGAGCCAGTCTTAGAATGGATGGGTAGTGTTTAAGCAAATAAGGGTCGGTTTATTTCCTACCTTAAGGCAAGGAAGTTCATTTCAAAAGGGTGCATTTATCACCTAGTTTGGGTCAAAGATTCTAGCTCCGATACCCCAACGATTCAGTCAGTTTCAGTTGTTAGCGAATTTCCTGACGTGTTTCTCGAAGATATTCCCGCAGTCCCTCCCGGGTGGAAAATAGAATTCGGCATAGACCTTCTTCCATACACTCAGCCCATCTCTATTCCTCCTTACAGAATGGCTCCAGCTGAGCTTAACGAGTTGAAGGAACAACTGAAGGACCTTCTTGATAAGGGTTTCATCAGGCCCAACATATCTCCATGGGGTGCTCCAGTGTTGTTCATGCGAAAGAAGGACGGTACTATCAGAATGTGTATCGACTACCGTCACTGAACAAAGTCACAGTTAAGAATAGGTATCCCTACCCAGGATTGATGACTTGTTCGATCAGCTTCAAGGAGCCATTTGTTTTTCCAAGATAGATCTCAGGTCGGGATATCATCATCTCAGGGTTAGGGAATGTGACATACCAAAAACAGCCTTCAGAACACGGTATGGTCACTAAGAATTTGTGTTTATATCCTTTGGACTAACAATGCTCCGACAGCTTTTATGGACCTGATGAATAGGGTGTTCAAATAGTATCTGGACATGTTTGTTATAGTGTTCATAGACGACATTTTGGTGTACTTCAGAAATGAGAAAGAACATGCTAACCATCTAAAGATAGTGTTGCAGACTCTCAGAGACTGCCAACTATTCGCTAAATTCAACAAATATGAATTTTGGCTGAAGTTTGTGGCCTTCCTTGGTCATGTGGTTTTAGGTGAGGGTATTCAGGTAGATCCTCAAAAGATAGAAGCGGTGAAAGAATGGTCAACACTCATTTCTCCAACAGATATCAAACGTTTCTTGGGTCTAGCCGGTTATTACCGATGGTTTGTAGAAGAATTTTCTTCTATCGCATCTCCTCTGACAAAACTAACCTAGAAAAAGGTAAAATTTCAGTGGTCAGATGCATGTGACAAGAGTTTCCAAGAGCTGAAGAATCGATTCACTACATCTCCAGTTTTGACCTTACCAGAAGGAACAGATGGGTTCATGGTCTATTGTGATGCTTCCTGAGTTGGCCTCGGTTGCATTCTGATGTAGCAGGGTATGGTCATAGCTTATGTCTCTAAACAGCTCAAGGTTCATGAGAAGAACTATCCAACTCATGATCTAGAATTGGCAGTGGTGGTGTTTGCTTTGAAAATATGGAGACATTAACTTTATGTGGTTCACATGGATATTTTTGCCGATCACAAGAGCCTTCAGTATATGTTCTGTCAGAAAGATTTGATCCTTCATCAGAGAAGGTGGTTGGAGTTATTAAAGGATTACGACATGAGTGTCTTGTACCACTCGGGTAAGGAAAATGTGGTGGTAGATGCCATGAGCAGGATGTCCATAGGGAGTGTTTCTCCTATTGAAGAGGGAAGAAAAGAGCTAACAAAGGACATTTATAGGTTATCTCGGTTGGGAGTACAGTTGGTGGATTCAGCTGAGGGCGGAGTAGTACTACAAAGTGGGTCAGAATCCTCATTAGTTGTTGAGGTTAAGTTGAAGTAGGATGAAGATCCCATACTGCTTAAGCTGAAAGAAGTAGTTCTAAGAAAAGAAGTGGAGGCTTTCTCTAAAGGGGGAGATGGTGTGCTTCGTTAGGGAAGACTATGTGTTCCGGACATTGATGAATTGAGATAGCGGATACTGGCAGAAGCACACGGCGCCAGATATTCTATTCACCCAGGTGCTACTAAAATGTACCGTGACCTACGAAAAATCTATTGGTGGAATGATATGAAGAGAGATATAGCAGGGTTTGTGGCTAAGTGCTCGAACTGCCAGCAGGTTAAAGTTGAACATTAGAGACCTGGGGTTATGACTCAGGATATTAGCATATCCATGTGGAAGTGGGAAGAAGTGAATATGGACTTCATTATAGCTCTACCACGTACACGTCGGCAGCATGATTCAATTTGGGTGATAGTAGATCGGATGACTAAGTCAGCATATTTTCTCCCAGTTAAAACTATAGACTCAACTGAGATTATGCTAGACTGTACATCCTAGAGTTGGTCAGACTACATGGAGTTCCCTTATCCATCATTTCAAATAGCGGTACCCAGTTCACCTCACATTTCTAGAATCATATCCGAACAGACTTGGTACTCAAGTCAAGTTTAGTAAAGCTTTTCACCCTCAGACAGATGGACAAGTTGAGAGGACCATTCAGACCTTAGAAGACATGTTGAAAGCTTGTGTGATTGACTTTAAGGGCGGTTGGGATGACCACCTACCTCTCATTGAGTTTGCATACAACAACAACTACCACTCCAGTATTAAGATGGCCTCGTTTGAGGCCTTATATGGTAGAAGGTGTAGGTCTCCTATAGGGTGGTTTGAAGTTGGCGAAGCTACCTTGATAGGACCATACTCAGTTCATGAAGCTATGCATAAAGTGCAACTTATCATAGAAAGGTTGACAACAGCTCAGAGCCAACATAAATCATATGTTGATGTGAGGAGAAGAGAGTTAGAATTTTCCATATATGATTGCGTTTATCTAAAAATTTCACCCATGAAAGGGGTGATGAGGTTTGGAACGAAAGGGAAACTCAGTCCCAGGTATATAGGACCCTACAGGATTCTGAGGCGAATTGATAATGGGGCCTACGAGTTAGAATTACCTTCGGAGTTAGCATATGTGCACCCAGTCTTCCATGTGTCACTGTTGAAGAAGTGCATCAGTGATCCGACTTTAGTTTTGCCACTAGACAGTGTAGGAGTGAAGGATAGACTCTCTTACAAAGAAGTCCCAGTTCAGATCCTAGACCGTCAAGTTCGTAAGCTGAGAAACAAAGAAGCCGCTTCGGTAAAAGTCTTGTGGAGGAACCAGCTTGTTAAGGGATCCACAGGGGAAGCGGAAGCAGACATGAAGGCTAAATATCCCTATTTATTCCCTTCCAGTTCAGTTTCAGCATCGGTATTAAATTCCTCCTCAGTACTCTACTCAGTTCCGTACTTATTAGCTCTATTCATGTTTTTAGTGTGCATACTAGTTGTGTCAACTCAGTTGGTATGACTAAATCAGTTCGAAGTCAGTCACTCCTTCAGAAATCAGTTTATAGTTTCAGTCTGGGAATCGCAGCACTTTTCCTAATTTTTCAGCAGTTTTTTCCTTCATTCGAGGATGAATGATCCCAAGGGGGAGATATTATACACCCTATAACTTTCCTAGAACAAATTTAGACTCAGTAGGAAGAAGTAGAAAATTTTTCTCAGAACGATCGAGACAACGAGTCGTTGTCGGCATTAAGGACCCGTTTGCTGGGTCATGGTCAGCCTTTCAGTTTCCTTTTAGGAAACAACGAGACATGGAATGACCCATTCTGAGCATTAATAAGTCGTCCTATCACTCATTGCATTCCTAGCTCAGAAATCAATTAGACCCTTCCTAGGGACCCACGAGTTAGAAGAGTCGTCGCTGTCTGATATAATGACCCGTGGGGTGAGTCGTTAGTTGGAGCCCCAAAGTGTTTTTGATAACCTCTTCTAGTGACAATGAGTGGCAACAACGACCCATTGTTTCATACGATGAATCATTGTGTTCACCCGTGGTGACAAGCCCCAAAATCCTTTAGAATCCTAGTAGCAAGGACGACAGGTGAGAATGACTCGTTGGATCAACCAACGAGCCGTGGTTTCTTTCATTAGAGGGGGGTCCAATGTTATGCTTGATTCCCTACCAGTGGCCACGAGAGGCACCAACAGCCCGTTGGTTCATCCAACGAGTCATGGTCCCCTTCATAGCCAATATCCAGTGAGCTTGGATTTCAAGGCCAAGACCAATGAGTGGTCCCAATGAGTTGTGGTGTCAATCAATGACTCATTGTGTGACCCATTGGTCCCTGTCGAGCAGTTTTCAGACTTTTATTTCTGGGTCATTTTCGTAACTTTCAGCTATTTTAGTTCCTAAACTACGTCATTTTGGGCACGTTTAGGAGAGAATTAAAGGAGTTGATTGACGTATTCCTCTCATTCATTCTCTAAACTCTCAGACTTAGTGCGAAGTAGTTCTAGACAGGCATCTCAGAGCTAAGCTAGGGCTTTCAATCTTCCTTCAGACTTCTTCAGAATTTTCTCAAGGATTCTACACCAGGTATGTGGAAATTCAACATTGGAATTGTCCTTGCGTTGTGCCCCAAAATCCTTCTATAATTTCCTTATCAGTTCTAGCCCTCAAGATCAGATATAGGGATTAATTTTCAGTCAAACTCTGAATATTCTTGTGGATTGAAATTCTTGCAATGTTTTCACTATTTATCTAACATGTTATTACTCTCTTCATGAAATATTGTTTTAGCCCTAGTTCTATGAAATGCAGTAAATTTGGATCTTGCATAGTTGATTTGGCACTATTGTTTCTTGAGCCTGTTAGTTCTTGAATTCCCATGTTATTACTATCATGCGAGTTCGCAGTCAATTTGCATGCTAATTCAGTCTCAGTCATAAATTAGTATTTTCAGTGTCGTTCAGAAAGTTAGCTGATCAGTTTGACAATAGTCAGATCTTGAGGAGTTCAGTTATCAGTTAGTTCTCTAGACGGTTATGATGCTTCCAAATAAGCAATTATGACCAGTCTTAGAACCATCAGTATCAGTTATCAGTTAGTTATTTAGACGGTTACAACGCTTCCAAATAAGAAGCTCTGATCAGTCTTAGAACACCAGTCTTTAGTTATCCAATCCTACAAACTCTCAGGTTACTTCTAGATAAGTATTCCTGACTTAGTCCAGGACCCCAGTTTCAAGCTATCAACTTAGTAGTCAAGTTAGGACTATCCAGTGAGAGTAGTACTTAGCACTAAGCGGACCGAGGTTCCAACGCACCCCGGTTCCCAGAACTATATTGCCACCATAGGTTATTGGCCCATCGGGCCCCAGACTTGTGATCACCCAGCTCAGCCACCATATCCTGGGAAGGTACAGGGGCTTTCTCTGATGGGGTGTATACATCGGACTCTATGTTTAGCTCACATGGTTATATGTTGATTATAGACTCTCCCACTTGTCACTACAGTTTCAGTTCAGTTTAGTTTACATCTGTTGAGTCACTTAGTTCCAGGACATGTTTATGACCATCAGTCAGGGTCATTATTAACCATATTACAGTTATAGCTCAGCTTTTATGAGTATTTAGTATCAGTTGATCATTTCATATTATTTCAGTTTAGTGTTTATTTTCCATGTTTATTGTATATTTCACTTACTCAATACATTCAAAGTACTGACGCATACTTTTAATATTTTATCGTATTATGATACAAGTGCAGGTTCCCAGTCTCAGCATTGTCAGTAGTTCCTCCCGACGATTACAACAACAGTCCTATTGGTGAGTCCTCATCTTCCGAGGATGATGTTTTCTTTTTAGTTAGTTCAGTACTTAGTCAGATTTTAGAGTTAGCTGGGGGCTTGTCCCTGCAACTCTTCAGTTAGTAGTTGGCTTTCAGACTCAGATGTTTAGTATTCAGTATAGTTATGTTTACTTTTTCCAAAATAGTTTTATCTGGATATTTATTTTTGCCCAACTTCTGCGTATGTTTACTCAGTTTACTAGTGCAATGTTAGACCATGGGTTAGCTTGGGGTCACTTTTAGCATCAACTACCGTGTCTCATCTAGGGTGTAGACTCGGGTCGTGATAGTCTCTACTCCAGTCGATGACTCTATTATAGCTTGGTGGGTATACAAAAATCGCCCTATCACAGTCCTTTAGAAAGTCACCTCAGCCGATCTGGTAGATTTAGACATGACCGATTTTGATGTTATCCTTGGTATGGATTGGTTGCATGTATGTTACGCCTCAGTGAATTGTAGAACCCATATAGTTGAGTTCTAATTTCCGGGTGAGCCCATCCTCAAATGGAAGTGTAGTTCAACGGTTCCTGTAGGTCGCTTTGTTCCCTACCTTAAGGCCTGAAAGATGATTTCCAAGGGTCGCATGTACCATCTAGTTTGGGTTAAGGATGCTAGTCCGAGACCCCGACTCTTCAGTAAATTCCTATAGTATGTGAGTACCGAGGTATTTTCCGATGATCTACCAGGAGTCCCTCCCGAGTGAGAGATTGAATTTGGTATTGACCTTCTTCGTGATACGCAGTCTATATCCGTTCCTCCTTATAGAATGGGTCCAGCTAAGCTAAAGGAGTTGAAAGAACAGTTGAAGGATCTCTTGGACAAGAGTTTCATCAGGCCTAGTAAGTCCCCATGGGGTGCACCAGTTCTCTTTGTTCGAAAGAGGGATGGTTCCCTTAGAATGTGCATTGATTATCGGTAGTTTAACAAGGTCGCCATCAAGAACAAGTATCCCCTCCCCAGAATCGGTGTCTTGTTTGACCAACTTTAGGGTGCTAAGTGCTTCTCAAAGATAGACCTCAGGTTCGGTTATCACCATCTCAGAGTTAGGGAGAATGACATTTCAAGACATCTTTTAGGACTTGGTATGGTCACTATAAGTTCGTAGTTATGTCTTTTGGACTAGAAAATGCTCCTGCGGCTTTTATGGATCTGATGAACAGGGTGTCTAAGCCGTATTTGGATATATTTGTGATTGTCTTCATAGATGATATTCTCATATACTTACGGAGCGAGGAGGAGTATTCCACTCATTTGAGAATCATGCTACAGAATTTTAAGGACTGCCAACTATTTGCAAAATTTAGCAAGTGTGAGTTTTGGTTGGACTCGGTAGCATTTTCTGGTCATATGGTTTCAAGCGAGGGTGTGCAGGTGGACTCTCAAAATATAGAGGCAGTAAAAAGTTAGCCTAGACCGATTAGTCCTTCAGATATCAAGAGTTTCTTGGGTTTAACTGGCTATTACAGAAGGTTCATTAAAGGATTTTCATCCATTGCGGCACCGTTGACCAAGTTGACTCAGAAGAAAGTTAAGTTTTGGTGTTTCGATGCTTGTGAAAAGAGTTTTCAGGAGTTGAAGACTCGACTCACGTCAACCCTAGTTTTGACCTTATCTGAGGGTACCGATGGTTTTGTGGTGTATTGCGATGCTTCGAGAATCCGCCTTGAATGTGTATTGATGCAGCATGGCAAAGTGATTGCATATGCTTCTTGACAGCTTAAGACTCATGAGAAGAACTATCCGACTCATGATCTCAAGTTGGTGGAGGTAGTCTTTGCCTTGAATATTTGGAGGCATTACTTGTATGGGGTATATTTGGATGTGTTCATAGACCATAAGTGCCTTCAATACGTGTTCACTTAAAAGGACCTAAATTTGCGACAAAGGAGGTGGATAGAACTTCTCAAGGACTATGACATGAGTGTCCTTTATCATTGGTGCAAGACCAATGTAGTGGTGGATTCCCTTAGTAGATTGTCCATGGAGAGTGTGTCTCATGTTGAGGATATGAGGAAGGAGTTGGCAAAGGATGTCCATAGGCTTGCTCATTTAGGGGTTCACCTTGTTGACTCAACAGATGGTGGTGTTATTGTTCAGAATGGTTCTGAATCTTTTTTGGTTACTGAAGTCAAGGCTAGGCAAGATGAGGATGAGATTGAAAGAAGTAGTTCAAAATTAGAAGGTGGAGGTCTTCTCCCAAGGGGTAGATGGTATGCTTCGGTATCAGGGTTATTTATGTGTTTTGGGTGTCGATGATTTGAGAGAACGAATGTTGCATGAGGCTCATGGTTCCTCATATTCTATTCACCCAGGTGTCAGCAAGATGTACCATAATCTACGGGAGGTCTATTGGTGGAATGGCATAAAGAAAGACATAGCGGAGTTTGTGGCTAAGTGTTCGAATTATCAACAAGTGAAACTTGAGCATTAGAGACCAGGAGGTATGCTGAAAGAAATTAATATTCCTACTTGAAAGTGGGAGGAAATAAATATAGACTTCATCACAAGGTTGCCTCGTACACATTGATAGTATGACTCTATTTGGGTGGTTGTAGATAGGTTGGCCAAAGCAGCTCATTTCCTACCTGTCAAAACTACCGATTCAGTTGAGGATTATTCTAGATTGTATATTCGAGAGTTAGTCCAGTTGCATGGAGTGCCTTTATCCATTATTTCAGATAGAGGTACTCAGTTTACCTCACAGTTTTGGAAATAATTCCAGAAGGGACTTGGTGCTCGGATCAAGCTTAGCACAACTTTTCACTCGTAAACAAATGGTCAGGCCGCGGACCATTCAGACTCTTGAGGATATGTTGAGAGCAAGTGTGATTGACTTCAAAGGTGGTTGGGATGATCATTTACCTCTCATCTAGTTTTCTCATAACAATAGTTACCACCCTAGCATCTAGATGGCTCTATTTGAGGCTCTTTATGGGTGGAGGTATATATCGCCAATTGGTTGGTTTGAGGTAGGTAAAACTACATTGATAGGGCCATATTCAGTTCATGAGGCTATGGAGAAAGTTCAACTTATAAGGGAAAGGCTGAAAACAGCTCAGAGTCATCAAAAGTCATATGCGGATGTTAGGCGGAGAGAACTCAAGTTTGAAGTTGATGATTGGGTGTTTTTGAAGGTATCTCCCATGAAGGGAGTAATGAGATTCAGAAATAAAGGGGAGCTTACTCCCCTATATATTGGTCCATACAGGATTGTGAGACGTGTTGGCAAGAAGGCCTATGAGTTGGAGCTACCAGTGGAGTTAGCTTCGGTGCATCCGGTGTTCCATGTATCTCTATTTAAAAAGTGCATTAGTGATATGACCTTAGTTGTTCCAGTGGAGAGCATAGGTGTGAAAGATAGCCTTAGCTATGAGGAGGTTCTAGTTGAGATCCTTGATTGTCATGTTTAGAAGTAGAGGAACAAAGAAGTAGCTTCAGTGAAAATCTTGTGGAGGAATCAGCTTATTGAGGGAGCTACGTGGAAGGTCGAAGTAGATATGATGGCTAGATACCCACATTTTTTCCCTACCGGCTTAATTTCAACATGAGCTACTAGTTTCCTCCTTAATACTTGATTAAGTTTCATTTCCAGTTTATGCCTCTTAGTTCCTTCCATGTTCTAGCATATATGTATGATTCATGAATTCAGTTCAGTCATGTGTATCAGTCCGAAATAAATCACTCCGTCAGTTTTCAGCTTCGGATGTTCAGTATTTGGGATTGCAGTTCCTTTCCCCAGCTTTTCAGTATGTTTAACCCACATTCGAGGAAAAATATTCCCAATGGGGAGATATTATAATATCCCAAAAGTTCCTAAGGCTAGACTTGAGATTTGAAATATGATCAACAGAAAAATTGAGAAAATGGCCTCAGTATGACTCAACCTACGAGTTGTAGGTTGGTTGTACAGGTTGTAGGAAGACCCATGGTTCAAAGGATAGATTTTGGTCCCCTAAACTACTAGTCCCCACTACGAGTTGTAGTATGTGTGTACGACCTACGATCAAGAGTCATAGTAAGTCTTTGGGATTATGAAGTCACTAATTATACAGGTGATGGTACGACTCGTAGAATGGAGTTATGAGCCATGGTACGAGTCATAGAAATCTTCAGAGAGTTGGTAAAATTTAAATGGTTGGTTACGGGAGCTAACCACGAGTCGTGGGAGAATTGTACGACTCATGGTACAGGTCGTAACAGCTGACAGTTCAATTTTTTCTACAAATTCATTAAGGGTATTTCTGTATATCCTAAGCTCCTAAACCCTATACTACATTGTTTTAAGCTCTGAAAGGAGGTTTTTAAAGGGGTTTAACTTATTATAATGCCTTAGACTTCCATGCATGCAAGTATCTTAAAATTTCCTCAATTCTTCCCCAAATATATTAGGCTTTCAAAGCCAAGTTTAGATTCACCTTACCCAAGTATGTAGGGATATGAATGAGAGTTTCTTTTCACTCTCATACCCAAATTTCTCCTCAAAGTCATGAAATCAAGTTTATGATCTTATGGGATTTTAGCCCAATTTCATGAAATTCTCTATAACTTGTTTATGGGTTAATTCCATTCATGTTTCAAAGTATGTTTTAAGATTCATGGGCAGATTTTATACCTATTTTGATTATAAATTCATAATTTCAAGTTTTAGAAAATTATGCCCAATTATGCAAGTTTCATGAAAAGTCGAGTTTATGATTTATGATTTCTAGTATGATGAGATATCTAACATGAATGAATGTTTACAAATTACCCATGTATGAATCTATNGGCCACTTTATGGTTATCGGAGTTACCCAATGACTTCATTATGTATGAATCTATAATTTTAACTTACAAATTCTATTTCAAGTATGCATGATTTTAAAATTTGGGAAAACCAACATAAGTTAAGTATGTTTTCACAATTTAGCCAAGGCTAATAAGATCAGCTTCTCATATGTTTTGGAGTCAAGACTCCCCATGTTCAGATTTTAGACTATACATGTAATTATAATTTTAGCTTCGTTGAAAAATGATTGGAGCACTATGCATGTTTTTGGGAGTAGTATCTAGCACCAAGTAGGCTTCGGGTTCTAAGGTTCCTCGATCTCAGAAATATGCGCCAATGTAGGTTTATATATTCAGTTTGGAACCTCTTAAGAGATCTTTCACCTGCCCCAAGTGGTCTTTAACTTGATATCAATATCATGATAGCGTCCTTATCCCTAGCAAGATTTTGGACGGCTCTGCTCATTTGAGTGTGATAGTTGGGGCATCACGTAAGCTCTATTATGACGAGTCTCTCATTGTTCCTTATAATTTCAGTTATGCATATTCATGACTTATGATATTATGTTTTACAGCAGGTTTGACCCAATGATCAGTTTATAATCTTTTACTTATGATTTATCTATGGCAAGCTATATGATTCTATTTTCAGCTTTGGGTCATTCTATTCAGATATGATATTCATCTTGTGATTAAACATATTTTCAGATATCAACATGCATTTCTTACTCTCATGATCTTATGATTTATGTTTATATACATGATTTCAATTTATAATTACTCAACATGATTTATTTATCTTGCATACTCAGTATATTTCAAGTACTAACCGCATACTCTATGTTGTATCATTTTATGATACAGGTCCAAGCGATCAGACTCAGATCCGTCGTTGGTCCAACTATCCCCGTAGTTCAACTCAGTTTCCATTGTTAGTGAGTCCTCATCTTCCAGGGATATTCAGTTTGGTGTTTGATTATATTATCTCAGTTTCAGACTTTAGTGAGTTAGTTGGGGTTGTTATCCCATCAGCTCATCAGAAAGTTTAGAGGCTTATCAGATATTATGTAGATTTTCAACTTTTTCAAGTGTTGACTCTATTATGATTGTTATGTTATTTAGACTTCTGATAATTCATGTTTCAGTTATCAGATTCCGCTTTGATATATGCTCTTTAGTTTCTATGCTCATGCTATGGGTTGACTTGAAGTCATTCGTGTATCTAAGTCCCGTGTCTCGGTCTGAGGTCCCAACTTGGGTCATGAAAACACATCATTCTTACTTATTGTAACTTTGTTTGAAACAAGAATACACTTAAACCCATTCTTGATGAGAAGTCTAGCAGAAGCTAAGTTCTTCTCATTTTTGGAACATGACATACACTATTCAGAGTCACCACCTTGCCAGATGTCATTTTCAGAAATATTTTTTCATAGCCTTCAATCTTGGCTGTCACAGAGTTTCCATAAAGATGGTCTCATCGGGCCCAACAGGGGCATAGGAAGCAAATGCTTCTCTGACAGCACAAACATGTCAAGTGACTCCAGAGTCAATCGACCACTCTGTGGGGCTTCCTACTAGGTTGCATTCAGAAACCATATCATACAACTCATCAATCTCCATAGTTCATTCAACCATGTTAGCTTGATCTTTTTTCTTCTCTTTATTTGGAGCACGACATTCAGTAGCCTTGTGTCCAATCTTTTCATAGTTGTGGCAATATTCTTTAAATTTCTTCTTGCTAGGATAATTCTTTGGTCCAAAAGGCTTCTTCTCTTTTTTGGATTAGTTGGAGCAGTCTCAATAATATTTGCCCCCATAATTATTGTGTTTTCCTGTACCTTCCTTTTAGTAGCTTTATTATCTTCTTCAATTCTCAATCAAACAATTAGGTCTTCAAGCTTCGTCTCTTTTCGCTTGTGCTTCAAATAATTCTTAAAGTCCCTCCATAAAGGAGGTAGCTTTTCAATCATGGCTGCAACTTGAAAAGCTTCATGGACGACCAAACCTTCAATGAATAACTCATAATTAGCACCATAGTTAATACTTTTGATAAAAGCATTAATTCGAATTATACTTTCAGCAAGGGGAATGTGAATAATCACTTACAGCTCTTGGACTTGTGTGATAACAAGCTTGTTGTCTATCATCTTGTAGTCCAGAAATTTGGCTGCAATAATTTTTTTTAATCCGGAATTCGCTATTTTGTAATTCTTCTCCAGCGTATCCCAGAATTCTTTAGAAGTCTACACATTACCGTATACGTTATACAGTTCATCCTCCAGTTCGCTTAGGACATAGTTATTGCACAAAAATCTGAGTGCTTCCATGCCTCAATCATTAAGAACCTTTCATTTTGGGGAGTTGATTCCGGCAGAACCAGAATATCCTCCTTAATGAACTTCTGCAAACTCAACGTTATCAGGTAGAAGAACATCTTCTGCTGCCAGCATTTAAAGTCGATGCTAACAAATTTTTTGGGCTTTTCTATTGGAGCAGGTGCTGGCACAACACGGGTGGAGGAGACTATTTTGCTTGTAGATGCAAATATGGGGTCAGTTATTCCTATCATATCTGTTACTCAATAACAACAAAAGTTAGCAACTGATGAAGATTCTATTTCTTCAAATCAAAAAACTTAGACATAAATAAACTGAATAATTGGTGAAATTTTTATATCTTCAAATCGAATTATCAAACGGAGTAAAAAATTCGAAGATTTTAATCTCCAAGAGTGGAGTAGAAAACCAGAAAGGTTTTAGTCTCCAAAATCAGAAAATAGATGAATATAGAAAATTTTAAACAATTAAATTCCTTAAGCTTGTTGTCCTCCTATATTCAAATCAGTAAAATAGAAAATAATAATTAATATCCGACACCACAGAATTTACTATGTGTCCTTAACAAATTTAATCTCCTCACTATACTCGATGTTTTGAACTATTTCTCCCAGGATAAAATGGATATATCTATTAATGGTGTAGCAGTACCTCAAACACCAAAAACTTCGTCGAACTCTAAGAACAGTAACAAATCTCACATACATACTCGATTTTGTTTGCTCAAAAGTATGCATAATGTTCGAAAATTCTCTATATGAAATGAAGGAAAAAAGCCTTTATTTATAGCCAAAGGACTGAAGTGAAATAGTATAAAACACCTGTTCAGTTGATGTTTGTTCGGAATGACTACCGTTGGAAAAGAAAATATTTCGGCTTGACTTGCGCTACACCTGCATTTTGCAGGTGAGGACTTGCGGCACGCAGGTCCTCTGCCAGATTGCATGAAACAGAGAACTAGGAATTAAATAAATTTAGTCTAAAAATATATAAATCCGAATCCGAAGCCGAGCGACGACAGCAGCACGAGGGGAGACTTTCTTCTCAATTTTCTTTTTCCTCCAATTTATTTTCTTCCATTTCCCAATTTATACCCAACACTTAACTCCATTGTAAACTCACTCCGGTGATTAATAAAGTTATGATAGTTACCCCAAAAGAGAAGGTATTTTATATTTGTTGACTATCATAACATCAATTTTATCACGTGAAATAAAGCTATTTTATATTTGTTGAGACTTTGGTCATACCCTGATTACATGAGAGACATTCTATACATCATTATTACACCATTCACACTGTGGGGACTTAATAATCCCTCTACTAAACCTAAGTTCATTGGAGATCATCTTATTATGTTAGTCAAATTAAATATAGTATTTTAATTTCTTAGCGATGTGAAGTTTTAACAGGTTAGTCCATTTCCTGTCGATTATGGTAGTAACATCATCACATGCTAACTCATATGTGCCACTGAAAATCTTGTATGGGGCGAGTATACTTATACGTGGTCCTTGGATCGTTTGATCGTCTTATGGGATTTTTAAAAATCTCAATCTGGAGCACATACGTTCGAGGCATGTATAGCTTTTTATCACTACAGACCACTCGTTTAACCAACTCTCTCAACAGCCTCAGTGAGGATCAGAGACTAGAGGATATCAACCCCAATGACCGAATTAGTTCAAAAAACTAGCCAAAAACCTGTAAGTCAGCCTTGAACCCCAAGCACCCAAACAACTATAAATAGGAGACGAAGAATGAGCATCAAGGCATTCAAGTCTAACCAAGTCTACTACATAATCTTCCACCATCTATTTTCCTTCTCTAGATTATATTTTCTTACTTGAAAAAGCACTATACTTTGTTCTTGGATAATCCCCATTGGAAAAGATAGGGTATTTCCACTGAAATGATGTATATATAGTGTTCAGTTTTAGCTAACTCTTTATCTCCAGGTTCTACGTCGTCGTACCTTGCAGACTCAAAGAATATCAATAAAAATTTTACACTCTTTGTCTCTATTCCGTTAACTTACTATTTCTTCTTGCTTTCTGCACACCGCTATAAGCGTGTATCCAGAATCTTAGTTCTACAGTTCGCTTGACGAGGATTAATTAGTGGGATGCTGGTCACAATAACTATCAACAACATGTGTATATACCGTGAATAGAACCGATTACCATAATAATTTAATCATTGAGTAGTATTACGTTAATTGATATCTAAACTTAACGTAACATCTGTGACTTCCTCATTCTATTAATACAGACTATGGCTTACATAATCAGTAATGTAATCGATTGCATATTTAGATTGTGCCTTACATCATCAGTAATGTATCACATGATCTCATACATAATATCCTTTTCAATTAAGTAGGATTACACATGATAAAATTAACAAGCCGCTTATACCAACCAAATCTAACCTACTAACTTTTGAAGAATCATTTAGGGGGATCTGTCTCTCTCTCTCTCTCTTTATATATATATAT
>JACEIK010000838.1:227880-240151 GCA_018107945.1 Datura stramonium
ATTTTAATTTTTATTATAAATTTATAATTGATATTAATAAAAGGAAGATTCACAATCACAATAGTTAAAACTTAAAAGTAGATCATTTTGAATTAAAAAGTTGAAATAATTTATATTTTGTTTAAAATGCAGCCCATTTTACAATCAGAAAAAAGCCCATCAACCAAGCCCAAAAAAACCGAATAACCGAAATAAATAAACCGAACCGAATTAAAAAAAACCGAACCGAACTAAATTAAAACGGTTCGGTGTTTGGTGTTTCTTATTCATAACCGAAAACCGAAAAAACCGAATCGAAATTTGAAAAAATCGAACCGAAACACCAAACGCCCACCCCTAATTGTGATGCTTCCAGAGTTGGACTCGGTTGCATTCTGATGCAGCTGGGCAAGGTGATAGCCTACGCCTCCAGACAGCTCAAAGTTCATGAGAAGAACTATCCAACTCATGACTTGGAGTTAGCAGCGGTTGTGTTTGCGCTGAAAATATGGGGGCATTACCTATATGGGGCTCATGTGGATGTGTTTACAGATCATATGAGCCTTCAGTATGTGTTCAGTTAGAAGGACCTAAATCTTCTATAGAGAAGGTGGTTGGATCTATTGAAAGACTACGACATGAGTGTGCTGTATCACCTGGGCAAAGCCAATGTGGTGGCTAATGCACTAAGCAGGTTGTCTATGGGGAGCGTAGCTCATGTTGAAGAGGGCAAGAAATAAATGGTAAAGGATATTCACAGGCTAGCTTAGTTAGGGGTACAATTGGTGGATTCAGCCGAAGGTGGAGTGGTAATGCAAAGTGGGTTAGATTCTTCCTTGGTAGTTGAAGTGAAGTCCAGACAGGATGAAGATCCCATCTTACTCAAGCTTAAGGAAGTAGTTCTCCGAAAAGAAATAGAAGCTTTCTCCAAAGGGGGAGATAGTGTGCTCTGTTACCAGGGTAGGTTATGTGTATCGGATGTAGGCAAGATGAGATAGCAGATATTGGCTGAAGCGCACAGTTCTAGATATTCCATTAACCCTAGTGCTACCAAGATGTACCGTGATTTATGGTGTATTTACTGGTGGAACGACATGAAAAGAGATATTACTGAATTTGTAGCCAGGTGCCCAACTGCCAACAAGTTAAAGTAGAACACCGGAGACCAGGAGGTATGACTCAGGATATCAGTATACCTACATGGAAGTGGGAAGAAGTAAATATGGACTTCATTACGGGTCTACCTCGAACTTGTTGGCAACATAACTCAATCTGGGTAATAATAGACCAGATGACTAAGTCGGCTCACTTCCTCCCAGTTAAAACCACGGATTTAGCTGAGGAAAATGCTAGACTTTACATTCGAGAGTTAGTCAGACTTTATGGGGTACCCCTATCTATTATCTCAGATAGAGGTACCCAATTCACCTCTCATTTCTGGAGGTCTTTCCAGAGGGGACTTGGTACCCAGGTCAAACTCAACATAGCTTTTCACCCGCAAACAGATGTGCAAGTTGAAAGGATCATTCAGACCCTAAAGGATATGTTGATAGCGTGCGCGATCTATTTTAAGGGCAATTGGGATGACCATTTGCCTCTTATCGAGTTTGCGTACAACAACAGCTACCACTCTAGCATATGGCCACGTTTGAGGCATTATATGGTAGAAGGTGTAGATCTCATATAGGGTGGTTTGAGGTTAGTGAAGCTACCTTGATAGGGCTAGACTCAGTTCATGAGGTAATGCAGAAAGTTTAACTCATTCGAGAAAGATTGAAAATAGCTCATAGCCGTCAGAAATCTTATGCCGATGTGAGAAGAAGAGAGTTGGAGTTTGCAGTTGATGACTGGGTTTATTTGAAAATTTAGCCTATGAAGAGGGTGATGAGATTTGGGAAGAATGGCAAAGTAAGTCCCAGGTATGTGGGACCCTATAGAATTTTGAGGTGTATTGGCAATGTAGCCTATGATCTAGAATTACCTTCAGAATTAGCAGTTGTGCACCCAGTATTCCATGTGTCCTTATTGAGGAAATGCATTGGTGATCCAACTTCAGTTGTTCCATTAGAAAGTGTGGGGGTGAAAGATAGTCTCTCTTTTGAAGAAGTCCCAGTCCAAATCCTTGACCGTCAGGTTCATAAGCTAAGAAACAAGGAGGTAGCTTCAGTCAAGGTCTTATGGAGAAATCAGTAGGTTGAGGGAGCTACATGGGAGGCTGAAGCAGATATGATGGCCAAATACCCCCACTTGTTCTCTACCGGCTTTGTGATAGGTTGAGATAGCAGTCTTGCCCTAGAAACCAATATAGTTGTTATGTTCAGTTCATGTATTTAAGTTTCCTTCATGTTTTTGGATGTATGTATGAGAAGTGAATTCAGTTCAGCTATGTATTTTGAAACGGAGGTAGTCATTCTGTTAGTTTTGGATTTAAATGAGTAGTACTTGAAAATTTTTATTGTTATTCTCTAATTTCCTATGTGTGTTTTCCAACATTCAAGGACGAATGTTCCCAAGGGGGAGATATTGCAATACCTTGAAAATACCTAAGATTAGAACCGGGATCAAATCTGGAAGTTTGCTGAAAACTGGGGAAAATGTTGCAGAATGGATGACCTAACGGATCTTTGGTCCCACCAACGACCCGTTGGGAGTAGTCGTGGGGAAGTGTAGGCCTAGTGGCAGGGAAGGTAACGAGTCATCTAATGACTCGTCATGAGTCATGGGATGAGTCGTTCCAAGGTAGAAGGGAATTTTTGGAATTTAGGCAGTGTACATGACAAATAGTGACCACGAGTCGTGGTCACTAGTAACGAGTCGTGACGTCTCTTGTTACTAGCCCCGGATGATTATTAGATAGGGTACTTAACGAGTGATGCCACGAGTCGTGGCCCAGGGTAACGAGTCATTTGGTCCCTCGTGGTGACCCCCTGTTGCCAGATTCGGTATTTTCAGACTTCAGGCAGTAGACCTAACGAGAGGTCCCAACGAGTCGTGGTTTCAACCAAAGACTCGTTGAGTGACCCGTTGGGATCTCCTCGGCCAGATTTTAGATTTTTAGCCCAGGGATATTTTTTGTAATCTCCTACCTATTTGGTCTCTAAACTATGGCGTTTTAGAAAAAATTTCAAAGAGTTTAAAGGGATTGAATGGTTTTTCCCTCATTCGCCACGTAAACTTTTAGAAAATGATCGTAGTTTCCCTCAAGAACTCTTAGGCAAGACTAGGGCTTCACACCCATTGCAGCAGATTCAAGCTTTCTTCTCCAGAATTTTTTTTCCAGGTATGTGGGAATTCAACAAGGGGATTGTTATTCCCTTATGTCCTCTAAGCACTTCCTCAGTTCACTATCAGTTCTAGCCCTGAATTTTCGATTATGAAGATATTACTATCAGACCTTGTTAATTCTTGAGGAATATTATTCTATGCTAATTTTTTATTTTTTCCACCAATTTGTAGTTAGAATGATGTTTGTTCCATTGATGTGAACTTTATCCCTAACTCTTGAAAACAGAAACTAGAATCCTGTATAAGTATTGAATTGTCGAAAATTTCTTGAATCTTTCAGACTTAGGGATTTCTATAATAGTTGTATGTGTTAAAAACTCAATCAAATATATGTTAGAAAAACTTTCAGTCAGAAAGTTTATATACTCATAAATGTAATCCTAGTCTCAGTCAGATTTTTAGCAACCTCCGGGTTGACCAGAATAATGTCAGTTGATCAGTTTGACTACAGAAATTCCCGAGGTGACAGTCTTACCTCCCAGTTATCAGAATCAGACCCAGAACTTAGTGTATAGGTCCACAAGGAAGTCATGACACTTAGACATATAGCTCTGAGTAGCCCTAGGACCCCAATCAGATGATAGTTTGTTCTTACACGGTTACGACACTTCTAGATAAGCAACTCTGACTAGTCTAGAACCCAATTTCAGAATCTAGTCCTATAAGACTCTCAAGGTACCTTCAGTCCCTGACTAGTCTTGGACCCCAGTTTCAAGCTATCAGCTTGGTATTAAGTTTAGGTATTCCAGCGGGAGAAGGACTTAGCATTGAGCAGACCGGGGTTCCAGCGCACCCAGGTTTCCAGAACTAAGTTGCCAGCACAGGTTACAGTATTTATTGGCCTGATTGACCTCAGACTTTTGTGATCACCCGGTTCATGCCTCTATACCCTGGCAAGGTATATTGGGTCCTACCGGTGTGGCGTATATATCAGACTCCATGTTTAGCTCACGTGGTTACATGCCGGTTATAGACTCTCCCACTAGTCAGCTCAGTCTAGTCTCAAAATAAGCAATTCAGTTCAGTTTCAGTTCTATTAGTTTAGATCAGTTCAGTTCAATATCTCAGAGTCAGAACTTTCAGACTTAGGGCATGTCTTTTACCATTAGACAGGGTCATTTTGACCATCTCAATTTATTACAGTTATTCAGCTTAGTATATCAGTTGATTGCATGTCATTTTCAGTTCAGTCTTTTATATTCGGTTATGTTTTCTTCTACTTACTAAGTACATCCAAAGTACTGACGCATGTTTTCATGTTGTATTATTTTATGATACAGCCGAAGGTTCTCAAACCCAGCACTATTAGCCGACTTTGTTTAGATCTCCCTCTCTCAGTAGTAGAAGTGTGAGTCCTCATGTTTCGATGGCGTTATTTCATTATTTCAATTTTCCTTTATTACTTTCAGTTAGACTTAGAGTTAGCTGGGGGCTTATCTTAGCAACTCCTCAATTAGTTGGCTTTCAGACATAGACATGATTTTTAGACTATCAATATTGTTCAGATGTTTTACACTTTATGATTCGGACTTACTTTCATAAATGTTTTATGTTATTATTTCAAAGCTTCCTCTATGTACGTTTTACACAAAATACCAGTGTATGATAGACTAGTGATTGACTTGCGGTTACTTGTGACTCCAAATACCATGTTCCTTCCAGGGTGTAGACTCGGGGCATGACAGGGAAGCAATCAATATGGATTTTGTGATAGGATTACCCCATACTAGATGAAAATTTGATTTTATCTGTAATTGTCGACAGATTAACGAAGTCAACTCATTTTCTGCCATTCAGGACTACTGTCTCTACCGAGGACTATGCTTAACTGTATATCAAATAAATAATTCAATTGCCGGTGTCCCAATATCGATCATTTCTGACAGAGGAACACAATTCACAACTAGAGGCTTGGGAATGCAGGTTAACATGAGTACAACATTCCATCCTAAAACAGACGGGCAGGAAGAATGTACAATTCAGACGATCGAATATATGCTGCGAGCGTGCGTGTTATACTTTGGAGGTAGTTGGGACGAGCATTTACCCCTTATAAGATTTTCTTATAATAACAGTTATCATTTGGCAATCTAGATAGCGCCTAATGAGGCCTTATATGGGAGGAAATGCAGATCCCCAGTTGGTTGGTTCGAGGTTGGAGAATCAGGGTTAATTGGACCAGATATAATCCATCAGTCAGAGGAGAAAGTGAAGCTTATCAGAGAGCGCTTGCTGAAAGCTCAATGTCTCCAGAAATCTTACACTTATGTACGACATAGAAATCTGGAATTCAATGTAGACGACTGGGTATTTCTGAAAGTTCCGCCAATGAAAAGCGTGATGAGGTTTGGTAAAAAGGGCAAGCTAAGCCCGAGGTTTATTGGGTCATATCAGATCCTTTGAAGAATAGGCCAAGTGGCATATGAGTTAGATTTGCCTTTAGAGTTAGAGTCTTTCACCCGGTCTTTCATGTGTCGATGTTACGGAAGTGTATAGGGGATTCGTCCCGAGTTGTTCCAGTTGAGGACATCCAGGTTACTGAGGAGCTAGCCTATGAAGAAGTTCCAGAGGCCATATTAGACCGACAGGTTTGTAGGTTAAGGACTAAAGATGTTGCCTCTGTTAAGGTACTGTGGAGAAACAAGAATAGAGAAGAGATGACCTGGGAAGCTGAGGACGACATGAGATCCAGATATCCTCATTTGTTTCAGGCTTAGACTAGACTATGCAGTTAAGGGTTTTTAGATAGTCCATATTGCAAGGGAAACTCTGCCAAAATTTTTTCATAATAATAGTAGAAAGAGTTAGATCCCTATAGGTTGGAATTGACATTCGAGGACGAATGTTCCTAAAGGGGAGGATGTTACACCTCGTAAGTCCCTAATGTTTAGTCGACATATTCGTATGTTAGTCAAGAGTTTTAGAGTTCGACACGTATGGCAAAGGGCCCGGGGAAAGATCGAACTAGCACGGAATCGAGGTTGCAAGGGAAAAGGCCAGACAAGCTGCCAAAAGGGAAATGTGTCACGAACCCTCCCCCTTCGCGATGGGCTCCTTGACACGCCCGTAAAATGATGCATTGGGGTCCGTAGCATGGACCCCCTGTCCACCGCCCAAAGTTGTATATATTAAGCCTTCTCAATTGAATTCATTTCATTATATAAGTCCCTCAACTTAAGAGGTAAGGAACTCCATTTTCAAGTTACTTTCCTCCGATTACGCTGCCAAATGCCATCTAAACTCAAATTAACTTCAGGTATCCAGTTCTACGCCTACAGGGAGCATAACTACAGAGTTAGTTTCTCAAAATACACTTGGAAAATCGTAACCCTGCCGGGTAGAAGTTGTCAGAATTGGTCCAAATTGATTCCTATATAGTCATAAGCTTCAAGTAAGCATTTCTCCCTTCTGAACTCTCAGGAAATTATAAATTTTTGACCGTATTTCATTAAGTTGAAAGATTGTTAATATTAGTATTAAAAGTTATCGTTTTTCCAAATTTAGTACTAAAATTAGTCTCATTCTCCCGGTAATACGATTACAGTTGGAAAGAGCTATTGAATACAGATTGAAACTCGCCAGTTAATAAGGAATCGGCGATTCAGGTATGTTAAGGCAAATCCGTTCAGCAAGTTAGTTTATTTAATATTATAACTCAGTTTGAATCCCAGTAAGAGAGCCAAAAGTGTATCTATGGCGATTAGCTATAGTTATTAGTTGAGACCAATATTCTATGTTTAGTTGCACTACATAGCCTTCCATAACCAACCCCAGGATTACTAGCTGTGTTGACGCCCGCTAGGGGCGAGATGACGTCGCTCCAAGGAGCGGTATGCCGTCCGCGAGGGATGAAAATAGGGTCCAAGGGCCTCATACAATTCATTCCATGGTTGGACTATTATATGTCGTATCATCACCAGACCCCCATCGAGCCTGGTGCCCAAGGTACATATATCAGGAGTCCACTTGACTTAGAAAAAGCTACAATTCAGGGGCCCAGCGGGCTCAATTATAGACCCAAAGGACTGGTAGGATGGCTATAGTTATTAGATGACTCAGTGTGACCTAGTAGGGGTATATAGATTGAAGTGTACTTGCCAGGGGCTATGGGGGCCCCGTTGAGTTATTTTGTGCTGGGTGTACCTTCCGTCTTATGGGGGACAGGTAAGTTTCTTGTTTACATTAGTTACTGATAGATTAGACAGCAGGAGGATCAGCTATTTAGGTAGTATGTCACGCCCCGATCCTATACCCTGGGTGTAACATGGTACTTGAAGCCACAAGTAACCCCAAGTCAACCCCTGGTCTATCAGTTACTAGTATTCTAAGTAAACATGCATAACGAAACTTTGAAATAATATCATAAAATATTCATGAGAAACAAGTCTGAAAACATAAAGTTTTAACAATAGAATAATACTGATAAATTTGAAAATTCATGTCTGTTTGAAAGCTATCTAATAGAGGAGTTGCTGGGACAAGCCCCCAGCTATCTCTAAGTCTAATTGAAACTAATACATGAATGAAATAAGGAAAATAGTGTCCTCGGATGGTGAGGACTCACACTTCAACTGCTGCAACGGAGAATCTGAACTGCGACAACTAACGGTGCTGGGTCTGAGAACCTGCAACTGTATCATGAAATGATACGACATAAAAGTATAAGTCAGTACTTTGAATGTACCGAGTAAGTGGGAGAAACATAACTGAAAATAAAGTCTGAGCTGAAATGAAAAGCAAAGACCAACAGGTAAGCTGAACGGAACTACTAATATAATCTGAAATGGTCAAGATGACCCTGTTTGATGGTCAAGGACGTTCCCTAAGTCTAAAACCCTGAGGTTGAGATATTGTACTGCACTGAGTTAAACAGAGGACTAGAACTGAACCAAGCTGCTTATTCTGAAACTTGACTGGACTAACTAGTGGGAGAGTCTATAACTGACATTTATCAATGTAAGCTAGACATGAAGTCCGATGTATACACCCCACCGGTAGGACTCAATATACCTTTCCAAGGTATAAAGTCATGAACTGAGTGATCACAAAAGTCTGGGGCCAATTAGGCCAAGTAATACTATAACCTACGTTGGCGACGTAGTTTTGGGAACCTGGGTGCACTGGAACCCCGACCTGCTCGGTGCTAAGTTCTACTCCCACTAGAAAACCTAAATTGAACTACTAAGCTGATAGCTCGAAACTGGGATCCAAGACTAGTCAGGGACGTATAACTGCATGTACCCTGAGAGTCTTATCAAACAAGATTCTGAAACTGGGTTCTAGACTGGTCAGAGATGCTTATCTGGAAGCGTTGTGACCGCCTAAGAACAAGTTGTAACTGAACTAGGGTCCTGGGGTTGGTCAGCGCTATATACTAGAATGTCATGACCGCCTAATGGACCAAAAATTGTAAATCTGAGTCTGGTTCTGATAACTGAGAGGCACCACTGACCCCTCGAAATAATACTGAAGTTAAACTGATCAGTTGATAATGTTTTGAATATTACTAAGGATTCTAGCATTCTGACTGAGACTATACTGATATGATTCTGGAGAGATTCTAGTTCTAACTAGTCCGGACTACTAGCAGCTAATAGAGAATTCAACCTATCCCAGCAGTATGGGGATTTCATAATATAGAGAAATTCATGAATTATAGGAACTCCATTCAACGAAGTAAAGTCATTCTAATTCATGGGGTATTTACCCAACATATACGTATAGCAAGAAATTCTAGGAATTCGGCATAAAGCATTCTTCATTCATTAGAGGAAATTTAACAAGCAAAATCATTACTCTAAAAATTAGTGATTAAACTCACTTTTTGTATGAACACTGACAATTTGATAAGGTATTCATGGGGATCATATAAAAAAAATACATGAACATCGTTCTAAGTGAAATCAACGAAAATAAACATGAATACTCTTCATATCCGAAAGCTCAGGCTTAAAACTAATAGAAGAAATTAAGGAGGATTTTGGGAACACAAGGGAAGAACAATCCCCTTGCTAAAACCCCACATACCTGGTGAAGAAACCGGGAGAATTTTCTTGAGAATCGAAGAGAAAAGTTCAGCCCTAGCCCTTGCTCTGAAATAATTTGTGAGAGAATTCTATGATGTTTCTTTGAGGGTTAACGTGAGAATGAGGGGAGGAATTGCCCAAACCCTCTAATAAGTCTAAAATTAGGTCCAAAACAACTTAGTTTAAAGCTTAAGTGAATATAAAATTACTAAATAGTCCTTAGAAGTTTGCTGGAAAAAACCGTCAGGTGCCCCTAACGGGTGACCTAGCGAGTCGTGGTGTCTGAAAATGACTCTTGGTCATGCCCGTCAGGTACACTGCCTGGAATCTTCAATGGGTGACCACAAGTGACTTAACGAGTCGTGATCACTGGCCACGACTCGTGGTCACCAGTCTTCGACCACACTGTCTCACCCCCTGGGAAAATTAATACAAGCCTGGTCATGGGTCACTCAACGAGTTGTTCCCACGGACGACACCTCGTGGTGACCACCCGTTAAGTACACTACCATCTTCTCAAGTTTCTTGATTCTGGCATGAAACGGGTGACTCAACGGGTTGTGGGACTTGACCATAACTCGTGAAGTTTCCCGTTCGGTACACTGACTTTTCTTAGGAATCCTCCTCACGGTTGACCTAACGAGTCGTTGGGTGGGTCATTCTGCAACATCTCTGCAGTTTTCTAGATTTCCTGCTTTATGCCCCGAAATTGGATTTTGAGTTTCCGGGTGTTACAATATCTCCCCCTTGTAAACATTCATCCTTGAATGTTAGAAAACTCATAGAAACTAGAAAAATAACAATCAATGTATTCAAATACTACTCATTCAACTTCAAAACAACCGACATGACTACCTTCATTTAAGAGAACATAACTGAACTAAAATTTTCTTTTCATAAACACAACCAAAATAAGAAATAAAATTTAGTTACATTAACTGAATTCGACAACTAGTTCTTGGTCTTAAAACAAAATTCACATTTCAAGCTACAACGGAGTCGGTAGAGAACAAGTGTGGGTATTTGTCCTGCATATCTGCTTCGGCCTCCCATGTATCTCCTTCAACTTGCTAATTTCTCCATAGAACCTTGACTAAAGCTATTTCCTTGTTCCTCAGCTTACGCACCTGACGGTCAAGGATCTGGACTGGTACTTCCTCATATGAGAGACTATCTTTTATTCCTACGCTATCCAATGGCACAACTGAGGTTGGATCTCCGATGCACTTCTTCAAAAGTGACACATGGAAAACTGGACGCACAACTGCTAGTTCTAAAGGTAACTCTACTCATAGGCGACCTTTCCAATACGCCTCAAAATTCTATAAGGTCTCACATACCTTGGACTGAACTTCCCCTTCTTTCCAAACCTCATCACCCCTTTCATGGGTGAGATTTTTAGGTACACCCAATCGTCAACTACAAACACCAACTCTAGTCTCCGCACATCGACATAAGATTTCTGGAAGCTTTGAGATATTTTCAACCTCTCTTGGATGAGCTGGACTTTTTGCATTGCCTCATGAACCGAGTCTGGCCCTATCAAGGTGGATTCACCAACTTCAAACCACCCTATAGGAGATCTACATCTTGTACCATACAATGCTTCAAATGGGGCCATCTGGATTCTAGAATGGTAGCTGTTGTTGTACGCAAACTCGATAAGAGGAAGATGGCCATCCCAATTACCCTTAAAATCGATTGCTCACGCTCTTATCATATCTTCTAGAGTCTGAATAGTCTGCTCAGCTTCCCCATATGTCTGCGGGTGAAAAGTTGTACTGAGCTTGACTTGAGTGCCAAGTCCCTTCTGAAAAGACTTCCAGAAATGGGAGGTGAACTGGGTACCCCTGTCTGAAATAATGGACAATGGCACCCCATGTAGTCTAACCATCTCCCGAATATAAAGTTTAGCATAATCCTCAACTGAATCTGTAGTTTTGACTGGGAGAAAATGTGCTGACTTAGTCATTCTATCTACTATTACCCAGATTGAGTCATGTTGTTGACGAGTCTGAGGTAGACCCGTAATGAAGTCCATATTTACTTCTTCCCACTTCCAGGTGGGTATGCTTATATCTTGGGTCATACCTCCTGGTCTCTGGTGTTCTACCTTGACCTGCTGTTAGTTCGGGCACTTAGCTACAAATTTAACAATGTCTCTCTTCATGCCATTCCACCAGTAAATATCCCGCAAATCGCGGTACATTTTGGTAGCACTGAGGTGAATGGTGTATCTACAGTTGTGTGCCTCAGCTAGTATCTTCTATCTCAACTTACCAACATCTGGCACGCATAATCTGCCTTGGTAACGAAGCACCCCATCTCCCCCTTGGGAGAAAGCCTCAACCTCCTTTCTGAGGACTGCTTCTTTAAGTTTAAATAGAACTGGATCTTCATCTTTTCTGGACTTAACTTCTACTACAAAGGATGAATCCGACCTGCTTTGCATTACCACTCCACCTTCAACTGAATCCACCAACTGCACCCCTAACTGGGCTAGCTTGTGAACTTCTTTTGCTAGCTCCCTCTTACCTTCCTTAATGTGAGCTACACTTCCTATAGACCGCCTGCTTAGGGCGTCAGCCACCACATTGTCCTTACCTGTGTGATACAGCACACTCATGTCATAATCCTTTAGTAGTTCCAACCACCATCTCTAACGCAGGTTTGGGTCCTTCTAGCTGAACACATACTGAAGGCTCTTGTGATCTGTGAACACATCCATGTGAGCCCTGTACAAGTAGTGTCTCCATATTTTTAATACGAATACCACTGCTGCCAACTCCAAGTCATGAGTTGGATAATTCTTCTCATGGACTTTGAGTTGTCTGTAGGCATAGGCTATCACTTTGCCTCGCTGCATCAAAACACAACCAAATCCAACTCTGGAGGCATCACAATACACAACTAACCCATCTGATCCTTCCGGTAAGGTTAACACTGGAGCGGTAGTGAGTCGAGTCTTCAACTCCTGGAAA
>JACEIK010000838.1:276992-293024 GCA_018107945.1 Datura stramonium
ATATAAATTGCGAAGGGGAACGTAATCGGTAAAGTTGTTGACATATGATCAAGAGGTCAAGAGTTTGAATTGTGTAAACTGCAACTTCTTGCAGATATGCGAGATAAGGTTTCATACAATAGACCCTTGTGATCCGATCCCTCCTCGAAGTACATAGCAAAAGCTTAGTTCATCGAGCTGCTTTTTTTTTATTTAAAAATATGTAAACTGTATTGCTCTTAAGAAGACAAATGATGAATTACGTTAGTAGAATGAAAAATACATATCAACATTATAAATCAATTAAGATATTTGAACTTAAGATCCGTTGGTATATATTTGAATCCTCAACGTTGTGGCTTGCACTAGGATTCATAAAAAAATCAATTTAATTCATATTTTCATGACGTTTAATCGATGCTAAGGATATCATGCATGTTATAAAATGAGTAAATGAATTTGACCAGTTCAAACGAATATCCAAACATGTTAGAATGAAAATGCATCTAAAAGAATTAGTTGAAACCAAAGACTTCTGTAAAAGATTTAGGCTGCATAGTTATATGGATTTAATATGTGGCGTATATTAGAGCGATTAAGGATATATAAGTTGTAACACTTCAAAAATTCCTGAGACTAGCTTCTAGATTTAAAACTTGATTATGCAAAAAATTGAAAAAAAATCCTCACTACGAGTCACAGTATGACTCAYGATGAGTTGGTACGAGTCGTACCAAGACTTGTGAGATGGGGTTTCAGAGGGACGGTAGAAATTATCCGGTAAACCAGAGATAATTCATATGAGTCATATTGGGTCAGTACAATTCATATCACGATTCATGATACGGGTTCAGGGAGTCTGACAGGAGGTAGCAAGGGAACCACAATTGCATGCCACGATTCATACCACCATGGTATGCATCGTACTAACCAATCATGAGATGAGGTTCAGAGAAGTGTTCAGGAAATTTTGGCAAACCACGAGCCACAGTATGACCCGTGGTATGAATATACAGATCGTGGTAGGCTCCCGTAGGATGAACTTCAAAGAATTATTTAGGGTAGGCTCCCTCGCCACGAGTGTCAGTACGGATCGTATGATCTTGGTACGACTCATAGGTTGGGTCATACCACTAGACGGGCAGATTTTTAAAACGAATACCCAGGGGCATTTTTATAAAATTCTAAGCTCCTAACTCTTAAACTATGTCGTATTGGGATATTTTAGAGGGAGGTTAAGAGGGATTAGTCGACATTCTCCTCTCGTTCTCTCCAAAACTCTAAGAAACAGTACACAAAAACTCAGACAGACCTCTCAAGAAAGAACTAGGGATCTTCGCTTCTTCTCAGAATTTCAAGACTTCTCCTCAAGAAATCTTCTCAAGGTACGTGGGACTTCAACAAAGGTTTTATTTCACCCTTGTGTCCTAAAATTTCAGAAAAACTCTACTTCAACAATGTCACGACCCAAATGGTCGTGATTGATACCCACACTAACCTCCCGGTAGACGAATCAATAATTTTCAATTACTTAACCCAACATCGAACATTCATAAAGAAATAAACTCATAATAGAATAAAATGAACGATCAAAACAAATAAATTTCTCTTAAAAACAAACAAAGCGATAATCCAAAGACCTGATTGTCATTGCACCTCAACGTCTAACTACAAGTCTAAGAATGTTTAACTAAAGAGAAATAAAAAGAAAACTGCGATGTCCAAAGGAGGGACATCTTCGCAAAGGGAGTCAATCAGCCCATTCCGTGCCGCCCACCTTTCAAGGAAACTGCTGCTGGCTAAAGGTGGGACAAGAAGAGCTTCCTGGATCGAATTCTGCATTCAGAAAAGAAGTGCAAGCGTAGGGTCAGTACAAAACACGATACTGGTAGGCATCATCGGTCGACCTTACGTAATAACATATAATTAAGGAAATAGTAGTATACAACCAGTTTCAACATCACACATAAAAACAGACACATATCAAGTATACTGGCTCTGCATAGCTGACAACCGGTCTGCTCACTGGATTGGGCCTTTCGCTGCAGCGGTCTCACCGCGGCAGAAGTAGCTTCGCTGCAGCAGTACTGCTCAAGGAAGTAGCTCGACTTAGCTGCACCTTCTTCAGCTCTCAGTTCACACTCTTTATACTTTAGTCAGATATAACACCAATTTGACATAAACAATAACAACCCATCTCAACATACAATTTAAAGAATTTCATAACAGAAAATTCAACTCAGCAAGTTATCACATCGTATCACATTTAAGATATTTTCCCACTTCTCTTGGTTCATTACAATTACAGGATCATCAATTACACTCATCCACTTAGCACATACTCACTCCAAACTTTCACAAGTTACACACAACATAAAATAAAACTAATGGTGATATGTCGGGTACATATCTCCGCCATATCACCATAAACACTCCCTCAAAATCAGTGTACACACATGCTAGAGGATCTTATTTCTACCCTTCCAGTCATAACCTGCAGGAGACTCTAGAAATCCATGTACTATACCAGTGTGGTACCCGCTCCCACTCATATGCTCATCCAGATGCTCCCCTCAGTCACAAGCCACTCAACCAACATCACTCGCCCGAATGCTCCCTTCAGACACGAGCCTCTCATCTTAGGATATTGTTACTATCCTTCATCATTCTCCTCAAGTGAATACATCAAGGTGCATTATTTAAACATACAGGAGTTTACAACCTACTCCTCTAAGTAAACAATTACAAACCAACAAAAAATCTCAATAACAGGGTATAATATCTCTACTTAACACTTAACACAGTTTCATCACAGTTTAATACCATATCATATCCATATTCCTTTAATAATTTATTCAATAACAAATTCTCATAATGAGTAAATGTCCAAAGATCAATCGTATATCATCATTGCAAAAAATGTACATGCTATTATATAGAGTCTATCCCTATAAACCATAACGTACCTCGATTTTGGACATGAAGAGTTAGTTACTTCACAGGAGCCTTGACCTTTCTCAAAGCTTCGGAATATTCAAAATCTACAACACAATATAGAGTAATTCATTACTTACTCTTCAATTAAGGGTTTTAGAAGATCAAACCCTTTCCCTTCAGAGCACTTTCGAAAGTAACCCCAGTTCTGCTTAGTTCTAAGTCTCAATTCCCACGTAACTCTCGTTCTCAGACAAGTAATCATAGGGAAGTAATCAATACTCCTCAAACCTCAATTTAAACCACCCCATAATTTAGCCCTAGTCTATCAACCTAGGGTTTTCTCTAATCAAAAACCCACCATCAAGGTAAGCATTCTAAGGTCCACAATACCCATAATAGAGATAGGGGATTGAGAGTCTTACCTTGGATGCAGAAAAAATTTTCCTTCTAACCTCTTTGATCGTGTTTTAAAAATAATGGGGTAAAACCCCAGAAATCCAACTTAAACCCATTTTATGATTCTTGTCGCCGCTGCAGCGGACCCGCTACAATGGCTAGGGCGTCATTGTGGCGGTTCCAGCAGTTACTTCTCAAATTCATCCCGACAAGACTCCGACTGTTACCACGGTCTAGCTGCAGCGGACATCCTACCGCTGCAGCGGTCCCCCGAACCAGTAACTAACCAATTTCGACCAGTTTTATACTTTGATTATTTCACAGCTTTTTCTATCCCTTCCTTAGCCTGTTTCCAGTTCTCTGAGTCCATTCTCTTCCCGTAACAACATTCAAGTCGTTACATTAGATACCAATTAAAATATTATTCGTCCACGAACGGCCTACAGTAAAAGCAAGGAAGAGCACGTACTGGATTCCACAAAAAGTTGAGGATATTTGCTCTGCATATTAGCTTAGGTCTCCTAAGTGGCTTCCTCTATAGGACGATTCTTCCGCTGGACCTTTACTCTCGTAATTTCTTTTAACCTCAGCTTTCAAACCTCTCTATCCAAAACCACCACCGGCTCCTCCTCATAGGACAAATTCTCATCAAGAAGTGTAGAGTCCTATTTAATAATATAAGTCCCATCTGCGTAATACTTCTTCAACATTGACACATGGAACTTCGGATGTACCCCAAAGAATCCTGGCGGTAATGCCAGCTCATAAGCTATTTCCCCCACTCATCATAGGATCTCAAACGGTTCGATGTACCTCGGGCTAAGCTTGCCCCACTTCCCGAACCTCATCACCCCTTCATAGGGGATACCTTGAGCAACACTTGCTCTTCCTCCATGAATTCCATATCCCTCACCTTTTTCTCTATGTACTACTTCTGTCTACTCTGAGCAGCTATCAGACAATCCTAAATTATCCGAACTTTTTCCAAGGACTCTCTCAGCAAATCAGTTCCCGGGGTCTCACTTCAAATGCATCAAACCACCCGATTGGAGACTTGTATTTCCTCCCGTAGAGGACTTCAAATGGCGCCATGCCAATGCACGAGTGATAGCTGTTATTGTAAGCAAACTCCACCAAGGGTAAGAATTTATCCCAATTGCCCCCAAAATATGTCACACACGCCCGAAGCATGTCCTCCAATACCTGGATTGTCCGTTCTAATTAGCCATCCATCTGAGAATGGAAGGCGGTGCTCAAGTCCAACCTCGTGCCTAACTTTGCCTACAAGGTTCTCCAGAAATGTGAAGTGAACTGAGCGCCCCTGTCAGACACAATCAACACTGGCACCCCGTGCAACTGAATCACTTCCTTCATGTATAGCTTGGCCCACTTCTCTATATTGTAAGTCACCTAAACAGGCAAGAAGTGCAGACTTGGTCAATTTGTCAACTATGACCCAAATGGAGTCATACTTTCCCTATGTCTTTGGAAGACCCACCACAAATTCCATCACTATTCTCTCCCATTTTCACTCCAGAATGGGCATTCGCTGAGGTACTCCTCCCAGCTTTTGGTGCTCATACTTCACTTCCTGGCAGTTCAAACACTGAGCGACATAGTCAATAATGTCTCTCTTCATCCTGTCCCAACAATAATGTTGTTTCAGATCATGGTAAATCTTGGTGACTCCAGGGTGGATAGATTACCTCAAATTATGAGCTTCCACCAAAAGAGTCTTAATTAACTCATCGACTCAGGGAACACACACCTTCCCCTTTATTCTCAGGACCCCTTCAGCATCTAACACTGCTTTTTTGGCTTCTCCCTACAAAATCTTATCTCGAATCTTACCCAGTTTCTCATCCTCAAACTATCTTACTTTGATTTCCTCTAACAAGGATGACTTAGCCTCCACGCTAGCTAATATCCCACTAGTTTCAGTCAATGATAATCTCACCAAGATATTTTCCAAAGTCTAAACTTCTTTGGCCATCGATCGCTGGGTAGCCTTTAGGCAAGCTAGACTGCCCATACTCACTGATTTTCGGCTCAACGCATTTTCCACCACATTAGCCTTCCCTAGATGGTGTAATATGGTGATGTCATAATCCTTAAGTAGTTCTGTCAATGTCCTCTACCTCAAATTGATATCCTTCTGGGAGAACACATACTACAAGTTGCGATGGTCTGTGAAGACCTCACAATGAGCCACGTATAAATAGTGCCTCCAGATTTTCAGAGTGAATATCATCGCTGCTAGCTCCAAGTCATGCATGGGGTAATTCTTCTCATGCACCTTCAACTGCCTTGAGGCATAAGCAATGAGTTGTCCTTCCTACATTAACAAAACACCCAACCCAGATCGTGAGGCATCATAATAAATAATAAAGTCTTTACCTTCCACCGGTAACACCAGGATAGGTGTTGTAGTTAGCAGAGTCTTGAGTTTCTGAAAACTTGCTTCACATTCCTCTGACCACTGGAAAGGTATATCCTTTTGAGTCAACTTGGTCAGCACCGAAGCGATAGATGCAAAACCCTTCTAAAACCGACGGTAGTAACTTGCCAGCCCCACAAAACTCTGAATTTCCGTCATGTTAGTTGGCCTCGCCTAGTTTCTAACTACCTCCACCTTTTGTGGATCAACTTTGATTCCCTCCTTGGAAACCACATGTCCCAAAAGACACTAATTCCAGCCAAAACTCACACTTGGTGAATTAGCATGCAACTACTTCTCCTTCAGCAATCCCAACACAATTATTAGATGATTTTCATGCTCATGTTTGGTCTTAAAATACACCAAGATATCGTCAATAAACACAATCACAAAGGATTCTAAGTAAGGTTTGAAAATACCGTTCATCAGACACATGAATGTAATTGGGACATTAGTGAGCCTGAATGACATAACTAGAAACTCGTAATGCCCATACCTGGTCTGAAACGTCGTTTTAGGAGTATCCTCAACTCAAATTTTCAGCTGGTGATAACCTGACCTTAAGTCAATCTTCGAAAACATGGCCACTCCCTGTAACTGATCAAATAAATCATCTATTCAAGGAAGAGTGTACTTGTTCTGAATAGTTACCTTGTTCAACTGACGGTAGTCGATGCACATCCGCATACTACTATCTTTCTTCTTCACAAACAAAATAGGGGCACCCCATGGTGACACACTTGATTTAATAAACCCTTTACTAAGAAACTCCTGCAACTACTCCTTGAATTCTCTCAACTCATCATGTGCCATTGGATATGGAGGAAAAAAATGGGTTGAGTCCCTGGCTCTAAATCTACAGAAATCAATGTCACGGTCTGGCGGCATGCTAGGCAGATCTATAGGGAACACCTCTAAAAACTTATGAACGACCGGGACCGACTCTACGGAAGGACCCTCGAAACTAGTATTCCGAATATGCACCAGATACGCTGAACAACCCTGTTCTATCAACTTAATAGAATGAATATAGGAGATGAGTTTCTTAGGAGCAAGACTACAATTCCTTTTCAACTCCAATCTAGATGCCCTTGGCCCCGATATAGGGACGGTCTTAGCATGGCAATCTAAAATAGCATGATAAGGGAGCAACCAGCTCATTCCCAAAATCACATCAAAATCAATCATGTCCAAGATCACTAAGTTTTCCAGAGTGTAAAACCCCATGAAATCAATAATACAATCACGAACAACCCTATCCACCACCACAAAATCCCCAACAGTAGTAGACACACAAATAGGAGTATCAAGCACATCATAAACAAGATCCAAACCTAATGCAAAATAAGCAGACGCATAAAAACTGTAGAGCCCAGATCAAACAACGCAATAGCCATTTTGTTGGACACGAAGATCATACCTGTAATAATGGCGTATGAAGCCTCTGCCTCTGGCCTACCAAGAAAAGCATAGAAATGGGCCTGATTACCCACTTGAGAACCGCCTCGGTTGGCTGTGCCACCCCTCTACCTGACCAGGTGCCACTCCTACCCACCTGAGCACCTCCTCTACTCTGTTGAGCACCACCTCTAATGGTTGGATGACTACCTCATCCCAACTGTGGAGGATCCCGACTGAATGCACTACCTCCTATCCCAGCAGGGGCCGAAGCTCAAGGAACTGGGTGAGGAACAATCTATCTGCCCTTTCCGAACCTAGGGCACCATCTGTGAATGTGGTCATACTCACAATACTCATGACAGACCTTCTCAATCACTGGCCTCTGAGCCAAAATAGAGGAAATAAGGCGAGCTTTGAAGTCTAAATGAACGATCTGGGTACCCCCAACTGCACCTGATGGTCACGGAGCTGTCCCTTGCGGACCTCCGGCTGACACTTGCATGACGGACTGAATAGGGCGCCCAGAGAAATCCAATGTTGCCAGAGCCCTAGCAAAAGAACCACTATAGGAACCCACCCTCCGAGCCTTCTTATCAGCGTTCTTTGCATATCCCTCCTGTCTCACCCCTTCCACGGACTTCACATACTCCACCACCTCTTAAAAAGTCTTACTTGAGGAGACCATCTAAAGAGATGATACCTGGAGACCCATATTCAGGCCTTTAACAAACTGTATAATTCACTCCTCCTCTGTGGGCAGTAAAGGTAGAGCATACCTGGACAGTGAATGAAATCGGGCCTCGTATGCTACAAAAGATAAGTTCTCCTGATCGATGGCGGTGAACTCATCCCATCTCCTGTCCCTCAGGGTGCGGGAAACATACTTTTCTAGAAATTGGAGTAGAACTGGGTCCAAGTCAATAGTGGTGACCCTGCTGGGCTGCACTTCACAAAAGCTCTCCACCAGAGCTTAGCATCCCTATCAATTAAAAAGTAACAAACTCTACTCCATACCTTTCTACCGCCCCCATCTTATGGAGCCTCTTATTAAAGTCGATGATGAACTCATAGGCATCCTCCGCCTCAGTGCCGTAGAAAGTGGGAGGCTTCATCTTGGTGAACCTCTAAAATAGGTCATGCTCCTTCCCTGTCATCACCGGTCCTACTATCGGTCTCGGAAACATGACATCCTCCGACATGTCATCAATTCGAGGAGCCACAGCAGTTGTATGTTGTATCCCTAATTGCTGCCCTGCAAGAGTTTCTAGCACTGCCCCAGTACCCACCAGGTCACTCAAGAGATTAAGGACCTGAGCCAGAACCTCAGAGATGCTGGAGCGGCAGTAACTTTTCCCTGTGTCGAAACTTCAACCTCAACAGCCACCCACTCCTATACTGCTGGTGGTACGGGAGATGCAGACCTCTCCCTGACTGGAGAAGGGCCACGAGCCCCTCCTCTATCAGTAGCAAGCCTCCATCCACGACCTCTGTCCCTTCCTCTACCGCGAATAGGGTTGCTACTACTGTTGGCTCGGGTGTCACTTTTCTGACTCTATTAGTGTGTGTTCTCACCATTTGAGAAGGAAAGAAAGATAATTTATTAGATAGCAATTTGGATCACCAGATACCAATTAGAATCAAGTAATCGCATCAGAGGAAAAAAGAAGGGAGTTTTCCTAAAGTCCTGCAGCCTCTCGAAAATAAGTTACAGACGTCTCCGCAATGATCCGCGAGACTATACTAGACCCCTCTTAGTGCAATGAGATCAACGAACCTAAGATCTGATACCAACTTTGTCATGACCCAAATGGCCATGATTGGCAACCACACCAACCCCCCAGTGGGCGAATTAATGATTTTCAATTACTTAACTCGATATCAAACATTCATAAAGAAATAAACTCATAATAGAACAAAATGAATCGTCAAAGCAAATAAATTTCTCTTAAAACGGACAAAGATATAATCCTAAGACATGATTGTTATTTCACCTTAACGTCTAACTACAAGTCTAAGAATGTTTAACTAAAAAGAAATAAAAAGAAAACTGCAATATCCGGAGGAGAGACATCTTTGCAAGGGGAGCCAATTAGCCCATTCTGCGCCGCTCACCTTTCAAGGAAACTGCTATTGACTAAAGGTGGGGACGAGAAGAGCTTCCTATATGAAATTCTACTACTCAAAAAAGAAGTGTCGGCATAGGGCCAGTACAAAACACGGTACTGGTAGACATCATTGGTCGACCTTACATAATAACATATAATTAAGACAATAATAGCATACAACCAGTTTCAACATCACATATTAAAAATGCCACATATCAAGTACACTAGCTCTGCACAGGTGGCAATTGGCCTGCCCACTGATTGGGCCTTTTACTGCAACGGTCTCACCGAAGCGGAAGTACCTTCGCTGCAGCAATACTGCTCGAAGGCAGTAGCTCAACTTAGTTGCACCTTCTATAGCTCCCGATTCTCAACAGTTCACATTCTCTATACTTTAGTCATATATAACACCAGTTGACATAAACAATAACAACCCATCTCAACATACAGTTTAAAGCATTTCATCACATAAAATCAACTCAGCATCTTTAGTTATCACATTGTATCACACTTAGGATCTTTTCCCACTTCTCTCGGTTCATTACAATTATAGGATCATCAATTACACTCACCAACTTAGCACATACTCATTCCAAACTTTCACAAGTTACACACACAACATAAAATAAAACTAATTGTGACATGTTGGGCACACGCCTTCGCCATATCACCATAAACTCTCCTTCCTCAAAATTAGTGTACACAAATACTAGAGAGTCTTATTTTTGTCCTACCAATCATGACCTGTAGGGGACTCTAGAAATTCATGTACTGTACCCGCTCCCACTCATATGCTCATCTGGATGCTCCCCTCGAACACGAGCCATCAACTAACATCGCTTGCCTAGATGCTCCCCTCGGACACGAGCCTCTCATCTTAGGATATTGTTACTATCCTTCAAGTGAATACACCAAGGTGCATTATTTAAACATACAGGAGTTTACAACCTACTCCTCTAAGTAAACAATTACAAACTAACAAAACATCTCGATAACAGGGTATAATATCTCTACTTAACACTTAACGCAGTTTCATCACAATTTAATACCATATCATATCCACATTCCTTCAATAATTTATTCAATAACAAATTCTCATAACGAGTAATGTCCGAAGACCAATCATATATCATTATTGCACAAAACATACATGCTGTTATATAGAATCTATCCCTATAAACCATAACTTACCTTGATTTTGGACACGAAGAGTCAGCTACTCCACAGGAGGCTTGCCCTTTCTCAAAGCTTCAGAATGCTCGAAATCTACAACATAATATAGAGTAATTCATTACTTACTCTTCGAATACGGGTTTTAGAAGATCAAACCCTTCCCCTTCAGATCACTTTCGAAAGTAACCCCAGTTCTACTTAGTTCTAGGTCTTAATTCCCGCATAACTCTCATTCTCATATAAGTAATCCTAGGGAAGTAATCAATACTCCTCAAACATCAATTNCTAAGGGCAAGCCTATGGGTCAACTTTTGCATGCATGTTGAGCTAGTCTATCAACCTGGGGTTTCTCCATTGAAAAACCCACCATCAAGGGTCTATAAGCATTCTAAGGTCCATAATACCCATAATTGAGATAGCGAATCAAGAGTATTACCTTGGAAGAAGAATTTACTGCGCTGGAGGAAAATTTTCGTCTTCTAACTTTTCTGATCATATTTTGGAAATAATGCGGTAAAACCCTAGAAATTCCACTTAAATCCATTTTTTAATTTTCGTCGTCCACTGCAACAGTCACATTTCCACTATAGCGGACCCGCTACAATGGATAGGGCGTTGCTGTGGTGGTTCCAGCGGTTACTTTCAAAATTCATCCCAAAGAAACTCCGACTGTTACCATGGTATTGCTGCAGCGGACATCCTACCGCTGCAGCGGTCCCCCGGACCAATAATTACCCAATTTTGACCAGTTTTATTCTTAGAATATTTTACAGCTTTTTCTATCTATCCCTTAGCTTGTGTCCAGTGCTCTAAGTCCATTTTCTTTCCGTAACGATATTCGGGTCATTACAAACAAGGGTTACCTTCCACCCTTGTGTCCCAAAATTTCAGAAAAACCCTAGCCGTAAAACATTTCTAAGAATCATGACCTAGGGTTTTCTTTCTGTTGTTGAATTTCCCTACTTTCTCAATGATTTCATGATTTCATGATTAGAATTATTATATATTCTTGAAAGTATGTTCAGCTATACAGTATGTCTCACATGATCTTGAATTTGACATAGTTTTTCGCAGAGTTTACTTATAAACTAGCATTATCTTAAATTAGCATGAATTGTCGAGTATACACGATTTTATCATAGAATTATGCATTTATGATTTACAGTATTTTTAGTGTACTCAGTAACAACAATACTATTAGAAATCAGTATATTTAGAGTTATCATAATTTCATTATCATTAATTTATCAGGTCTTTTAGACTCTCAGAGCACTTCCGGGTAAGTAGCTTTGACTTGGTTTTAGGGCATCAATTTTGAGCTATTAGTGCACTACAATTATATACATTTATCTATCTATGTGTCTTCAGTTGTAAGTAGTACTTAGCACCGAACAGGCCGGGGTTCAGCACACCCAGGTTTCTAAAACTATGTGCCATTATAGGTTTAACCCGAATAGGTCTTTCAGTTAGTGATCACACAACCCAGTTACTATCTCCTGGCAAGGTACAGTGGGCCCTATCGATAGGAAATAAACATAGAACTCCACATTTAGCTCACGTGGTTATATGTCAGTTAACAGGCTCTCCCATAGTTCAACCACTGTCTTCAGTCTTAATGTTATATATAGATTTCAATACTTGTACGTAACTTTATAGCTTTGCTTTACAATCACTTACAGAAGTTACAACATTGTAAGTATTTTCAGTACTTTGGTATTCAAATAATGTCATTGCGTATCAGCCCGGTTGTTTTTACAAATTTTATTGACATGTTTTATATTCAGTTGCATTTCTCACATACTCAGTACATTTCAAGTACCGGTGCATGCTTTCTATGCTATAATGTTTTATGATATAGACTCAGGTACCCGGATCTGACATTGCAATTAGTTCTATCGGCGATATCTACCAGTTGACAGTAGTGAATCCTCATCTTTCGAGGACTGGAGTATCTATCTCCTTTTAGTATTTTGTCTTCATTTTATTTCAGATTTTTTTACAGTTAGCTAGGGGCTTATCCCAACAACTTATCAATCTCTTTTAGAAGGCTCTCAGAGAGAGTATATTAGTTTCAGCCTGATACTCAGTGTTGATTGTAATTTTAGTATCTTGTTAGATGTTCTTTACTTATAAAAGTATTTTGTTACTTATTTATAAATAGTTTCCGCTTAAGATTTCCTTATAGTAGTTTAGTATATTAGGGTCACACTATGCCATGGGTTAGTTGGGAGTCACTTATGGCTCTAGGCACCGTGTCACGTCCAGGGTGCAGACGCGGATAGTGAAAAACTTGATACAAGAGCATTAGGTTTAAAGTGTCCTAAGGTGTCTGAAAGCTGCATTAGGTAGAGCCTTTTTCATGGGTGTGAAGCGCGCCATACTTATGAGGGAGAGGATACAAGGCGTTTAGGAGAAATTCCCTTTTCTTCATGATCCTTATCATGCGTAGAGTATAAAACTCTAAAATATTCTTCTAACTCATGCTTTACCATTTTCAGTTGACGATGCCTCCTAGAAGAGTAAATGGATGGAGGAATGGTAACGCCAACCAGCAAGCCCCACCAGCTCCAGCAGCCTCTCAAGACAATCAGGTGACACCTGCTGAGTTTAGAGATACTATTTAGATGTTAGCTCAGGTGGTGTCTAACTAGGTCAACCAACAAGCCGTTGTACCTGCCAACACGAATGGTCCTATAACTGCTGCCAGAGTTTGGAACTTTACTCAGATGAATCCCCAGAATTTCATAGTTCTAAGTTAGGTGAGGACCCACAGGACTTTATTAATGAGGTCCAGAAGATCACCCAAATTATGGGTGTTACCTCCATTGAAAGTGCAGACTTGGCCGCTTATCAGCTGAAAGGGGTGGCTCAGTTATGGTGCAGACAATGGAAGGAAGGAAGACGGGCTAGTGCAGGTCTAGTGGAGTGGAATGGGCTCATGACGGTGTTTTTAGACAGGTTCTTCCCTCAGGAGTTATGGGAAGCAAAGACTGCAAAGTTCATCTATTTGAGGCAGAATGACATGACGGTGTAGGAGTACGCCTTAAAGTTCACTCAATTATCAAAATATGCTCCATAGATGGTTGTCGATCCGAGGGATCGTATGAGCATGCTCATGAATGGAGTATCAGACTTGGTGGTTAAAGAGTGCAGGACTGCCACTCTCATCAGTGACATGGACATCTCCAGGCTTATAATCCATGCACAGCAAATGAGACGGAGAAATTAAAAGAAATAGAAAAGGAGAGTAAGTGGGCAAGGACAGGTCTGTTTGAGTATTCCCAGCAAAGATCAGGCGGTGATAATCTCCTCCAGCAGCAGTAGCAGAGAGCTCCCGTGCCCTCTTTAGCTAGTGCTCCTCCTTCCAGACCCCTCAATGATCGGAAGAGTAGAGCTCCCAGTCTCAGAGCCATGTCTCCGGTGGCCAGTATGTCCTAAGTGTCGTAAGAACCATCCTGGAGAGTGTCGTCTTGGCAAGGAGGGTTGTTTTGGTTGTGGCAATATAGGTCACAGATTAAGAGATTACCCGTCAGTAAGACGAGAGAAAGCCTAATCCATGACATCAACAACTCCGATAGGTTGTTCAGCTAAGTAGGGCACTACCTCAAGCACAGGTGGAGGTGGTTAGCGCCAAAACCACTTTATGCTCTATATTCACGTCAGGATCAGGAGAACTCACCTGACGTAGTTATTGGTATATTAAGTCTCTTTCCGATTGATGTTTATGCTTTACTAGATTCAGGAGCTACATTTTCTTTCATGACTCTTTATTATTGCAGTTCGATTTGACATTAGTCTAGAAGTCCTTTTAGAACCCTTTTCAATCTCTACGCTTGCTGGGGAGTGAGTTACAGCCAGTCGGGTATACATAAACTCCCCAATTACAATTTTTCAGAAAGTTACCCCATTTGATCTAGTATAGTTAGATATGATCGATTTTGACCTCATTCTTGACATGGAATGGTTATACTCTTGCTATGCCTCAATTGACTGCAGAACCAGAGTCATTAAGTTCCAATTCCCTAATGAACTAGTCCTAGAGTAGAAGGATAGTACTTCAACGCCTAAGAGTCGGTTTATCTTTTACCTTAAGATTAGAAAAATGATTTCTAAGGGATATATCTATCATCTAGATCGAGTCAGGGATCCTAGTTCCAAAAATCCAACTCTTCAGTCAGTTCCAATTGTAAGTGAGTTCCCAGATGTGTTTTACGAAGATCTTTTTGAAGTTCCTTCAAAGCGAAAAATAGACTTCAGCATAGATCTTCTTCTGGATACCCAGCCTATCTCAATTCCTCCTTACAAAATGACCCCAGTTGAGCTTAAAGAGTTAAAAGAACAATTGAAGGACCTTTTATACAAGGGTTTCATTAGATCCAGCATCTTTCCATGGGGTGCCCCGGTCCTATTCATGCGAAGGAGGGACGGTACACTCAGAATGTACATCGACTACCATCAGCTGAATAAGGTCACGATCAAGAAAAAGCATTCTCTCCCCATGATTGATGACTTTTTTTACCATCTTCAGGGTGCTAGCTCTTTCAAAAATAGATCTCAGATCATTCTATCATCAGCTCAGAGTCAGAGAATGTTATTGACACACAATTTTGACTCTCCATGTTTTAATTAATTTTTCAAGCTTCTCAAAATACAAAAAGAGTAAAATATTTATATTTTTCTTATGATCAAAAATATTTTCTTAAGTATTTGGTGTTATTTTTCCACAATAAATACTAAATATACTTATTTTATTAATTATTTTATNTTATGTATGGCTAGAGCATGAAATTCTTATATCACAAAAATGTAGAATAAGGTCTCATGATTCTTTAATTGGATAGGAGTCGAAAGATCCAATCCATAGGAATTAATTCCCGACTAGCAACCGAAGAGAAGATTAGCTGAATTAAATTAATAAATTACATCCCTGCATGTTTGTCTTAACCTCAGCTTGTTCATTTCTATTGTTCGGACTCAAATTATAATCTTGACTTAGATTCTTATTACTTAGTAAATTTTAACTCGTAAAATATTATTTATTTGGTTGTCTGCATTCATGGAGATATCGTTCACTGACGCTTAAGTTAATTAATACCGTAGTTCAGTCCTTGTGGGATCGATACTTGGCTTGAAATAATCCACTTTACTACTTGTACGACCACGTGCACTTGCGTGTAGTTCCCAGTCGAACATGTTTTTGGCGCCGTTGTCGGGGACTGGCAATTGGTAATTTTATTTTCTTAGTGTTAGTTTACAAATTATATATAAGTGTTGACAACTTGATCTTAGCCTTTCTCTTGCAGGTATTGAAATTTTCTGAACACTGGCAAGAGATAAGGAGTTAGTGGATTCATTTATAGAGCCGGAGAGACAATTTCATCGCCAAAGAAGGGAAGCTCTAGAGAAGAAGCTGCATTTGCTAAGACAGGAAATTATGGAGTAGCAACAGAATCCACCACTTGTGAGGGAAATTTTAGTGCCCGAGGAGATTGCAGCAAGACCTGTCCGCGAAGTGGCAATCCCACATGCAAACAATGTTACATCTAGTATTCACAGACCAGAGCCAGGAGGGAGGTTCGAGCTTAAACAGAACATGGTGCAGTT
>JACEIK010000838.1:294828-326483 GCA_018107945.1 Datura stramonium
AAGATCACGTAGGACTTAACGGGTTGTAATGTAAGCTAAGGAACTAGTAAATACTGGGCTAACCAATAATAGCAACTAGCATCCTTAAGCGTTTTTCAATCATCCCACCAACATTATGGGCATTGTTTCTTCCTTCATCCTCCCATTCTTGAAGTCTTTCTTTAATTTTGTTCCCATTTCTTTAAGCACACTCGACTTAATAACAAAGATTAGTTATACATCTTCATTTTATTTAAATTCGACAAGTGCACCTTTGACCTTTTCTTTACCTTTAAATTCCACAAGTGCACCTTGGACAGGGCCTCCGTGGCACGGCGCCATCACGGAGGCCCTCCCTCCGTGACACGGAGCCATCGCGGAGCGGTTCTGCCCCGGCTCCTCCTACAATGGTTTGACGTGTCGCTTATCCAGTCTTTCCCCGGGCCTTTTCCTAGCATGTATGGCATTCAAAAACTCTTAACCAATATGCGAATAGGCCATCTACATGTCGAGAATTTATGGGGTGTAACAGAGATGAACCCGGTAAGCAGATCCAAGATTCCCATAGCTATCCCAACAGCCCAACCAGTAAGGGACGTACAGGTGAACGTCCCCATGATGCAGGAGCACAGCGAGACACCAACTATAGATGCCAGTCATCCAGAGTCAGCTCCCAGCACCTCAGCTACATCACTTCCCAACATGCAGGCTCAGACACCAGAAGGATACACCTCGGTACTGCAGGACTTCCTCCAAAAGCTAGCTAAGAGATTGACCATGGCGGACCGTAAGATTTAGGCCATGATGGATAATGTCAAACCATGGGTCAAGTCTGAGATAGAGGTAGCATCTTAGGTTCTACATACCCGCCTAGATAGTTTTGAGAGCCGTTTCAATGAGAGAATCGCGGAGCAGACCAATACCAGTAGTCTCTATGTGGAGTTGGGGGGCTCTTCGGAGCCAAGTAGTTGAGTTTTCATCAAGACAACCAACAGTTTTAGCAGCCCCCACTCTTCCAGACCTAGATGTTAAGCTTGATGAGGACATTAATTTGGCAGCATACTGGGAGCCGACCTAAGCTGGTGATAAAGGCAAGAAGAGAGCTGTTGAAGATACTAGTGAGGAGAGTTTGAAAAAAAAAGAAAGAAGGAGAGGAAAGAGCACAAGAAAGCTAGAGAAATGAGCATACAGACTCATGATACACATATGATTGAGCTTCGTGAGAGAGCTAGAGGAGCAGGCAGCTCCACCGCACCCCAGCCCGAGCTTGCTCGTGGCTATGACCCTTCGGGAGAGCCACATTCATCCCAGACATTTTCATAGGCCGTCCAAGCGGCCACGACTACTGAGGGGGGGACCACTCCCCCAATTGACACACAATTAAGCACCCCGGCCACCGCTAGTGCCACTATTGCAGCGGAGGTACCACCTCTGCGAGATGACAGGAGCACCTAGTGCGCCACAGGTATGTTATCCTCCCTATGATCTTCTAGATGATGCTTCAGGGACGAAGCTAACTTTTCAAAAAATGGAGGGGGTGTACTTGTGATTTTTGGGATTTTTTCCGTCTGAGGATTTTTCTTGTCGTGTTTCTTTTCCCTTGGACATGTTATCTAGTAGAACCGACATGTGTAGGATTTTTATTTTTAGTTTGTGATTTTTGTTTAATTAGAAAGTATCTTAGGAGTACTCATCCAAGAAAATTGCACTAGTTTTGCTTTTTGTAAAAAATTTACCCTGTTTAAAAATTTTCTGATACGGTAGCTATGTATTTGTGACAACATGCATGATTGTTGTGGATCTTTGGATGTCATTTATTTTGTCAGTATGAGTAGTTTTGTTGAGCCATGTATAAACAAGATAGGTGAGGTGAAAATAGTTCATGTACCATGTGTGAGTGTGGTATATTAGTCAGTTCGGTATTGTGTTGTAGATCTAGAACTTGCCTGGCTGGTCTCTGCATAGGCTAAGGATGGTTGGTTGGGATATGATCATAGGATATTGTTTGTTTAGCTCACTTTTAGCTTATATTTCCCTACCAAAAGTTGCATGAATCCCTTGATCCCAAGTTTGAGCCTTATAGACCATGTTTCTTTGATTTACCAATTAACTGTACCTATTTTTTGTAATGAACCTGTTTTAGCCCTGGTTCTCCCTTGGATATTGTGAACCTCAACATAAGCAAAATACTTAAGTTGAGGGTGGGTAGAGTAGGAGTGCATAAAAGGTGGGAAGGAAGAAAGGAAAAGAAAAGAAAAGAAAAGAAATGGTGGAATATGAGGTGTGGTGAGATGAAAAGAAAAGGACAAAAAAATGTTGTAAATGTTGAAAAATAAAGCTCAAAGAAATTTTGAAAATGTTAAAATAAAAGTGAAACTCACCACACCCATGCAAATGTGAATAAAAAGNTGAAAGAATAAAAGGGTGAATTAGATGAATGGTGTAGCCAATGTATGTAGTGCCAAGGAAGGAATAGTCACTTATGAAATCTTCCATCTTTATCATGTCTAGCCCTGAGCCTATTTTACAAGCCATACCAAGTCCTATAGTGATCTTAACTCGACCATCTGAAAAACCAACGTAGAGAAAATAAGGGCAAGCCTATGGTATCTGACGCATAATACTCGTAACTTCTTTGAGAGAATGAGCGCCTTACTTGCTTAGTCCCATATCATGTTTGACATTTCATATCTGAGTGGGGACTTCATTTGTGTGAGGGTACATGGATTATGTTTGCTTTTACTGTTGGTTTGTGTGAAAAAAATTGGTGATGAATTGATTGCCCGTTGATAGTAGATGATATGTTTTGATCCCTGTTTATGATGTTTTGAGGTTGCTTGTAATACATTAGCTAATGTGGTTCCATGAGAAAGGTCGATAGAGTATGTATAGAAAGTGCAGGTTTGTTTGAGTATTGGCTGTAGTATCTTAAGTTTATTTTCCAGTTGAGTGTCGTGTTTTAGTTTTTTGTTTCTTTGCCTGAGGACATGCAAAAGTCTTAAGTTGAGGGTGTTGATGTGATGTGGGTTTACAGCACATTCAACACTCAAAACTAAAAAAATAGCATGGACTTAGGTGTATTTATGTGGATATGAGGTACTTTTTCTTTTGTTACAGTATAAACAAGTGTTGGAACTAAAAATTGCAAAAGATTGCTTAAAAAGTGCAATGGGAAAAAAATGTAGACCACAGTACGGATCGTAGGAAGGGAATATGAGTCGTACTGGTGGCCGTGAGAAGTTTCTGAAAGTTAAGGTTGAGAAGATGTGACCCATGAGTCCTAGTACAATTCGTAGCAGGCCTGTACGAGTCGTGATGAAATCCAAAAGAAAAGCATCTGATTCTGACTCTTGCTACAAGAAGAAAGTACGACCCATAAGGCGAAGATATGAGTCATACCATTCTGGTCGTGATGAACTTCAGAAAAACTTCAAGACCTCTAATTCAAAGTACGGGAGCTAAGTACGATTTGTGAGTTGATGGTACGCTTCATAACCAGATCCAAAACTTAGCCAGAATTTAGCTAGTTGAGATTGTACGAAAGGAAGCTACGGATTGTAGGTCGAGTCGTGGCACTAGCGGCAACAGATATGGAAATTCACCCTGTTTTCTTAGGAAAAGGATTCTTGTGTCTGTATAAATATATTTTAGGTTTTATTTTTATAGAGGACGTCAGTTTGATAGTTTTAGAGAGTAGAAACCTTGAGAAAGAGAGGATTAAGTTGGTCTTAACTTGTGATCAACGTGTTCTTAAATTCTTCTTGTTCTTACTACTTGTTTTATTTTGTGGAGTAATTGAAGGAAGTGTTTTTCTCAATCATTATTATAAGTATTTATTTTTATTCTTAATCATGAATGCTAATCACAAACTTGCAACTATGAGAGGCTAAAACCTCCATAGCTAGGGTTGTGGGAACCATGGTGAATTGACAAGCTAGGGTTACACAAAGTGATCTTAAAACCAATACAAACACTTATATTGTATTTTCTTCATGCTTAAACGTTTCTTAACGGTGTGCAACGTTAGGAAATGTCTTAATTCTTTACTTTCTTTGGTCAAAGAGGTAGAGATTAGGAAGAGAGAATTACAACGGAGCCTTGATCTTGATGATCATTGTATTAACTTGAGTTGTGGTCGCAGGATAGTTAAATCTTGAATTTAGTGATAACAGATAATTTTAAATCACTCATGAGACTTGGTCGAGTAATTGAGTATATTCATTTAATAGGGGTTGGTCGGTCGTTTGAATGAACCTAAGTTATCAGTTCTATAAGTAAGTATTGGTGATAATCACGAGTGTATTCCCGAAGCAGTTATGAACCCATGGGGAACACAAACCCTTGTTATCCTTTGATATTGACATAAAATCAGAATTTTGATATTTTCTTTTATTATCAATTTTCTTTAGAATCCCCCTATTTTAAAGTAACTACCTTACAAGTTCAGTTACCGGCTATAATTCAGTCTCCCTATTCCCTGTGGGATCGACCCCAACATCTAGTTGGATTTTTTATTGACAACGTCCGCTTCTCACTTCACTAAGAGGTGTGGTTTGAGCGTTATCAGTTAGATGTGGGTGACCTAAGACAGTAGATCCTGGTTTAAGCACACAGTTCAATATATTCTATCCACCCAGGAGATACTAAGATGTACACGTGATCTACGGGATATTTACTTGTGGAACAGCATGAAAAGAGACATAGAAGAATTTGTGGCTAAGTGCCCGAACTGCCAACAGGTTAAGGTGGAACATCAGAGATCGGGAGGTATGACTCAGGATATCAGCATACCCACATGGAAGTGGGAAGAAGTGAATATGGATTTTATTACATGTCTACCTCATACTCGTCGGCAGCATGACTCAATCTGGGTGATAGTAGACCGGATGACCAAGTCAGCACACTTCCTCCCAGTTAAAACCACAGATTCAACTGACAATTATGCTAGGCTATATATCCGGGAGTTGGTCAGACTGCATGGGGTACCCTTGTCCATTATTTTAGATAGAGGTACCCAGTTCACCTTGCAACTTTGGAAGTTATTTTAGAAGGGACTCGATATCAAGGTCAAGCTCAGCACGGCTTTTCACCCGCAAACAGATGGACAACTTGAATAGAGTATTCAGACCTTGGAAGATATGTTGAGAACGTGTGTGATCGATTTCAAGGGCAGCTTATCAGGGAGAGGTTAAAAATCGCGCAAAGCCATTAGAAATTCTATGCTGATGTAAGGAGGAGAGAGTTAGAGTTTGCAGTGGATGATTGGGTTTATTTAAAAATTTCACCCATAAAAGGGGTGATGAGGTTTGAAAAGAAAGAAAAAGTCAATCTGAGATATGTAGGACCCTATAGAATTCTGAAGCAAATTGGCAGTGTGGCATATGAGTTAGAACTACCTCCAGAGTTAGCATCTGTGCACCCAGTCTTCCATGTGTCATTATTGAAGAAGTGCATCAGTGATCCAACTTCAGTTGTGCCATTAGACAGTGTGGGAATAAAAGATAGTCTCTCTTACGAAGAGGTCCCAGTTCAGATCCTTGACCGTCAGGTTTGTAAGCTGAGAAACAAGGAAGTCACTTTGGTAAAAGTCTTGTGGAGGAACCAGCTAGTTGAGGAAGCCACATGGGAAGCAGAAGTAGACATGATGGTCAGATACCCTCACTTATTCCTTTCCAGTTCAGTTACAGCATCAGGTACTAAATCCCTCCTCAGTACTCTGTTCAGTTCCATACTCATCAGCTTTATTCAGATTTTCTATGTGCATTCTAGTTGCATCAGCTCTGTTGGCATGGTTAAGTCAGTTCGGAGTCAATTACTCTTTCAGAAATTAACTCATAGTCTCAGTCTAGGAATTGTAGCTCTTTTCCTAGTGTTTCAGCAGTTTTAGCCTTCATTCGAGGATGAATTTTTATGCCCTGTAAGTTCCTAACATTTAGTCGGCCTATTTGTGCGTTAGTCAAGAGTTTTAGAGTACGACGTGTACGATAAAGGGTCGGGGAAAAGTCCGAACGAGTGCGGAGTCATGCTTGCATGGGAGAGGGCCGGACCAGCTGCCCGAAGAGGAAACGTGTCACGGACCCCTCCCTGGCGCATTGGGCTCCGTGGCACGCCCGTGTTTTGGCTTGATGGGGTCTATGCCACGAACCCCCTGTCCACCGCCCAAATGTTATATATATTAAGTTGCTTTCATTATTTCACTTCATATATATGTACCTTCGGGCAGAGAGAGTAAAGGTCGAGAGAATTAAAAGATTTTCATCTATTTACGCTTCAAACGTCGTCTGAATTCAAATGAACTTCGGGTATCGAAGTTTAAAGTCGTAGGGAGCATTACTACGGGGTTAGTTTCGTAAAATTCTCCCGGTAAACCATAACCCCGCCGAGTCGAAGTTGACGGAATGACTCCAAACTAGCTTCTATACGATCACACACTTCAAGTAAGTATTCTTCACTTCTGAACTCTTAGGAAATTATACGTTTTTGACTGTGTTTCGCTAAGTTGAATTTTAGTCAATATTAGCAGTATAAGTTATTGTTTCTACCAAATTTAGTATTGAAACTAGTCTCATTCTCTCAATAGTATGATTCCAGTTAGGAAGGGCTATTGAATACCAGTTGAAACTCACCAGTTACAGAGGAAACGACAATCGAGGTATGTTAAGGCAAATTCCTTTGGAAAGTTAGCTTCCTGAGTGTTATAATATAGTTTGAGTCCCAGTAAGAGAGTCAAAGGCATATATATTGTGATTAGCTATCGTAGGATATAGAGTTTTGTTATCTTGAGGCCGCGAGGGCCATATTGAGTTCTATTATATTGAGGCCGCGAGGGCCATATTGAGTTTTGTTATATTGGTACCACGAGGGTCATATTGAGTTCCGTTATACTGAGGCCACGAGGCCCATATTGAGTTCTCTTGTATTAAGGACGCGAGGGCCATATCGAGTCTTATTCTACTGAGGCTGCGAGGGCCATAGAGAGTTCCATTAGATTGAGGCCGTGAGGGCCATAGTGAGTCCCACCAGATTGAGGCCGTGAGGGCCATAGTGAGTCCCACCAGATTGAGGTCGTGAGGGTCATAGTGAGTACTATTAAATTGAGGCTGTGAGGGCCGTTTTGAGTTACCGTATACTACAATCATTAGCAACCAAATAGTAGAACATATATTGCTTGTACTTGTCGAGGCTTATGGGGGACCAGGTAGGTTATTCTTGTATGAGTTGTACCTTCCAGGCTTATGGGGGCCCTGTTAGGTTCTTGTTTGTGTATATTTGCATCTTGTTGATTAAATACTACAGATAGGGAGATCGTTCAACTTAAACTATTTTCCTTCCATATGATGACTTTAGTTCTTCAGTTATTACTTTACTTCCTTACATATATTCAGTAAATATTGTACTGACGCCCTCCGTGGGCGCTGCATTACTTGCCTGCAGTTGTGGATTGGCACAGACCAGGACCTTCGTAGCTTCCAGCCAGGGTTAGTAGCACCGTTAGCTCCCTTCCTTCGGAGCTAATAGTTAGAAGGTCTACTTTTTTTATTATTCTATTTATGGATAGGTCGGGGCCCTGTCTCGACCACTATTCTACTCCTAGAGGCTTGTAGATGTACAGTTCCCTGTGATTTCTCGGTCGTGTGTGGCCTTTTTTAGATATTGGATAGTGTCCTTGTCGGCTATAGTATATGTAAGTCGCTGGATTTTCATTATAGTCATAACTAGACATCATGGTGGTCTTATTGGATCGCATAGGACTCCCTATCATTATCTATTTCTGGGTAGCTGTTTTATTTTATAGGTGGCTATGTGGCCTTGTCGGACGGGGCCTGTGTTTACATCTGAGATATAGCCCATCATTTTCTTGATTTGGGAAGTAAGTTTGCACCAGAAGTGCATAAGTCTAGTCAGATTAGTCCAGACCCTAGTAGGGCACCAAGTGTCAGTCATACCCCCCAAGGCGGGGTGTGACACGAATGATCCCAAGGGGGAGAAATTGTAACACTCCGAAACTTTTCTAGACCAGACTCAAACCTTGCAAGAAAAATGTAGAAGAAAACCAGAAATCTTGCCTCAGAACGACTGAGACAATGAGTCGTGGTCAACTCCAATGACTTGTTGTGTCAGTCATGGTCAGCAATGTTTGGTCCCTCAGGAACCCACGGGACATGAAATGACCCATTGTCAGAAACAACGAGTCGTCCTGTCACTCATTGGTTCCCCAGCTCAGAACTCCTTTTCCAGGACCCCATGACTCAACCAATGAGTTGTCATTAGAAATAATGACTCATGGTGTGAGTCGTTGGTTAAGAGTCCCAGAAACCCTTCTTAGTGGCGATGAGTGGTAGCAATGACCCGTTGTACCACACAACAAGTCATTGTCACCACCCATTATGTCAAGTCAGGGATTTTTAAAAATGTTCCCGTGAAGGTAACGGTTGGACACAACGACCCGTTGTGTGGTACAATGAGTCATTGCTAGGGATTTTTAGAAATGTTCCCATGAAGGTAACGGCTGGACAGAGCGACCCATTGTGTGGTACAATGAGTCATTGTGTTGCCCATTGCGAGACCTTTAAAATTTTCTCGTCCAGTGACCAAGGGAGGAACCAGTGACCCGTTGGTTCATCCAATGACCAGTTGGTTCATCCAATGAGTCATGGTGTATCCCGTTGCCAAATATAGTGACCCTAGAACCCAAACAGTAGGACCAATGACTGGTCCCAACGATTCGTGGTCTAAACCAACGACTCGTGGAGTGACCCGTTGGTCCTCTATCGGGCAGTTTTCCAAATTTTTATCAGGGATAGTTTTGTAATTTTTCACCTATTTAGTCCCTAAAATACATCATTTTAGGCATATTTTCAAATAAATTAGAGGGGTTAAACGATTCTCCTCCCTCATTCCCCACTTAGACTTTCAGAAAATGATCGTAGAACCTAGGTCATTCCTCTCAAGCAAGAACTAGGGCTCTTTGTCAGTTGCAGAAGTTCAAGATTTCTTCTCCAGGGATTTCCTATCCAGGTATGTGGAAATTCAATAAGGGTATTGTTCTTCCCTTGTGTCCCCAAAATCTTCGTCTATCTCTTCTATCAGTTGTAGCCCTGTGGATTCAAAAAGTAGAAAGATTTCAGACAAGACTCTTTAATATTTCAAGAGGAATATTATTTATGATATTAACTGCTTTATTATTCCCTACTTGTAGAAATTTTTTGAAACTTGTATTTAGTGGAATGATTTAGACCTAGTTTCTTAGTTTGATAAAATTAGAATCTTGCGGGTTGGATTAGTTTTTCCTATAGCTTGATTCTATCGGTTTTGGGATTTCCATATTGTTAGTATATGTCCAGCTCTCAGGTAGATGCATGTGAGTCCAGTCTCAATCAGATTATTAGCATACTCTGTTTTGTCCAGAAATGTCAGCTGATCAGTTTGACTACAGTCATTTCTTGAGGTGTCAGTGGTGCCTCCCAGTTATCAGTATTAGACTCAGATATCAGATTTTAGTGGTTATTTAGAAAGTTATGACACTTCGAGATAAGCAGCTCTAACCAGTCTTAGAACCCCCAGCTTCATATTTCAGTTGCTCTTTAGATGATTACGATGCTTCCAAATAAGTAGCTCTGGTCAATCTTAGAACACCAGTTACAGAATCCAGTCTGATAAGACTCTTAGGGTACTTACAGATAAGTATTCCTGACTTAGTCTTGGACCCCAGTTTCGAGCTATCATCTTAGTAGTCGGTCTAGGACTATCCAGTGGGAGTAGGACTTAGCACCGAGCGGACCGAGGTTCCAGCGCACCCAGGTTCCCAGAACTACGTTGCCACCGTAGAATATTTTATTGGGCTTATGGCCCTAGACTTGTGATCACCTAGTTCATGCCTTTATACCTCGACAAGGTATATTAGGTCCTACTGATGGGGTGTACACATCGGACTCAACGTCTAATTCACGTGGTTATATGTCGATTATAGACTCTCCCACTAGTTAGTACAGTCTCAGCTAGCTTTTCTCAGAACAGTTTCAGATTACTCAATTCAGATCAGTTCAGTACCATAGTTCATATCAATATCTCAGATTTAGCGCATGTCCTTGACCATCAGACAGGGTCATTTTGACCATCTCAGTATATTTCAGTTTATTCCGTTTTAGCATTTCAGTTGGTCATTGTGTGTCATTACAGTTCAGTTATTTATTCTCCGTGTTATGTTTTGTCCTACTTACTTAGTACATTCAAAGTACTGACACATACCTTCTATGTTGTATCATTTTATGATACAGCTGTAGGTTCTCAGACTCAGCACCGTTAGCAGATCTTATCCAGGAGTTATCAGCTACACCAGTGGTGAGTCCTCATTTTTCGAGGACGACATTATTTTTCTTCAGTTATTTTTCGTACAATAGACTTTAGAGTTAGTTGGGGGTTTGTCTCAGCAACTCATCAGATATAGATGGCTTTCAGACATAGACTCAGACTTTCAAATTTGTTTTCCAAATGTGTACATTTTTAATATTCAACTTCCCTTAACTGGTTTTATTATTTAAGTTTCCGCCATGATTTTACTCAGATTACCAGTGTTACGATAGATCATGGATTGACTTGGGGTTACTTGTAACTCCAAGTACTGTGTCTCATCTAGGTTATAGACTCAGGTCATGACAACTCATTATTTAACCCATTTATATACAAGGATGCCATGTTATGAAGAGCGGTAAAATACTAAATAATAATAACAATAATAATAATTTATACAATATACTTACAAAAATTAAACACTTGAATAGTGTAATAAAAAGATCCTAACCAAAAATAACTGATCAATATTCAAGTCCCAGACAATAGCACCAGAAACTTATTATCGCCCAAGCACACGCAAGCAGACATTGTCATCAAGTTATATAGGACGGTTAAGTCCCAATTATCGATCTCTCAAAAACTTGTCAGATTAATTGTTCAACGTTAACACTTTATTTTAATATTCTAATAACAACTGATAAAAATGGGAAATGGTTTTGAGATTAAGCTACTAAACTTGAAAAGTAAATTAACTAATGAATTGAACACTCTTCACAAATGTTGTAATTCAAATAATGATAGAATCTAGGATATTGGCACTTAGGCATCAGGTTGAGTTCTAAGACTTGAATACGTTGTACTAATTCTTCTAAGGTTGCTAGTTGCAAGTTACTATCTCATTTCTTGTCATTCACCCGAACATCCAAGAACTATCTCATGAACCCTAACGCTTATATCCCTATGGTCGTAGGAGAAACAAGAAATGATGGTTATGGCTACTTGTATTCAACTGACAGGGTTGAAGGGTATATTCCTATACTCGACAATGAAATATATCTTTGAACCCACTAATCAAGGATCTTTGAAACCTGCTCTACACATACTTTTAACTCTTTTAGTTCCCTCTCCTGAGTTCAATCAAATCCCAATGGACATATTTGTGAGGTAATTAATCTAACGAATAAGCAATTATCATAAGTAAGTAAAAACAACCTTTAACAAAGAATTAAGAACTAGCATAAATAAATTTTCAAACTCCAACCATCTAATATGGCTAAAATCCTAGAACAAGAGTTTAGCCACTCATGTTCAAGTGGAAAACTAAAGAATTCATCATTCGAATAAAAAATAAAAGTTAAAGAAGAAACCTAGAAAATGATCTTGTCTCTTCCTCCAAGAACTACGTACAAACTAATCAATACGATGAATGATTCCTCGAAGACCCCTAACAAAATTCCCTAAATGTTATATTTATAAGTAATATATCAAATGACTCACTTTCCCTTGAGAAATTCAGCTTTTAGACTTGATAATCTGGCCCTTGGCACGGCACACCATTCATCTTTCCAAACTTGGCTTGAATTTCCTCTGAAGTTTTGTCTCAGGCGCACCATGTCAATCATCTCTTCAAGGTGTTAGCCAAATTTCAACACTTCTAGAGTTTGGCGCGCCACTCCACTCACTGCACCAGAATGTTAAAAAAATTCCCAAGTTCAGAATACATCTGTCACGCCACGCCACTCATCTCGCCAAGGTGTTGAGCAAAAATTTCTTTCTAGTTAAGGCCCTGGCATGCCACGCCACCCATTGCACCAACTTGAACATTATTTTCTCTGAAGTTGGGGTCTAGCGTGCCAGGCCAACTTTTGTGAACTCTTCTTCCTTCACGCCTTTGATCATTTTTGAGTCCTTTTTCTTGGTTTCCTACTCAAAATATCTAAAAACACTTGTTATATCATAAGATACACATAAACATGAATTCATGTATTTTATAAGGTTAATGTACTCAAACAAGGTAAAACATGAGTAAAAATACGAGAAATGGGCATAAGAATATGCCCAACATCACCTGCATCTTTATTCATAACTTTGGGATTAGGAGAACCACGCCCAAGTACAATGACGTTGTAGTTAGCCGACAGGTCCCTTACTTATCCTGATGGTGTTATTGAGGACATATTGGTTAACGTGGGATCGTTCATCTTGCTGATGGACTTTATAATATTAGACTACAAAGCTGACTAAGCGTGTCCCATCATTTTTTGAAGAGGATTCTTAGCCACCGTAGATTCAGTGATAAAGGTGAAGTCGGGAAAGATATCAATGACTGTGGATGGCCAAGAGGCAGTCTTTGATGTATTTAGGGTGGCAAGGTTTCCACCCCATTATGAGGACGTTACAATGAGACCAATGGTAGATCCTGGAGGGTCTAAGTAGTCGGTTGAGTAGCATGTGTTTCATGGGAACTTAGCAGCAAGTCAGGGTACCAATCATCTCACTCGAGTGAAGAAGTCAAAAGTCTTGCATCATGCCGCAATATTAAATTAAGCGTTGCACAGGAGGCAACTCGTGAATGTCGTGCCATGACTATAACTAAGGCGCTTGATGGGAGGTAACTTATCTTTCTATCATTTTTTATTTTGTAGATACAAACAGGGTTTTTCAGGTGAAAGAACGGGGAAAAGAAGCTAGAAAAATTCTAAGTCTGAACCGAGATACCTGGCATGGGGCGTCAGGTGTTGAATTTCAGAAGACAAAATTCAGGTTGGTGTATAGGTAGCATTCCAAGCCACACCCAACTTTCAAAGAAAAAAATTTCTAAGTGTGTCGTGAGATGGGTGGCGTGATGCGCCAGGTGCTTGATGGATGAAAATTTTTTGGGTCCATGGGTTAAATTTGACCCAAGGACCCAAAATTTAATAAAAATCTATGACCATACCTTTATTTTAAATCCCCATTCATCTTGTCTCTCTCTAAAAAGTCAAAAGGAAACAAGACAAAAAATTTCTCTCTTCTCTCCTAGGTCATAACTCTCCCTCTCCCTATTCCTTATTGTTGTCTTCTCCAAAAAGCTTGGTGAAGCTAGCTTCCTCAACTCAAGTAAGTATTTTTCTTCTCTCTTTTGTCATTTAAAGTTATAAGCATGCTCCCATTATCCTTCTTCCCCAAGTTGAGAAATCCAAAATCACCATTATTGGATGAAAATCTTGAATTTCATAATGTCGGTTTCCATAGCTTAAATCTCTTGTGTTCTTCCATAATAACATTATATCCTTGTTGGTTTTCTTATTTTTGGTTGAACTTTGTGATTCTAAGTTGTGGGTGTAAAGATGGTGATGAATGGTTTGTAGTGAAATTTCATGAAAATAGTGAATTTGGAGTACTTTTGTAGAGAGAGAAATTGCTTAGTTATGTGATTCTTGAATGGTGAAAATCTTGGGTTGTTGAAAAATTCATGTTAATTCATTGGTGGAAAGTACTAAAATTCATGTTAACTATTGTATGAATTTAGTGTGACTACTTCCATATTTGGGTGGTGTATATTGAGAATTAAGAATTGAGAAAGTAAAAGGAGTGGCTGAATTGAAGCATTCTTGAAAAGAAAAATTAAGAGAGGTGTGAGGAAATCATGAAGATGACTTGAAATTACAAAGTTGGTGACTAATTTGGGTTGATAAGATTTGGTATGATAATGGGGGAAGTCTCTAATTGATAAATTCTCAGACGTAGCTAGCGAATAAGTGTGGTGTCATTTTGCACCTCTTACACCTAATTAGCTAGCCTGGTTTATCATGAACTAATTTTGTAAAGGTCTTATTGTTTCTTGGCAGGTATTATGGCATCCCACGCAGATAAAGGAAAAGAAGTGGTGGTCCTTGACAAAGGTCTCAAGCGGCTCAGGAAGGGAACAAAAGGGCCAAAGTCATCGACCACCAAAGCACCCGCTGCTAGGAGGTTTGGAGAAAAAGTCATGGAGAAGCATGGGCTTAAGTGGCTTAATGCCCAGAAAGAAGCAAAGTATGCTTTTAAAAACTTAATTAATGAGGGTTTCCTTGAACTTGAGTTTCCTACCATCCGTGACACTGTCACGGATACGTGTTTGCTGAGCCTGAGGAGTGTAACCTCACCGTGGTGAGAGAATTCTATGCCAACTAGGATACTTCCTTTGGAAAGAGCACTAAGATTAAGATACAGGGTAAAGTGATTCGCTACACTGCTAGGTCATTTAATGCCTTCTTTGGAACACCTGTGGTGGACCTGTTGGGGTACTTCATATTGCTGGAGAAGCCCCCATACCTTGATATTTTCCATACACTATATGGCGAGCATTCATCATCCTGTTGGGGAAGGGACCATAATGACACCCATTCTACACTCTTGTTCTCCTACTTGATTAAGGAGGCTAGAGTTTGGGTCAAGCTTCTCTATGTCGTACTCTTACCTGGGACATACACCAAGGAGATCACTAGAGAGAGAGTTGTGTTGGTGTATATGCTGAGGAGGTCCAGAGACAACTTCTGTTCGGAAGTATTTCTATGGAAATTTATTGACTCAATTCTTGAGAGAGGTTGGCATTGAGGAAGAAGAGGTTGATTTTCATCTACCCCTAGCAGGGCATTTGGCGGGCAAAATGATTGTTGTCACAAAGGTTAAGGAGCCAGCGACCTCTTCAGCTCTATTACTCACTCCAACCGAGCACTATGCTCGAGATGACAGTTGGAGAGGCCGCATGTTTGGGATGCTAGAGCTGCAGTTAAAGATTAGAGATAGACCTACCACGGATGAGGAGATGTCAGCACTAGAGGAGCGGTACCCACTCACTAAGAGTGTGATGCTGATGTGCAAGGTGGGACGGGCCTTTAAGAAGCCTTTGGATGATGATGAGCCTACAATACTGACTAATGGAGTTGATGATATGGATGATGATGAGGATGATGACACCATAGGGGCTATGCAGCTTGATGATGCTAAAAGATGATGATAAGTATGATTAGGCGTATAATCCTAACGATGAAGACGTGCTTAGAGGCCAGGAAGTTCTTTTTATATCCATATTTGTTATGTTTGTGTGTGTACTAGGGACAATGCACTATTTAAGCGTGGGTTGGAGGAAATTGATTTCCTATTTATACTTTATTTGCTAAATTTGTAGTAAGGTTGTAGCAATAGTTTTCATTCTCTATGTTGGTAGTTGATATGTGATTGATTAAACTTTGCTTTGTAATAGTTAATATTGTGGATGGATGTGGACACTAATGCTCTATTATGTGATGTTATGTGATTGTTCATCTCTAGTTTAATTTTATTTATTCAATTGAGAGTCAATTTTTTATTTTAGTATCATCATAGAGGTAGTGACCCTTCTCGATGGTATATGGATGATGACCGTCTTAAGGGAAATTAGTCACAATTTTTTTTTTGTTTTTTAAGATGGAGTCGAAAAATCACACTTGTGTGCTCTTGATATTCCACTTAGAATCTAAGCTAGAAGTAATGAAGTGGTCATCTTAAATGCATAAGAAGTGAAAATCCATGAAAGACACATAGGTTCTTTAACTTGACTCAAGAAAATATTTTTAGGGCTTAATAATGAAAGAATTCATTCAATTTGATGGTGTGGATATGCAACCATAAGAAACCGACTAAGATCAGATTCCATGAGAGGTGAGCTTTATTTGTTGTCTGTTGTACATAATGTAACATCTAGAACTTGCCTAAGTGTATATAGGATAGCTAGTTGCCAAAGAGGTGAGATGTGATTAAGGCATTTCTCTGAAAATCCATTTTGTCCATTCTTGTTGTTGCACCTTACTTAACGTTATCCCTAGTTAACCCCTTTGAACCATAAACCGTAATTTTCTTCTTAGCCAAACAAGAAGCCCATTCCCCTTTTTTGTGAGACCTTCAGAATTTTTTATCCAAAGATGGTCTGACATACTTTGAGAATTAAGAATGAGGGTCCACCGAGGTAGAAAAAGTTAAGGGAAAGGAAAGAAAAAAATGTGTGGACAACAAGAAGAGAAAATAGAAGAGGGGTGCCCATAAAAAGATGTTGTCTACTTGCTGCTAGAACATAAATGAAAGATGTTGATGGCTGATTATTTTTGTGAACTTATAAGCAGAAACTAGCAGTCAAGTAGTATAAAGAGGGGCATGGGTAGAGAAAAGAAAAAGAGGATTAGTGAAGGAAAGTGTAAGTAATTAAGAAAAAATGTTGGACAAGAAAGATGATAAAATGTCTTAGAGTGCTTAGGACTGGTAGCCACTACTAAAGAAATCATTCCTACCCGTCCCTTAGCCGACATTACAATCAATAAAATTCCTTATGATCTTACTCTCTTTGAAGTGATTAAGCCGTCTAAATGTACATGAGGGGCAAGCTTATGATATGTTGCATGTGTATGATATAACATTTGTGAGAGTGAGTGTGTCTTGTTTATTATATTCTAAGTTTTGAGTTGATAATATGAGGGAAGGAACATCATTAAATAAGTGGGGGCATAAGATGATAAGAGTCAGTGTAATATGTGTTGCTTTTTTCATACTTAATCATGTTGGCCCTATTGTGAAAGATGAGTCAATTATAGAAGTTACGTAGTTTCGAATGTGAAAGCTTCTGTGTGTACTTGGTGTGGATTGTTAAAACTTGATGAACCACTTAGTTATATGCTCTACGCTAGCTGCTTGAGTGAGAATTGATAGAGGTGACAAGTGGTGAGGAAAGATATTTGTACATATAAGTAAGGATTGTTCGAGGACGAACAATTGGGTTAAGTGTGGGTGGTGATGTTGGGCATATTCTTATACCCATTTGCCATACTTTTGCCCATATTTTATCTTGTTTTGAGAGCATTATCCTTATAAAATGCATGAATTGATGTTTATGTGTGTTATATGAGCTAAAAAGTATTTTTAGATGTCTTGAGCCGGTAATCAATGAAAAAGGACTCAAAAATGGTCCAAGGTGTGAGAAGGAAGAGTTTGAGAAAATTGGCCTGTGAGATAGCTGGTGTGCTGCGCTAGACCCCCAATTTCATAGAAAATTATGCTCAATTTGGTGTGTTGGGTGGTGAGGTCTTCAACTTCGGAGGAATTTTTGCTCAACACCTTGACGAAATGAGTGGTGTGGCACGCCAAAAAGGCTCCGGACTTAGGAAATTTTTCCAACACTCTGGTGCATTGAGTAGTGCCGCACGCCAGGCCTAGAACTTTAGAAAATTTTGACTAACACCTTGGTGGGTTGGCTGGTGCGGCGCGCCAAAGGCCAAACTTCAGAAGAAATTTGAGCCAAAGTCTAGTGAGATGGGTGGTGCGACGCGCTGAAGCTGTCCGGGATGGATTTTCAAGTCTTAAAGTTGTACTTCTCAAGGCCAAAGATGTTATTTAACACCTTGCTTATAAATATAACATCTAAGGCATTTTTTTAGGGATTTTCAGTCAGAAATATCAATTTTGTATGTAGTCTTGGAGAGAGAGAGAAGTTTTTTTTTCTCCTAGGTTTTCTTCTTTACATTATGCTTTTGATTGGAATGATGAATGTTTTAGTTTTTCTCTTGAACATGAGCGACTAAACTCTTGTTCTAGGGTTTTGGCCATAGCTAATGTTAGTAGTTTGAATACTCATTTATGCTAGACTTTGATTTTTCATTCAATATTTTTTATACTTACTTATTTTCATTGCATATTCGTTAGATGGATCACCTTATGAATATTATGTATTGGCTCTGGGTTGAACTCGGGAGAGGGAACCAAGAGGATTGAAATTAAGTATAGAATAGATTTGAATAATCTTGTTCCAAGAGTTGATTTCATTGTCAAGGATAGGGATATACCCTTAAACCCTGTTCAGTTGAATACAAGTAGCTACAACCGTCATCTCATATTTTTCCTGCAACCATAGGGATAAAGATGTTAGGGTTCATGAGATAATTCTTGGATGATCGGGAGAATGGCAATAAATGGATTCGTAACTTGAAACTAGCATATCTTGAGAAGAGTTTAGTCTAGTGTAATCGAGTCCTAAAAACTCAAACTGAAAGCGAAAGTGCCAACACCCTATATTCTCTCATCAATTAAATTACAACCACTTTTCAAAATGATTTTTGTTCATTAGTTTAATTTACATTTCAAGTTAGTATAATAATCTCCAAAACCATTTCCCCATTTTACTTGTGTTTATTTGAATAGTGAAATAAAATGTTAACCTTAAGCAATTAATCTGACAAGTCTCTAAGGGATCGACATGGGGACTTCATCGTCCTATATTACTTGACAATCACGTGCGCTTAGCGATCTTACCCCTACAAAATAGGGCATGCATTTTCCTCAATGCATACAAAAAATATATAAAAGAGAAGGAAGGATCTCCTTGTAATGCTCTAGGCGCTCTGTTATGCCTAGGTCAATGTGGTGCAATTGGCCTCTTCATACTAGGACGTAGTAGTGGTATCTGTGGTTATAGCAGTAACATCTGCTACATCTCCTTCTGGAACACGTGAACTTGGGCATGCGCGCACCATCAGTACTGTGATGTTATCCATAGAGCGTTGGGTAGCCACTTCCACTTCTCACTCCTCATTTGTGCCCTTTGTTATGTGCTCCTCCTCAAGATCTTATTCATCTACCTCCGCCCTTTCCTCCTCAAAAGCATCATCCTCAAGCAGTGGAGCATCAAATATTCTCAGGTCAAGCTGCAACTCTAGACATTATTCTTTATTTTGCTCATATTAGGTTTCAGTGTCGTTATGGCATCCCTCACACCAATGCACTTGAGCTCAGAGACTCTATGATCCAAATCTTGAATTCTGTTGTGAACTAGTGCAAGAGCCTTGTCAATGGATCTCTTAATCATGTCAGGTATATGCTCAATCAAAGAGGCGAGCCTTGTGTTGTTTCACACTATTGTATTTGCTACCTGAATCATCGGGGCTTTGGAGATGGACTGAGTAAGCCGGGGTGTCACTATAGTAGTAGAAGAGGATGGCAATGTCTCAACTGAAGGAGCATCCATCATCTGTATGTCATGGAACATGGTTGCCTCAGAGGGATGTGAGACTATTGGCTCCCATTTTCTCTTCTTCATTTTTGGGTTTGTCTCATCCTGAATCTTTTTGATATCCAAAACCTTATTTACCCATTGATACTTATCAATTCTTGTTATTTCAGGGACACCCATATCACAACACAAATTTGTAATTAACACTAGAAAAGGGAGAGAAGTGTGGGCTTGTTGAGCTCTATCCCTTATTTCCAAGGTTATGATATCTCCCTTATGGATATACACCCCTGCCATGACGCATGCAATTAGAATCACTCGGATGTTGGGTATCTCATTGTAATTCTTTGAAGGAGTGAGCCTGGAGAAGAAAAAACCCAACCATTGTTTTGCTTGAATGTTGAGGTTTCTCTGTAAGATCTACCCCCATTCAGTAACCCAGGATGGTATGCCTACAGCTATCAGTGAAGCTATCCAAGTGTAGTGGTTATCCAGGATCTCCAGCTTTGTGAAATAATCGGTAGCCCCTGCATCATCGTTAGTAAAATAAAATCTATTAATGGACTTGGCACTACAATTTACTTCCTGTGACACCCCAAAAGTCCCTAAGATCAGACGTGAGGATTGAAATAAAGAAATCAGGAAAATCTGCACCAGGTCACAGAATGAGTCATCAACTTATTCGTTAAGTCACTTGATGGATCGTTAGATGACCTGTTAAGTGGTGCTAAGTTGGAGAAAATATTTGTCTTCTGGGGACTTAACGGGTGGAATGACGAGTCGCCCTGTCACATTACGAGTCGTGGTGTGACCCGTCAAGTATGTAGTGGTAAAGAAAGGATTGGTTTTCCAGCATTCTTAACGGATTAAGGGAATGAGTCATCATGTCCCTAACGACTCGTTAAGTTACCTATGGGGTGAGGAAGATCATAGAAAGGGGAAATTCCACTAGTGGCAACAAGGGCAGACCATGAGCCGTCAAAGGACATAACGACTCGTTAGGTCACTCGTTAGCTCTAGTAGTGCCTTTTTCCAATCGATTCTCTAAAGGTGTTTTCATAATTTCCCAAGCTCCTAACTCTTTAATGATGTCGTTTCAAGCCTTGAAATGAGTGTTTTAAGAGGGTTTAGCCTATCCTAAGTTACTAGGCTCCAATACATGCATTATACTGAACTTCTCTTCCAAGATCAAACTAGAAATCTCCTCAAGTTCTTTCCCAATTCTCTTGGGTTTTCAAGGCTAGGTTGGAAATCAGTTTACCCAGGTATGCAGGGCTATGAATGGGGGTTTTCTTCCACCCTCATGCCCAATATTCTTCTCAAATTCATGAATTCAAGTTCTTAATCAAGTGTATTAATTCCTAGTGTTTTAACCCAATTTTTTGAAACTACCTATGCTATGTTTATGGTGTTACACCCCGGGGAATAATTTTGCTGTTAAAACGATGTTAGTATGCGCATCTTAAATACATGAAGTGTGTGTATGTGGGTGTCATTAATGAATAGAAAGATATATGGATAGAATCATATAAAAGTTTTCGGGGGATTAGAGTCGAGGATGGCTTGATGAATGAGTCGGCAAGGCCGAGCGAGGCCAGGATGCAACGCGCACCAGCCCCACCGCTTCCCTATATATAAGTTTAAGTGTGGATTTTCATTTCATTTAAAAATTTCCCAAAAATAGAGAGTGGATTAGGAAACTTTCCTCACAAGATTTTCATCTTTTAGGAGCCAAATTAGGCTGCTAAATCGCATCTAATTGTAAATTCTTCTTGGATAGTGAATCCCGGGCCTATGAAGAATATATCAACAGAGTTGAATCTTTGAAATTGGCTTAGCTTGATGGAGCCCTACACAGTAGAAGCCGTGGAAATCATCTTTATTCAAGTCTAGTACGTCTACAAGTGATAGTAAGTACTTCTACCCTTCTAATCTATAAAAATTCATGAGATTTTTTCGGATTATACTCGTTGTAACTTGTACCATCGTGTTTTGTGGAATTGATGTTGTTGGCTTGCCTTTTGAACTAGAATAGCATTGTTCCTTGGCATATAATATAGAATACAGAGGGATTACATTGTCTCAATCAAGGCAGGATTGATTGAGCAGAAGTCGGCAATTGAGGTATGTTTAAGGCTAATCTCTTTGGGCAAGTTATTCTCATCGTATAGTTGATACGGCTTGTATCTCCATTGTAGCTCATGATTATATGTGTTGTGATCAGCTGCTATGAGACAAATTGAGGTTGTAACATAGTATCCCTTATCATGAAGGATTATATTCAGTTTTGACGATTTCTAGAAGCTATGAGGAGACTCCCTATTCGTTTATTTACCATCTAGAGAGACTAGTAGTGTTTTGCTGTCGTACTGAGGCCATAGAGGCTTGTGGATAGCTTTTGGGCAGCATGAGTCACAGTTGGCAATATAACTTTTTGTTTTAACTCTTATATATGTAATAAAGCTCGCCTATAGGCTGTTGCGTACCTTGACGCCTATAGGGCTAGAATCTTAGTAGTACAGTCTTACCTATGAGTTAGTGGCACCAGAGTTGCCTAATGAATGGGGTGGTAGCTTTTTGGGTAAACTACCTACTGTCAAGGATTGTATAGCTTCATCGACTTATAGTTAGTCGCATTGGTCGCTTAGAAGTCCACCTTAGTCATTAGAAATCTGGTACACTATGTGTTATCCCCTAAGTAGGAATCTTATCAGTTGTTATACATTGGGCTAACGCCTCTGGCTATTTATGTAGTTTCCCACATACATGTCACCAGATGGCTCAAATGTAGTTATAGGAGCCCAGATGGCTCAGATATAATTACAGAAGCCCAGATGGCTCCGATACAGTTACAGGAGCCCAGATGACTCAAGTACAGTTACAGGAGCCCAGACGGATCAGATACCGTTATAGGAGCCCGGACGGCTTAGATATAGTTATAGGAGCCCAGATGGCTCAAATACAGTTACAGGAGCCCAGACGTCTCAGATACATTTACAAGAGCCCAAATGGCTCAGATACAATCACAAGAGCCTAGAAATCTTGGTTATAGTTTTAGAGGTCGAATATACCTTAGTTATAACTTACCCACAGGCTTATAGTGATACAGATAGGAGGGTATGGATTGCTTTCACTTACTGGGGATTATGAGGGCTCAGGTAGGTTATTATGTGTTGTACCTTCCGGGCTTTTGGGGGCCAAGTTAGGTTCTTGTTTGCATATTTGCCTATTAGTTATAGTTCATGATATGAGATTATCCAGGTTAACTTCTGGGCCTTATTACTAATTACTTCCAGTTCCTTTTCAGCTTCTACTCAGTTAATATTTTGCTGCCTTACATATTCGGTACATATTGTATTGACGCTCATGGATGGGCACTGCATACTTGCCTGCAGGTTCAAATAGACAGGTTCTGAGACCTCTTTAGTAGCTATTCAGACTTAGCAGATTGGCCAGCTCCTTTCCTCCGGAGTTTCCAGACCTTAGAGGTTTGCCTGTCTTTAATTGTATAGTTTTTGGGTAGGCCAGGGCCCTATCCCAACCAATATTTCACTTTTCGAGGCTTACAAACTGTAGTACTTGTTATATATGCGTTGTTGGTTGCGTGGGGCCTAGTTATGTTATCTATTAGCAGCCTTGTAGGCTTATATACACGTATATGTGCGCCTGTATAACTTCTGTCGTGATCTAGTCAGCATGGTGGTCTTGTCGGCCTGCATAGGATGAAGCTATTATTGCAATTGTTGGGTTAGCTGTGTTGCACAGGGTTATGTTGCGGTCTTGTCCGCCTAAGGCTATGTTTTGAGTCGAGATATAGCTGATTGTTTTCTTGATTATATGTTTCTGGTATGTACCATAGGGGTATGTGTCCAGCCAAGTTGGCTCCAAGTCTAGTGTGGCAACAAGTGCCAGTTACGCCTCCCAAGGTAGGGTGTGACAAACTTGGTATTAGAGAAATGTCGTATTCTAGGGATTCTGCAAGCCGTGTCTAGTCAAGTCTTGTTTATAAATGTTTTGTGTACCACATTTTATAAGCAGGAAGCTATGAGGAATGATAGTATGGCTACCCCTCCTTCTTCTCAGATCGTGTTATAAAGCTGTGATGTATAGGGTTGAGTCCCTAAGCTTATATTGTTACGTCTTTCTACAGAGATGTCTGATATAAGACAGAGTACAACCAGCCGTGAGTTAGATACAGCAGCAGGAGAGGGTACTAGCAGGGTGCTATAGTTGGGGGCATCCCAGCTTGAGGGCGAAAGGGAGACATCTTCTCGATCTCCCTCGCACTCTCCAAGGCACCAGGAACCTCTTAGGGAAATAGAAGCACCAACACCACTTCCAGTTCCTCCTACGCCTTCAGACCAAGATGTCAGGAGTGCATTATGTATGTTGGCTCGGATGATGGTTGCTCATCGTCAGCTAGTAGTACCAGTTATTGCCAAGCCTATTGAGGGGCGCCAGAGTTCGAGGGTTTGTGAGTTTCTTGCTTTGAGTCCTCCACAGTTTACACGGAAAAACCATAGAGAGGACCCTCAGAACTTCATAGATCAGTTACAGAGGATTTTTAGGGTCATGCATGCTTCATGCACAGTGTCAGTTGAGCTAGTAGTGTTCCGACTTCGAGACATAGTAGTTTTGTGGTACGAGAGTTGGAAAAGGTCCAGAGGTAGAGATGCACCTTTACCTATATGACCCAGTTTCTCTGAAGCCTTTATAGACCATTATTTGCCTCGAGAGATTCGGAAGGCTAGGACAGATTAGTTCTTACACTTCGAGCAGGGTAGGATGAGCATTCGAGAATATGTGTTGAGATTTGATTTCTTGGCTAGATATGCACCAGTATTTATAGATACTATGCTAGCCAGGGTACATTAGTTTATCATGGGGATTACACCAGAGTATGTGGAGTCCTATATTATAGCTACATTATGAAAGGATATGGATATCTTGTGAATTTGGGCTTTTGCTCAGAATATAGAAGAAATCAGGCATCAATATGGGGTCAAAGGCAAGTCAGGAGCAGCATTGGAGGGGCTAGACCCACTGATTTCCAAGCAGAGTTTTAGGGTGGGCTAGGCCTAGTTTGTTAGGTAGGCAATTGAATAAAGTTACCATTAAGAACAGATATCCCCTACAAAGAATAGATAATTTGTTTGATCAGCTGCAGGGGGTGAAATACTTCTCAAAGATTGACCTAAGGTCAAGGTACCACTAGGTGCGAGTTCAAGGGAAAGATATTCTGAAGACAGCTTTCAGAACAAGATATGGCCATTTTAAATTCCTAGTTATGTCTTTCAGATTAATGAATGCCCCAACAAGGTTTATGACTCTGATGAACAGCATATTCAGGTCATTTTTAGATTTGTTCGTGATAGTTTTTATTGATGATATTTTGGTATTTTCACGTTTTGAAGCTGAACATAGATATCATATGCAAACAGTACTACAGATCCTCAGAGATTGCAAGTTATATGCAAAGTTATCAAAGTGTGAGATCTAGTTAAGTTCTATAGATTTCTTGGGCCATATTGTGTTAGATACGGGCATTCAGGTGGACTCGCAAAAAATTGAGGTTGTAAAGACCTGGACTAGACCTACAACTCTAACCGAGGTTTATAGCTTTCTTGGGTTAGTCGGGTATTACAAAAGGTTTGTGGAAGAATTCTTTACCCTATCAACACCATTAACAGAGCTGACTTAGAAAGCAGCTAAATTCCAGTAGACAGAGGCTTGTGAACAGATGTCACGACCTGCACGTACACCCGAGTCGTAGACACGGGACAAGGAGCCTCAAAAGACCCCAAGTCGACCCATGGCATGAGCATACATCTAATTAGTTCACATAAGAGAAATACTTAACATGAGAAAATGTAAACATGTCATAATAACGAAGAAAAGACAATACATGACCCATACGTGACGGCTGAATACAACTTATAGTCTGAAAAGCCTCTAATCATGAAAGACGGGTTGATGGGACAACAGCTCAACTAACCCTGAGCCTGAGATCCGGGTCCTATATCATTAAACGATACAGCATAGAAAGTATGCGGTTAGTACGTGGAATGTACCGAGTATGCAAGGTAAGTAAAACGGACATTTAAAATATTTAAAACTAATAAATGAACATAAGAGTAGGACAACATGCTCATAACATAAATATCGTAATATAATATAAGGCTCAAGGTTTTCAAAACATTCGTAATACAATCGTAATCATAATCATAAGAGAAAAGATTTATTGAACATGACTTGAGCCGATATACATAATCATAATATGCATGAATCATGAGGAACAGTGGGAGATTCTCTTAACCAACATACCCCATATGAGCACACATGAAGCCCGACTTGTAACCCTAGTCAAGAGGGTGTCCGTACCTTGCTAAGGTAGAACCATGAAAGTGTGACATCACCATGAAAAGGGCCATTTGGGACGGGGACAGTCACATAGGAGGTCCCAACATACTACGGTGGCACGTAGTTTATGAGGTCCGGGGCAGAACCTAGGCCCCGAACCCACTCGGTGTTCGATACTACTCCCAAATCATATATAGTGCTCATAGTATAGCTTGCATGAGTTCATGGGCTATTTAAATCATGATAATTATAAACATGCTTGTACATATGTGAACTAGCCATGAAATGAGGCTCGTGACTCGGCCAAAAACATGGTTCGTGATTCAAAAGTTCATACATACTTGTAAATCATGCATATAGCTTGAAATTCATAAAATCATGATGGGTAATATCATAAATCCATAATTTTATTCATAACTCATACTAGATTTTAAATATCATCAATGAAAATAGTAGATCATAAATTGATTTATCATGTATCATGCATAATTAGGCTAACTTCAATAGAAATCAAGAAATCGATAATATTATAGATAATTTAAATCATAAAGTTGATCAAAACCATTAGAATATGATAAAATTCAAAAATCACAAAGTCCATTAGAAATCATTAGATTTTTATATAAATCTACTTCAAAACCCCATAAGCTTTTGATAGAATTTTCATAAAATAGTAGAGAATTGGCATGGGTGAGGAAGGAAACACCCATTGATAGCCTTACATACCTGAGAATAACTGGTTCTCAACTTCCCTTGATTGTCCAAGAAGGGAATTGAAAGAATTGAAGAGAAGAGCCTTGAATCACCCTTGATTACCTCCCTATACTCTTTCATGCATGAATGGGGACTTAGAATAAATTATCCCCCTAAAAGCCCACCTTCCATAAGTTAAAACGACGTAGTTTAGGGTCTCATAGCGTGAAAAAGTCAAAAATGCCCTTAATGAATCTGCCCTGAAAACTAGTCGGGTTGAACTAACGGACGGAACCAACAGGTTGTTAGTGCTAACGACGACCCGTTCTGTCGCTCGTGATTTGCATTGTTGTAGCTTACTTCCGAAACTGACCAATGGATGGAAAGGATGACTCTTCCTCTGAAACAACGATCCGTTACATCGTCCATTGTTTTCTCATCACAAAACCTGACCCTTCTTATCATGAGCCTCACCATGACTCGTGGTTCCTTCCAACGAGTTGTGGTCTCGATCCATTATCTACATTGGAAATTCTTGAACCAAAACAATGACCAGTAACAATGACTCGTTACAACCCAAATGAGTCGTTGGAAGGCCTGTTGTATGCCACCTGTTGAACCCAACCTCTTCCAACGCCTGCTTACAACAGCTCATTGTTCCTAACAATGAGTCATTGTGTTGTCCATTGTCTCCACTGCCACCCATCCTTCCCTAACCAACGACTGCATACAACGACTCATTGTTTGTTACCACGAGTAATTCCATGGCCCGTCCTGTGCAATTTTTCCAAATTTCTACAGTTTTCAACTTTTAAACTTTCAGGCCTATTCTTACGCACTTTCGGGGTATGACAATATCTCCCCCTTGGGAACATTCATCCTCGAATGTAGGAACAAGCAGAAAACAGAGACATGCAATTATCATATTCAAATACTGATCATTTTAACCGAAATTTTATAGAATGACTACCTCCGATTCATATCACATAGCTGAACTAATCTCATCCTTCACATACACATTCATACACATAAAGGAAACTTGAACACATGAATTGAACATGAAAACTAAATAGAGAATTAGCGCAAAAACTAATACCACAACCTGAAACTGAGCCGGTGGGGAACAGGTGGGGGTATTTAGCCATCATAGCCACTTCAGCTTCCAATGTAGCTCCCTCAACATGTTGATTTATCCATAGCACTTTAACGGATGCTACTTCTTTGTTCCTTAGTCTCCGAACTTGTCAGTCTAATATTTCCACAGGAACTTCTTCATAGTTGAGGATATATTTTACACCGACGCTGTCCATCGGGACTACTAGAGTTGGATATCCCAAGCACTTCTTCAAAAGCGAAACATGAAACACGGGATGTACAGAACATAACTCTGAGGGCAGGTCCAACTCATACGCTACCTTACCAACTCTTCTCGTGATCCGGTAGGGACCAACATAGTGGGGATTGAGTTTTCCTTTCTTCCCAAACCACATGACTCCCTTCCTGGGAGATACCTTTAGAAATACCCAATCGTCTACCTCAAACTCCAAATATCTTTTTCTCATATCTGCATATGAATTTTGACGGCTTTGAGCAGTTTTCAACCTGTCCCTTATCAACTGAACTTTTACTGTAGCCTCATGAACCGAATCAGGCCCTATCATAGCTGCCTCACCAACCTCAAACGGCGCCATCTGGATGCTAGAGTTATAGTTGTTATTATAAGAAAACTCGATCAAGGGAAAATGATCATCCCAGCTACCTTTGAAATCCATCACACATGCTCTCAACATGTCCTCAAGAGTCTGGATTGTTCGTTCGCCTTGGACATCCGTTTGTAGATGAAAGGTTGTGCTAAGCTTAACTTGAGTCCCAAGCCTCTCTTGAAAAGACCACCAGAACTGGAAGGTAAACTAAGTACCTCGGTTCGAAATAATAGACAAGGGAACTCTATGAAGTCGAACCAATTCCTGAATATACAACTTGGCTTAATCATCCACTGAATCTGTGGTTTTTACTGGTAGGAAATGTGCCAACTTGGTCAACCTATCGACCACCACCCAAATGAAGTCATATTGTCGGCGAGTACGGGGTAATCCTATTATGAAGTCCATATTGATTTCTTCCCACTTCCAAGTAGGAATGATAATATCCTAAAGTACACCTCCCGGCCTTTGATGCTTGACCTTCACTTGCTGACAGTTCGGGCACTTGGATACGAATTTTGCAATATCCCTCTTTATGTCGTTCCACCAATATATTTACCTCAAATCACGATACATATTGGTGGCACCCAGATGAATAGAGTACCTGGANGGACTTTACGGGGTGTAACACAATATGTATATCTTAACATCCAATATATTTACCTCAAATCACGATACATATTGGTGGCACCCAGATGAATAGAGTACCTGGATCCATGTGCCTCATGCAATATCCGGTCCCTCAAATCATCTACGCCTGGAACACACAAACAACCCTGGTTCCGCAACACACCATCTCTCGCTTGGGAGAAAACCTCCACCTTCTGACTCTAGACGGCTTCTTTCAGCTTTACCAAAATCGAATCCTCATCTTGTCTAGCCTTCACATAAGTCACCAAGGATGATTTGGATCTGTTTTTCACAACAACACCGCCATCGGTCGATTCGACCAATCTAACTCCCAACCTTGCAAGTTAATGGACATCTTTCACCAACTCATTCTTTCCCTCATCCACGTGGGACACACTCTCCATAGAGAGCCTACTAAGTGCGTCCGCTACCACATTAGCCTTACCTGGGTGGTAAAGAACACTCATATCGTAGTCCTTAAGTAGCTCCAACCACCTCCTTTGTCGAAGATTAAGATCTTTCTGCGTAAACACATATTGCAAGATCTTGTGGTCCATAAATACATCCACGTGGACCCCATACAAGTAATGTCGCCATATCTTCAACGCGAACACCACCACTGCCAACTCTAGGCCATGGGTCAGATAATTCTTCTCATGGATTTTCAACTGTCTTGAGGCATACGCTATCACTTTCCCATGCTGCATCAACACACACCCAAGTCCTATTCTCGAAGCATCACAATATACTACAAAACCATCGGTATCCTCGAGTAGGGTCAACACTGGTGCTGAGTAAGTCGAGTCTTCAACTCTTGGAAGCTTTTCTCGCAAGCCTCCAACCATTGGAACTTTACCTTTTTCTGAGTCAACCTTGTCAATGGTGCTGCAATTGATGAGAAACCCTCCACAAACCTCCGATAGTAGCCTGCTAGGCCCAAGAAACTTTGAATTTCTAAAGGATTCACCAGTCTGGGACAATTCTTTACCGCTTCAATCTTTTGAGAATCCACCTTTATGCCCTCACTCGACACCACATGGCCTAAGAATGCCACGGAGTACAACCAAAATTCACACTTGTTGAACTTTGCATACAACTGACGATCCTTGAGGGTCTGAAGCACTATTCTCAAGTGAGCGACATGCTCCTTCTCACTTTGAGAGTATATAAGGATATCATCGATGAACACGATCACGAACATGTCTAGATATTGCTTGAATACCCTGTTCATCAAGTTCATGAAAGCTACAGGGGAATTGGTTAGTCCAAAAGACATAAAAATAAATTTGTAGTGACCATACCGAGTCATAAAAGAGGTTTTCGGGATTTCACTCTCCCGAACCCTGAGCTGGTGATACTCGGATCTGAGATCTATCTTTGAGAAATATCTGGCACCCTGAAGTTGGTCAAAAAAGTCATCGATCCTGGGTAAGGGGTACCTATTCTTGATGGTGACCTTGTTCAATTGCCAGTAATCAATACACATGCGAAGGGAACCATCCTTCTTCTGGAGAAATAACACGTGTGCACCCCATGGAGACTTGCTCGGCCTGATAAAGCCCTTATCTAACAAGTCCTTCAACTGATCCTTCAACTCCTTTAGCTCGACTGGAGCAATCCTATAGGGAGGAAAAGAGATGGGCTGCGTATCGAATAAGAGATCAATACCGAAATCAATTTCCCTCTCAGGAGGAACACATGGCAAATCATCGGGAAAAACCTCTGGATACTCACACATTACCTGAACTGACTGGATAGTTGGGGTCTCGGACTCAACATCATTAACCCTAACTAGGTGATACATGCAGCCCTTAGAAATCATTTTCCTAGGCTTAAGATATGAAATAAATCTACCGGCTGGTACAGCTGAATTTCCTTTCCACTCCAAAACTGACTCACCCGAAAATTGGAATTCCACCGCACGGGTCCTACAATTTATCGAAGCATAACATGCAAACAACTAATCCATATCCAAAATTATGTCAAAGTCAGTCATAGCTAATTCTACTAAGTCTGTGGAAGTGACCTTATGCAATACTGTAATGGGGAAACCTCTATGCACTCGCCTAGCTACAACTGAATCACTGACTGGAGTAGAGACTGAGAACGGTTCTGACAAAATTTCAGGGCTAACCCCAAAACTACTAGCAATATAGGGAGTCACAAAATACAAAGTTTCTCTTGGATCTAACAAGGCATAAGCATCAATATGAAAGACTTGCAACATACCAGTGACCACATCTGGTGAAGCTTCCTGCTCCTGGCGGGGTACTAAAGCATAAAACCTATTTTGGCGCTGACCACCTGCTGAACAAGTAGGGGACGTGCTGCTAAAGCGGAAGAATTGGTTGATGTCACACGGGCCCCACCGACCCCTAATCTGGCTGAGGGGCAATTCCTAAGTCTGTGCTCGGGTTTGCCACATCTGAACATGCATCTGAGCAAACTAAGCACCTCTCGGGATGATTCTTGTCGCACTTTGCACAATCTGGAAAAGTGCGCTCCACCTGCATGCGACCCTGATCCCTCGAGCCTGAAGCCCTACTCCTCTAATATCCTCTGAACCTAAATGGCGTGCTGGCCGATGATAGAGCTGGAGTGATTGACCTGTGCTGGGAATGCTGACGTTGTCTACCCCCTGATCTGACCTGAGAATTCCCATAACTTCCAGTCTTGGCCCTCTTGGACTCCCTCTACCTCTGGTAGATCGACTCCGTCTGCTGAGCATGCAACACGATGCGGGGAAAGTCAATATCCCAATGTAGCATGGTGATCCTACAATCCTTTTCCAAATAATCTGCCACCCCATGCATGAAATGACTCACCCGAGCCCTCTGGTCCACTACCAACTCTGGAGAATTGTTGGATAATCAAGTGAACTCTAATTTTCACGCCCCGCCTTGGGGGTATGACTGGCACCTGGTGCCCTAGACGGACCTGGACTACTAACTGGTGGGCCGAGGCACATCTGGTGCCTGGCTAGCTCTATTTCAGGTTCCTGG
>JACEIK010000839.1:15890-35894 GCA_018107945.1 Datura stramonium
ATATATTACTTTTCATGAATAATTTTAGACATTTTGTATTAATTTTCATCCAAAAAAAAAAGATATGAATCAAAATTAATTTATATAAAAAAATAACTATTGCATTTTTACCTAGATTTTTTAAATTTCTTGTAAGCTTTCACACAGTTATAACCTGTAGGTTTTAATACATTTTTTTAATAATTCAAAAAAATTATAGTCACCATAATAAAAAGATATTAAAGACTTTTAAGTTGGTAAATAATAAAAAATTATTTTCTAATTGTAGGAAGAAAGAAAAAAGAGATGAATAACATTAGATTTCTTAAAAATTAAAAACTGAACAATATTGATAATAATCAAATTGATGAATACATATTATATTTAGTTTGACTTTAAAAAATAATTTCAGTGTACCCACAAGTGAAAAAGTAGTTTGATTTGATTTTAATAATTGAAAAAAATATTATATTTTTTTATTTTGATTATAGTCAAATCAACTCAAATCGAAGCATGAACACCCCTATTCATATAGTAGGCTTAAGTCATATTATGATAAAATTTTTACTTACATCAAATAAATAAATTATATAAATATTAAATTAACATAGTATTTTAAGTTAAATTTCTAATGTACTTAGTAATTTAGCTAATAAATGAATATTATTTTTTTAAATCGAATCAACCGAGCTGACCCGAGCTAAATACATGCAAGACTAGCTCTGAGGTGGCGCAACTCTTTGTCGAGGCCTAAATATGACTAAGTTAATCTTATTGGTATTTGNATTTTAAGTTAAATTTCTAGTGTACTTAGTAATGGAGCTAATGAATGGATATTATTTCTTATATTGAGCCGGCCGAGCCAACTCAATCAAGCTCGAGCATTGATCGAGCCGAGCTTGATCGAGAAGAGCATAAGCATTAGTTGCAAAACAAATTTTTACCTTCTTGTCCTAACCTTGCGCTACCATAGCCATCGTGATGAAAAAGACGTAGAAAAAATGTGGTAACCCTAATGGACGGAGGGAGGACCAATTTATTAAGGGTAAGATTTAATTTGATACGTTCATCAAATAACTAATGTATGGACAAGATCTATTCTTTATTAAATATTAGTTATGGGATTTAGCCACTCATGTTCATATTACAAACACATTTAATCATGTTCAAATAAATAATAAGAAGAGAAGATGAAGAAAAGAGAGTAACCCTAAGTTGAGAAGCTTTGCTCTTGTCTTTCTACTTTCCAAAGTATTGATCATGTCTAAAAATGACTAAAGTTCCTTTTTATACTAAGTGAAAACAACTTAAAAAGCCCACCCAAAAATGAATGGGTCTTGGCAGAATTTCATTTTGATATCCCGTACTTGCGAGGTGAGCTCCAAGGTGAGAGGGGGCCTTTACTGGGCTTTGCTCCTTGAGGACCCTCCTCTTTCTTACTTAACCTCTCACTTCACAGTGTTCCATCATCTTGTCTCGCAGAGCAAGATCCACGGCGAAGCCTAAGTTCGCTATGGGCTTCGCTCCGTGGGGGTGTCCTTAGCTTTCATACTTAGCAAAATTTGTCCAGCCTTTATATCGTGCTCAGAGTCGATCTCCACAGCAAGATAAAAGCTCACTTTGATCTTTGCTCCGCGAGGTGTATTGATTTTCCATACTTGATCAATTTTCGGGTCATTTTCTTCTCGCATGCTCGGCCAACAAGTCTCGAGAGCAAAGTATGAGCTTGCTTTGAGCACGCCTTTCTCCTCAAGGGACATCCACTTTTTTCATATTTAGTCAATTTCTTGGACATTTTACCTACAAATGTAGCATAACACTTTCATTAGTTCAATAATACAATAATGAGTAACAATTAGGAGTATTTAGCTTACTTGCTCTTAAATAGACATAAAAATGGGTGAAACATAGTCCATAGACGTATTTATGTATAAATACGCCTAATATCGGGACTCCTTTTAAACGGATGCTTCTTTCTACTCCCATCTCCAATTAAACACTACAAGTATGATGCATAATAAATGATGTGTCCTAACACATGATCAAGCATACACAGTCATACAAGTAATATAGGATTATTAATTCAGATATCGTCGTTGAAATCACTTGGGTCATCCATCTTCTTCAGAATTTGACTGTTTGTCCATCATTTTTGATACCCATCAATTGTGATAACCATATGGTGATTCCTATCGCAATCATGTATGAACGAACCAAACGTATAAATTTTAGTTGTCGTTTCATTCATGAAAACCTACTTGATGGTTTGATTTCTCTATCTTTTGTCCCTTCTTCTTCTTCTAAGCTGGCAGATCTATTTACCAAAGCCCTTGTTGGGCCTCTTCATTATTTTTTATTGCAAAAGTTGAGTGATACAATCACTGAACTTCAACTTTAAAGAGCGTATTACGAAGAAAATGATGCTTTCGGAGACACTAAAGTCACTGGTGCTATTCAACGAGAAGAAGGAGAGAAAAGGGCTAAATGAGTAAAAGTAATTAGGACTTCTCATTTTGTTTTTTTTTCAAAGGCACGAGCTGCTGATTTGGGCCTTATACATTTGGGCCATCTATTTCTAACCCACATATGTCCACATAGTAGAAGAATCCTTTTGGTGTAAATAGAAAACTATGTCAGGGGCATTTTCAAGTTTTCAATTTCTGTAAATAATTTACTTTGTATTTATTTTCAGAATTTGTTAAAGTTCTTTGGGATAGAATACTCTAGAAGATACAATGCATTATTTATTCTTTTCTGTGTGTGTGTAACTTGAGAGAATTAATTAAGGGTGACAAAAAAGTTTCAACTTTAAGTTATAGTAACTTAAGTTATTTTTATTGAGTAGAGGTGATAAATATTAGATTAGTGATTAATGATTTTTGACTCATTTTAAAATTTGCCCTCAGAGTTTTTTAAAAAAAAAAATATTTTGGCCCATCTCATATAAAACCCTAATACCTAAAATAGGTGAAAAAAATATTCCCTTTTTTCGCGTCATTGTTGCTTCTTCTTCTTTTCTTTCGAGCTATTTTCTCCTTTTTTTTCTTCCTCGTCGTTCTGTTGGTTCTTCTTCTTCTTCTTCTCTTTTCCCGCTATTTCCTCCATTTTTTTTCCTCCTTGTGTTGCTTCTTCTTCTTCTTCTTTCTTCTTCTTCTTCTTCTCTTGCTACTCCAATTTACGTAGTTTTTGGACCAAATTTTATTTGTGTAGCATTGGAAAATACTTATGTTATACCCCTAAAATTCAAGAATTGGACCCGAAAGTGAATTAGGAGAAAAACTGAAAAATATTACAGCAGTTGAAGAACGGGTCACTTAACGACTCGTGAGGAGGCATAACGAGTCGTCAGGTAGCTCGTGGGGAAGACCTGAGATGTTGGAGGACTCAAGGTCCTCAGGGGGGATGTAACATCTCGTGGTCAGTCACCACGAGTCGTCAAGTCAGTCGTTGGTTGGTCCCGGGGATAGTTAGCAAGGCTTATTCAGTGAACCTGACGGGTGATATCCAATGATTCGTCGTCGGTCCTAACGACCCGTTAGGTTAGCCGTTACCAAGCCAGTGGAAACTTCTTGAATGATGAGGTAGTGTACTTGACGGGTGACCCAACGGATCTTGAGCCCTAGTAACGAGTCATCAGGTCGTCCGTTAGGACCCCCTGACAGTTATTTTCAGCGATTTCAGTAAGGTTTTTTTCGTAATTTTTAAGTTCTAAGGGCGTATACTATGTCATTTTGAGCTCGTGATAGAGGGTTTTAAGCTAAGATAAACCCATCTAGGTCATTTTCTTCATGCATGCAAGGGTGAGAGCTTGAAGGGAAGAAAGTGAGAAGAAATTCAAGGATTCCAAGGAAAATCTCACCTGGGTAATTAGGAAGAGATAAGATTCTTCAATCTCAAGTATGTAAGGCAATGAGTCGGTGCTTTCTTACACACCCATGCTCATTCCCTATCAAATTGTAATTTATTTGTGATGATCAAGTATGAGTTTTCATTCAATTGCATGAATCTTACATTCCTACTCATGGGTATGCTTGATTGAGTTGATATTGATGATCTACTGAGCTTTGGCGGATTCTAACTTAATTTATTTTACAAAATTATTTTTAAAAAAAATTGAATCTAAAACGCCCATGTGTGGGGAGTTCCTAATAGGATGTGATGATGATGGAATAGATGATGAAAAGCATGTTTTCAAACTTACCCATGATTTTGATAATGTTTTCAAAGAAGATTGAATTGACCCGAGTATAATGAAGCTTTAGGTAGTGCCCGATGTTGAGTATGGATGATGATTTCTCTTGAATTGATTTTATTACTTGTTTTGTAGTGAAATCTCCCAAATTATAATGTTTTCAAATGAATTGAATGGGTAAAAGCATGATAAGGTTTTGGGCAAGGTCCCTATGTTGATGATAATGAAGTGATATTTCTAAAGTAGTCTTACCACATGATTTTGGAGTTAAGCCTCCCACTAATCGTGAGCTTGTGGTATGTGTCATAATAACACTTCTCATATGTATGAATTTCATAATCGAGATGTATGTTGTCATTAAGCTTCATTTCACATGATGTTGAGTCTAAGCATGATTCTATTCTAAGCTTTGTCTAGATGACATTATTGAGTTTCATATTTATATGATGTCTAATGCATGCATTATTTCATAATGATCTTTGTCAATAGACATCGTTGAGCTTTGTTTCACACGATGTTGAGTTTATGCATGACTTCATGTTGAGCTTCATCACTAGACGATATTGAGCTTCGTATTTATATGATGTAAAGCATTCCATGTTTTAGGAGAAGAGTCTAGCCCCGAGCGGGCTAAGGATCAACTACCCTATGCCCTAGAATTACGTGTCAATGTAGGTTGATTCTATTATATTATTGGGACCTCCCTTGTGAGCCATCCCTGGCCCGATTGGCCCTTTGAGCTTGATATCGATATCATGGTAGCGTCTTTAACCCTAGCAAGGTTTTGGATGACTCTTCCCACTTGAGTGTAATAGTCGGGACCACGTAAGCTCTATCGTGGTATGTCGGTTAAGTTACGAGTCTCCCATTGCCTATATCATTTGAATTTGCATATCCATTACTTATGATGATTTTCTTATGCATGCATATTGGGAAAGCAAGGTTTGACTCATTGTTCAGCTTTTGATATGAATGTTGTGATCTAGTTTTGAGTCATTCGAGTCAGCCATGATGTTCTAAGGCCATGCATGAGCACGTTATGATGAAGTTCGATTTCAGAATTGATGCGTGTGTTCCTCTACTTACTCTCAAAGTTTATTATATATATGTATGACTGGATTTAGCTGATTTTATTATTAAAGCGGTTTTACTTACCTTGCATACTCGGTACATTCCACATACTGACCGCATACTTTCTATGTTGCATCATGAAATGATGCAAGATGGGGTTCTCAGGTTCAGCCCCGTTCGTAGACGCCTATCAGAGTTAACATTTTCTTACTTGGTGAGTCCTCATCCTCCGAGGACTATACTTTCAGTTATTTTGAGCGTACTTTCAGTTTCAGTATTTCTGAGCTAGTTGGGGGTGTTGTCCCATCAACTCGTCCAGAATAGAGGCTATTCAGACTTAGATATGTAATCATCTCAGATGTTTATTCTGTTGTTATGCTAAGTTAGGTTTCCACTGAGTTATATTTATGTTTCCTTTATGTTTATTGAATGAGTTAGTGAATGCTTATGCCATGGATTGACTTGGGGTCTCTCGAGGTCCCTTGTCCCGTGTCTATGATCCAGGTCTCCTCTCGAGTCGTGACAAATTTGGTATCAGAGCATAGGTTTGAAGTGTCCTAGGGAGTCTGAAAGTCGCGTTAAGTAGAGTGTTTTTCATGGCCACACTTATGACGAAGAGGATACGAAACGTTTTAGGAAATGTTTTCATCTTTCATGATATAGGTCGTGTGATAAAGAGTCTTTCTATCCCTCTAATTCGTGCTATTCGCGATTGCAGAGTCATGGCTCCTCAAAAGATGAATGGAAGAAGAAATGGAGATGGTGAAGGCCATGAGGATGGCATGGGTCGTGGGCATCAGCAAGTCCCACCAGTTCAGGAGCCTCAGGCACCAGAGCCAGCTGCTCACGCTGAGTTTCGGGCCGCTATCCAAATGCTTATGCAGGCCTTGACTGATCAGTTAAATCAGCAAGTTGTTGCGCATGTTCCGCTTAATAGCAATGTAGCGGCGACTTGAGTTAGGGACTTCTTGAGGATGAACACGCCGGAGTTTCTGGGTCCAAGGTAGATGAGGACCCAGATGAGTTCGTGGATGAGATCGTCAAGATCACCCAAGTTATGGGGTGAGTACTATTGAGTGTGCGGAATTGGCCTCCTACCAGTTAAAGGGGTTTGCACATATCTGGTTCCGTCAATGGAAAGATAGCAGGGTCGCCGGAGCAGGCCCTGTCACTTGGGAGGAGTTTCAGGTTGCATTCCTCGATCGGTTCTTCCCTCGGGAGATGAAGGAGATGAAAGCAGTTGAGTTCTTGAATCTAAATCAAGGGAGGATAACAGTACTAGAGTATTCCCTTGAGTTCACTCGCCTGTTGAAGTACGCTCCTGAGTTAGTGGCTGACCAGAGGGCGCGAGTGAGCAAGATTGTGCATGGGATAGCAGGTTACTTGAATAAGGAATGCAGGACTGCTATGCTCCATCAGGATATGGACTTCCCTCGGATGGTGTTTTACGCCAGCAGATGGAGGCGGCACATTCAAAAGAGAGAGAGGCCAAAAGGGCCAGGACTGAGGACCATAGATTTTCCCAACAGAGGTCCGGCGGTAGGCACCGTCAGCAGACCCACCAGAGATCATCTACCCCAGCTTCATTAGCCTTGATTGTGCCATCTCGGCCTAGGCATGATCATATAGGACGAGCATCAGGCTCGAGGGTTCAGAGCAGTAAGCCCGCAGATTCAGATGTTCCAACCTGTCGCAGATGTGGTCGGGGGCATACATACCAGTGCTTGGCAGGTTCAGGTGCGTGTTTCTGGTGCAGGAAACCCGGAAACATGCTTAGATATTGTTCATCAACGAGACAGGATTAGGTTGGGGGTTGTGGCCCAGCTTCTAGTTTAGCATCCCCACCCTTTCGCTCAGCACATCAGGGGACATCTACCAGTGCAGCTGGCAGTTAGCGCCAGAACAAATTATATGCCCTAGCATCCTGTCGGGAGAAGGAGGTCTCCTCGGACATGGTTACTGGTATGTTAGGAGTCTTCCATGTTGATGTTTATGCATTGTTAGATCCAGGTCCCACCTTGTCCTTTGTGACACCTTATGTAGCCAGTAGCTTCGGAGTCAATCCCGATGTCTTGTCAGAATCCTTCTCAGTTTCTACGCCAATAGGTGACTCGGTTATAGCTAAACGGGTGTGTAAAGATTGCTCGGTCTTGGTTCTCCATAAGGTCACCTCAGCAGATCTGATAGAGGTAGCCATGACCGATTTCGATGCTATTTTCGACATGGATTGGTTGTATGCTTGTTATGCTTCCATTAATTGCAGGATCTGGGTAGTAGAGTTCAGGTTCCCGGGTAAGCCAGTCTTATAATGGAAGGGTAGTTCAGTTGTACCTGTAGGTCGATTTGTTTCCTACATCAAGGCCAGGAAGATGATTTCTAAGGGTTGCACGTATCATATAATTAAACGTGGAGTCCGAAACCCCGACCATCCAGTCAGTCCCAGTAGTACGTGAGTATCCAGAGGTCCTTCCTAATGATTTTCCAGGTATTCTTCCTGAGCGAGAGATTGATTTCGGTATTGTCCTCCTTCCCAATATGTTGTCGATATCTATTCCACCCTACAAGATGGCTCCAGCCAAGCTAAAGGAGTTGAAGGATCAGTTAAAGGATTTTCTAGATAAGGGTTTCATTAGATCGAGCCAGTCTCCAAGGGGCAGTATTATTTTTTTGGAAAAAAGATGGTTCCCTTCGTATGTACATTGATTATCGACAGTTGAACAAACTCACTGTCAAGAACAGGTATCCCTTACCCAGGATCAATGATTTGTTCGATCAGCTTTAGGGTGCGAAGTGTTTCTCGAAGATAGATCTCAGATCTGGGTATCATCAGCTCAAAGTTCGGGAGAGTGATATCCGAAGACGATATTCATAACACGGTATGGTCATTACGAGTTTGTAGTTATGTCTTTTGGACTAATGAATGCTCCTGCAACAAACTTGGATGAAGATACTGAGGTAAGTACTTATGATTTAAAAGAAAACTGCATCTTTTATCCAAAATAAAACTTTTCTCTATGATGAATACTCTAGTTAATAATCTTGAAGAAGTAACATCTGATAGGTGGGATCAACCGTTTAGTGCTCTTGCTAGTCTAAAATTCGGCTATATTGATCTTAAAAGTAGAAAAAAAAGTCACTAATGAAGAAAATAATACCCTAAAGGAATAGGTCAATAAACTTGAATCAACTAGTCAGGACCTAAAATTTGATCAGTTAAAAAGATCCTCGTCTCAAAAGGAAGAGACAAGCAAAATCAGAAAATGGTTGGGTCTGAACTCAAGGAGTGCAAGACTGATCTCTTTAATGAAAAGGAAAAAGTGAGAAAAATGAGTCTAGAAATATCCAGATTGAAAGTGGATCTTGAGAGAGCAAGAAGATGGACCAAGTCATCTAGGATCATAAATAACTTAAGTGGAAAGGCTCATAATGAAAGGGTAGGAATAGGATTTCATAAAGAAACTAACATCACTGAAAATATTTGTTATCTTTGTGGAAAGCTAGGCCACCCTACCATTGAATGTCCAGTAGCCACCAAGTGTAGAAATAGAAGCACTTTATTAAAAAAAGGAAACAACGTTAAACATGTTCTCAGAAATAGGCCTAATAACTTGTTGCCAAGATGGGCAAAAAGAAACTTGATTCATCCTTTTGATCACAAGAAAGGACCCAAGCTTGTTTAGGTTCCTAAAAGTAACCTCTGATTGTTTTGCAGGATTAAGTGAAAGGAAGCAAGCAAAAATGGTACATGGATAGTTCTTGCTCAAGATACATGATTGGGGATAAATTTTTAAAAAAATTCACTCACAGATATGTAGAGAGGCAACGTAGACTTTGAAAATGGTTTGAAAAGAAGGATATGTGACCTTGAAAAGATTGGCAACCTTGTGATAGGGGGAACCATGGATGAAACACGTGGATGAACCTGGTCCAACACAGGAATCTCAATAAAATAACTTGGAGATGATTAAGATTACATGAGTATCCCTCAATGATTTGCTAGAATTAATGCATTCAACACGAAATATGTCTTAGTTGAAAATATTCTACTCAATCTTGTGCAATTATATGTATGTCCTTATACCATGATCATTACATTGTCTCACTTAGTCTAATGATAGTACCCTTATTGTCTTAGTTGAACTATCTTGTATTGAGGAAATCCAGATGATGAACATGGTTCATTAGCCAATCCAGGTATGTGCTCCATCTTTTGTAATTAATTACATCTAAGCCATGCATCAGATCTAGTGATATTTCATGAGACAGATTCTTATAAGATAAATCTAAAAGGAAGTCATCCCATCCTCATAATTGAAAAAGCTCTTTAAACTGCTAAAATTCTTCAAAGTGCGGGTTATATTTGATCTTGAAAACCGCACATTAATCACCATAATTCCACTTCATCAAGAATTCTGCTTTTACTTAAACTCAATTTTCTTGAAATCTGAGGATGGATTCACTAAAAAAAATGAAGTGAAGATCAGTGAGCTTTCATAAAATTCCACAAAGCTTGAATCTGTTGGACTCCAGTGACCCAGAATCTCACTTCATCAAAGTGTGTTTGACTTTTAACAAATCTTTGAAGTTTATGGTGATAGAGGGAAAGAACTGGTAGTGCTCAAGAAACATCAAATGGCTAGATTTAGTTCGAAAAAAAACTGTTATGGGGAAGAGTTCTGAGGGTGCTCTTGAAAATAAAAGTATTGAAGGGAGATGCAACAAGTGAGGGGGAAAGATTAGGAGGTCCCCTGACTGAATGTAGTTCACCCTTTGGGTAAAATATTTGTGATAAACGATAATATCTAACAAGGAGGATTTTAGTGGAAAAAGTATTATTGAAGGCATGAAACAGGTTCTGCAACTTGGTTCATCACAACATGATAAAGAGGAGGATGCTCCAAATTTTTGGAGTTGTGTCAAATGCTGAAAAAGAAAATTTCATTCTCATGAGTTCTATGAATTTGGTCCCTCCACGTGTCTACTTTCTTTAGACTGTAACTAGTTTAGGCATTCCTTTGCAATTATCTCCTTATTTTTTTTCCGGTTGTCATGGATTTGATTGTAATGAAATTGCATAGAGTATGATGCTTTTCATATTTGTTTATGATAATCTATTTCTCTTTACATTAATGTGTTTTCCTTGGATGGATAATATCCTTAGATAAATATTTGAGAAATTTTGATAACTTTTATGATTGTATTTGTGATAGCCCCGGTGGCAATGAGTATTACATTGCTATCATTCAAATGATCTTTATGAATAATGAAATAATTTTTTTGATGATGCCGAAAGGGAGAAGAATATAGGTTGTTCAATATTTATAACCTATTGACCATTGAGTAACCTATTTCAATCAAGTGTTTCACATCTTAATAACCACAGGGATTGCACAAGGACAAGAAGTTTGTCATCATCAAAAAGGGGGAATTTGTTGCATTCTATGCAGTTTTGATGATTGAAAAAATAATAATAAAATAGGTAAGTCAAGCTATTTCAACGATACATTGTCTCAAGGAGCTGAGTTTGCAATATATAAAAATGAAATAAAAGAAAAGTGTACAAGAATCAAGAAATGGATAATAAAATTGCGTCACACAAACTCAAGGAAATAAACATGTGTTGAATTGAAGTGTTGGAGTTCTACTACAATACTAAAGAAGTAAAGAGATTGACATGAAGAAGGAGTCCCACTTGAAGTAGAACTCTAAGTCAAGAGGAGGTTGATTCTATGGGCAGTTTGAATTGAAGAACAACTATGTGAAGAGTTGTACATATGTTGAATTAAAGTGTTGGAGTTCGACTACAACACTAAAAGCAAGAAGTTTGATTTGAAGAAGGAGTCTCACTTGAAGTAGAACTCTAAGTCAAGAAGAATTTAAGTTGATGAGCAGTTTGAACTGAAGAACTCTCCGAAGAGTTGTTCTTAAATAGAAGTGTAGTCACTCAGAATATGGTGTGCACTTATAGAGAGAAAAGTCGATTGGCAAATTAACTTCGGGAGTGATACACAAAGAGCGAAGGAACACATTGAAGAATTAGGTCCTAAGTATAGAACCAGACTAAGAGTTTAGCATTCTTGTGCTAAGAGTTATTCATTGAGTTGTAATTTGATGTAGTCTGAATTCAATAAGTTATAAACTGAATCGAGAACATTTACTCTTCAAGTTGAGTATACTAAAAGGCGTTGGGAACACATTCCTAGGGAGGAGTGTAGGTAGCTAGGAATTAAAGTTTATAATTTCTTTGGGTTACAAGAGTTGTAATCTGTTGTTGAAGAGGCTCATTGAGTTAGTGAAGTTGAAAAAAATCCTGTAGAGATACAGGTCGTGATTTTTCACCTTTTGAGTCACGTGTTTTTCACATAAAAGTTATTGTGTTCTTTACTTACGGCATTTGACTACTTAGTTGAAACACGTCAGGAGACCTATTTCATTCATAAGCAAACAGTTAAGTTAAAGATACGATATCGTGGTCGTGTGGAACATGAATGCAGCATTGGGTATTGGACCACCAGTGTTAACAAAAGACTATGATGATCATGTGAAGTTGAATGAAACCGCCAGTCCCTGGTTTGCTGCTGGGCTACCAAAGGGCCTATTTCACATCAGAACTTATCTTATGAGGCAAAAAGGTGGTTGAATTTTGTTTGCAGCAGGTTGATTCCAAGCGCAAATGATCAAAAGATACATTAGCTTTTCTTATGGAGGGTTTTCCTATTAATGTGGGAAAAATAATAGCTCAAGAGATTCTATCAAGGGCACTGTCGGACGAAACATCCTATCTATTCCCTAGCACTTTGACTAAATAGATGATAGATAAGAATGTACCTAACCTGTTGGAATTTGATGCAGTTACTGCGCTAGAGATGTGATTGATATTTGCAGATTTAAAGATGAGGAAAACCAAATCAAAAAGAAAAGGAAAGCAGATGTTATGATTGGCAAATCTAAGGAGCTAATTGACACAACTTCGGAGGCACAACCGTCTCCATCCACTTCAGCACCAATACCTAGACTTCTAGTGGGCAAAACATCCATTCTACATCTTCCCACTCAACTCCAGTTATTGAGCTCTTTCGTCGATGTCCTCGACACCAAGGTGACCTATTGACTAAGGAGCACCTAGCCACTGCAAACCAAATGGATAAGGTATTAAAAGTTCTTAAGAAGGTAGCCGAAGGGCAAACAAAACATGATGAGGAAATCGGAGAGTTTGACATAATTTTATTTTTTAGTTGTTGGAATCATAATTCAAAATTGTAGGAAACCAAATTTGTTTAGGATTTGGTATTTATTTAATTCATGTCTAGTTAGCATTAATAGTCAAATTCATATAGAAATAGGTTTTCCTATTTTTAATTAAAGTAAATTTTCAATATTATAAATAGGGGGTGTTCTTTCACATATTTTCTTATAGTGAGAAGTGGTATGAGAAATAGCGAGAATTTGAGATTGTAGAGAGAATTCAAAGATTTATGAGTTTATAAATAAAATATTCTCCTTCAAATTGATATCAGGGCTTTTACGATCTTGATAAAGAATCAAATAGCTTCCGCTACCGACGGGTGACACTAACCCATCTGTGTCCCAAGCCTGGCCAATGATTGTTGTAACACCTCAAAAATTCCTAAGATCAGATCTGAGGGTTGAAACAAAAAAAATAAGAAAATCTGTACCAGATCACAGAACAAGTCATTTAGGGACTCGTCATGTGACTTAACGGGTCATTAAGTGACCTGTTAAGTTGGGGTGTGTTGGGGAAAATGTTATCTTCAAACAATCATGACGGATGATGGCGACGAGTCATTAAGACTCCTCATGAGTCATTGTACGACCCGTTAAGTGTGTAGTGGTGAAGAAAGGGTTGATTTCCAGTGTTCTCAATGGATTGAGGGAACGAGTCGTCATGTCACTAACGACTCTTTAAGTTGCTTGTTGGGTGAGAAGGATCAGGGAATGAGAAGAAGCTGTCAGTGGAAAGGGGTCAGAGGACAACCCATCAAGCCACATAACAATTCGTGCAGTCCCTCATTGGGACTGGCAGGGTCCTATTTTCTGTTGAATCATTAAGGATGTTTTGGTAATTTTTAAGCTCTTAACTCCTAAACTACGTCATTTTAAGCTTGAAAAAAGAGTGCTTTAAAGGGGATATTCACCCTAGAACTCTCATTCTACTCCTAACACCCTAATTAGAAGATTAAAATCTCTCAAGGCTCACAAGAACAAGCTAGGATTCTTCACTCTTATCTTCTCAAAATTCTCTTTGGGTTTCAAGATAAGTCAAGGAATTAGTGAACCAATGTATTTGGGATTTTCAATGGGGGTTTCTTCCACCCTCATGCCCCCCTTTCAATTGAAATCATGATCTCTCAATCCCCATGCCCTAATCTCGAATTTCTAAGGCTAGATTGGGTATTGTTGAATTCCTCCATGAATCATCTATGGTATTAGATATCTTGACCAAATTAATGATTCTATGATTAGGGTTTCATATTTCTATCAAGCCTTCCATGCAATTTTGATTCCTAAGTTACAAGCATGATCATGAACTTCTAGGGTTCAATTCCTTTCTAATGAAATTCCATGATTCTCTTATGATATTAACTCTCAAGTTTTAAGTTATGTATTAAGATCATGATGTATGATTTTTACAAGAACCCTTCATGAACTTATGAATTTCAAGTATGATGACTTTCTCAAGTATGCATAACTTTTACAAGATCGTATTTATGTTTATGACCGACTCAGGGCCTCTTTCATGGCTAGTGCACGTATTTCAAGAATGTTTATATATCTTATGATTTTAACTATCCCGTGTACTTCAAGTATATTTCATGATTACAATACGAGTCATGTGCATGTTTTTGGGAGTAGTATCTAGCACCAAGTAGGTCGGGGGTTTCGGGAACCCATGCCTTAGAACTACGTGCCAACATAGGACTATACTCATGTTAACCCCACAGGGTCTCTTTAGTGATCACATCATGTCATCATCTCTTGCCTGGCAAGCTTCGGGCGGTTCTTCCCACTTGAGCGAGATAGTTTGGCCATCATGTAAGCTCTATCATGATGGTGTCGGTTATGATGAATTCTCCCACTGTTCTTTATGATTTTATGTTCATGATTATGATAATTTTGCTCAAGTTATGTCTTATAAGATTTCTCTTATGAACTGTTTTGAAAGCCTTAAGCCCTGATGTCTAAATTATGATTATTACTTCATGTTTGAAACATCCTACTCTCACGAAATCTTTATGCATTTTATTAGTCTGTTTTACTTATCTCGCATACTTAGTACATTTAAAGTATTAACCGTATACTTTTTGCTATATCATTTCATAATATAGGTTCAGGGAATCAGACTCTGTCGTGCCATTAATCCTGCTCCCATATCAGTCCAGTCTAGTCCTTGTGTTGGTGAGTCCTTATCTTCCGAGGAAATTCATTTAGTTATGTTGTTTTGTCAATTTAGTTTCAGACTTGGATTAGCTGAGAGTTTGTCCCAGCATCTCATCAGATAGTAGAAGCTTTTCAAACATAGACTTACTATGTTCAGTTGTGTTTCAGTGTTGTGATATTATCACTTGATATACGCTTTATGATATTTAGTCTTCCGCTTATTCATTTATGCTCTTGAGTTGCTATGCACATGTCATGGGTTAGCTTGAAGTCATTCGTGGTTCTAGGTTCCATGTCTCGATCCAGAGTCTCAGCTCAAGCCGTGAAAATTGTGCTGAAAAATCATCTGGCCAATGATTATGTTAGCAAAATTTGGTACAATGATGTATTCAGATTGACAAAAAGATTGCAAGTTTAAAGAGGTGCAAGCAAATATGACACAAGAGATAACAGGCTTTTCTCTAAAAGATGGAGATAAGTAGTTGGCATAAAAAAATTGAAAGTTGATTACAAGTGAATTAACAAAATTGGGTGTTGGTGACAAAGTGCATCAACGAGAGTGGGAGAGAAGTGCTCCATCAATTGAAGGTTGAAGAGAAGTGCTTCAAAAATTGAATGTTCATGAAAAGTGCATCAACTATTGGAAGTTGGAGAGAAGTGCTCCAACACAATCAAGAAAAAAAATAAAGAGAGTTGGAGAAAAGTGCTCCAACGAAAAAATTGGAGAGAAATGCTCCAACAATTGAAGATTGAAGAGAAGTGTTTCAACATTGACGGATGATATGAAGTGCATCAACAATTAAAAGTTGGAGAGAAGTGCTCCAACACACAAAAAAATTTAAAAGTCGGAGAGAAATGCTCCAACACAAAAAAGGAGCACAAGAGACTCCTAGAGTGGAAGTCTATAATTGAGAACGTAAAGATCTTGAAAGAGCGTTTATCTTAGAAAAGGATAACAAAAAAGGAGCACAAGAGACTCCTGGCATGGAAGTCCATAATTGAGAAACGCAAAGATCTTGCAAGAGCGTCTATCTTAGAAAAGGATATTTTTTCTGCAAACTGAGGAAGAACAACAAAAGAGGTTAGATGAAGAGGAGGACGTGCGGAAGCGTGAAGAAGTGGAGAAGAAAAAGAGAGAGGAAGCTGGTCGGAAGGCCAAGTTAGATATGATTGCAGAAATGCAGCGGCAACGAGAGCTAGAACTTGAAGAGAAGAAAAGGAAGGAGTATACAACTTTGATACGGGAGAATATTGGAATAATAATTCAAAGTTGTAGGAAATAAAATTTATTTAGAATTTGGTATTTATTTAATTCATGCCTAGTTACGATTGATAGTCAAATTCATATAGAAATAGATTTTATTGTTTTGAATTAAAGTAGGTTTTTAGTATTATAAATAGGGGTACTCTGTCACATTAGAGTGAAAAGTGGTGAGAGAAATAGTGAGAATTTGAGATTGTAGAGAGCATTCAAAGATTTTTGAGTTTATAAATAAAATATTCTCCTTGATCAATTAATGTACTTTATGCTTTCTAGGTAGTTTTTGGCACACCATATATTCTTACAATCACTCCCTCCCTCGAATTGAATTTTGATAGTTTACAAACATATATTATATTTGTGTGCAAAAGACATCTTATATTTCAATCTGTAGATAAAAGAATGGCAACAGGCAAATAGAAGAGACTCTTTTCATTATTACAAATTCAACATGTTCTGTTGTGTTATGCTATATAAGTATCTTGCTATGCTAATATATGTATTTTAATGCTAATCCATACATGATAATGAGATAATGTTCTCAACGAAACTTCTACCATATATTAACTTCAAATGATCAGGAAACATCAAAGTAGATGGGGCTTTAATATAGATAGTTGTTGACAAAACATGTTGTACACGTTGTTTCTCATCACTTGCTTCAAGCTGTAAGGTGGCAACCTTCTTCGAATTTTGATTTATCAGAGTTATATTTCATAAGAATCTTGTCAATCTCATTGCTCATTAAAAGCGTCATTGAAGGGAAGTAGTATCTGAAAAAACTCAAAATATAATATCCATCTAATAAAGTAGCCCATCAAAAATAAATTGGATGAAGACTTTCTACATATTAATTTTATTTTTCTCGGGGAGTTGGTTCCTAGAGTTAGAATGCCCACGGTTCAAAAAAAAACAAACATAAAATAATTTGTGTATTTTTCTGTGACACTATCAAATCCTAGATATAATTTTTGAGGGCCCTGGTCAAAACTTATAAGATTGGGTGGCAAAACTTTGATCTCCCCTGTGGTGACATTGAATAAGTAAACTCGATTCCAATCTTTTGTAAGACAAACAAGGTAGTTGCAATGATTCGAGCAGATAATGATATTCAATGAACAATGATGAGGCGCGGGTTGTAAAGAAAATCTTTCTAGTTTTACATATACTCCTAGGTTATTAGGACGATAAACACTCAGTTTTCAAATAAGAGGTGAGTGGTTGAGGGACGGACATGTTAGGAAACGGAAACAATAAACACTCAACACACACACAAATAATCTGCGAGAAAAGAGAAAAAACGAAACACAGACGACACACAAGATTTACGTGGTTCGGTCTGACGACCTAGTCCATGACTGCAATTGGGAGGGATTTTATTGCTCTCTCTTGTGGTGTATAGATTATAAGTATAAGCTATCTATTTATAGAAATAGATTAGGGTTTCTTCTTCCCACGAGACTCTGTGAACCGGATTTTGTTTCTCTTCTGATCTGGGACGATCACTCTCTCAGACGATAAATAGACCATATACAGCGAACTCCGTTTCTTTCCTCGAGCTATGACCAAGTTCCCCTTTATCACCTTCCACTGCCCGTTTCCGAACTTAACATCGTGTCCCTCATCATCCAACTGCACAATAGAAATCAACCATTTCTTCAAGATTAGAATCACTCGGACATCCTTTAAAGTCCACGAACCAACTGAAGTTTTCAGAACCATGTCACCCATGCCCGTTACATCAAGAACTTTATTGTTCGCTAGTCTTACCTTTCCAAAATCCCCTTCTTTCAAATTCTGTAATGTTTCACTGCTGTGGGTAGCATGAAATGAAGCACCAGAATCCATGACCCAGGAAACCACACTGCTCTCCACGCTACATATTAAGAGATCATTGTGAGCGTAGTCTCCTGCAATGTTAACTTGTTTATCATTCAGGTATTGATTCCTGAAATGTCCCACCTCCTTGCACGTCCAACACATTACACCTGAGAGATCCTGAGTCTTCGACTGACTCCTCCTTCTGTTCCTGCTCCCACTACCTCTGCTATTCCTCTTGCCTCTACCGACATTTAGAAAATCACTCGATGATTCCCCAGAACTCCTTCTTCTGACATCCTCGCCTAGAATGAGATCACGAATCTTCTCAAAAGTGAATCCATCGGGTCCCGCTGAATTAGTAATTGTTGTAACAGTTCCAGACCAACTGTCAGGTAATAACGATAGTAGTAGTAAGGCTTGAACTTCATCATCGAACTTAATGCCCACTGACGTAAGTCTGGCTAATATTGAATTCAATGTATTGATGTGCTCGATAACTGAACTGCCTTCCTTCATCTTTGTGTTCACCAATTCTCTAATTAGAAAGACCTTGTTTGCTGCAGATGGCTTCTCGTACATGTTAGACAGCGCTTCCATGACACCTTTCACTATCTTCTCCTTCAGAATGTTAAACGCAACATTCTTGGTCAACGAGAGTCGGATAACCGACATGGCTTTCCGATCCAAACCTACCCACTATGCATCAAACATCTTTTCTGGCTTGTCACCCAATACCATGTCTAAATCCTTTTGAACCAGCAAATCCTCAATTTGCATTTTCCACCAACTAAAATATGTACCATCGAACTTCTCAATTCGACACTTCCCATCTTCTGCCATCTCAAAAGACTAGACGAGATACCCGGTACAACTGATCTCAAGTCTTGGTAACTTCGTCAAAAAAATGACAAAGCCAATACGCACCAACAAAATTAACTCGGACCACTACCAACAAAACTAATTGAAAAATCAACTCGGACCACCAACAACAAAATCAATTGAAAAACCTTCTGCCTGTGAACAAAAAAAACTTCTCCGGTGAAACAGTACCTGTCGGTGCTTCTCCGGCGACTGCGATGACGTTCACAGATCGGTACAGGTGGTGGTTCGCGGTGGCAGCAGCGACGGGCCTGGGCTGCTCGACAGAGGCAGCAACGGCGACGGCCTGAGGCAGCAGCTCGCGATTTGAATCTTTGCGCGACGGCGGCTGCTACTCGATTTGGGCCTCTGTGCAACGGGACTCCAAGCGGCGACTCGGCGATCTGTTCTCTCTATGGTCGGCTGCTGCTCTGGGCTGCTCTCTCTGGTTCACTCAGCGGCGGCTCCTGCTCGCCTTTTGGGCTCGCGACTGGCTGTTGCTGCTCGCAATCTGAGCAGATCCAGCAGCGACGGCGGCTGCTCTCTCGATCTGTTGCTTTTCCATGGAAGAAGAGAGGGAACCGTATAGCCAAAAAAATTTGGTCGGCTTCTCTGCTGCTGCTCGATCTCCGGTCGGCTGTTCTTGGTTCTTCTCCAAAAAAAATATTTGGTCTTCTCCGGTGAGGGAATGGCAGAGAGTAACTCTCGCTGTTTTTTTTCGTGTGTACAACCTCGCTCTGATACCAATTGTTAGGCAACAGAAACAAACCCTCAACGCACACACAAATAATCTGCGAGAAAAGAGAAAAAATGGAACACGGTCGACACACAAGATTTACGTGGTTCAGTTTGATGTCCTAGTCCACGGCTGCAGCTGGGAGGGATTTTATTGCTCTCTCTTGTGGTGTATAGATTACAAGTACAAGCTATCTATTTATAAAAATAGATCAGGGTTTCTAAATTAGAAATTTGGGTCGGGCCGACTTAATCAGGCCTCCACAAGCCCAACAGGACATGAGAACGAGCAATGTGTAACTTAACAAAATTATGATCCTGTTGTATCAAAGTGTTCAAAGTTTTAGAAACATATCTAAATCGCATGAGAAACTTGATGGAAAGCCACATGACTACCTCAAATACTATGCCATCTCTGAGTTGAACCTTAAGACTCAAGTTTTCAAGGATTCGTTCCATGTTCCCCTTGTCCTTTTTCAATTCTAATTGAAGTATTACATTAATTCTATGAAGTAGTGTATCCTAGGGTATCTCCATATTTATCTTTAGTTTTTTTTTTCCTTTTCAATTCTGCTAATGTCTAGTTATAAATAATCATATAGACATTAAGCAGGGTGTCAATGATATGATTCGGTCTGTTATTTTATGAAATCTATATCATGTTAATTTTTTGCTTATTTAATTTTAT
>JACEIK010000839.1:48093-92280 GCA_018107945.1 Datura stramonium
GTTTGGTCGAGCAGCTCATTACGCTTACTTCATCTCAGCCATTGGTGAGCCCTACTTTCTTTTGGGGCACTTTTTTCATAATCATTTTTTATTTAGTTTTTGTTAGGGGTTATCCGGGGGCTTTGCCTCGGTAAATCATATACTCCTTTTATAGTAGAGGCTTCATAAACTCTCCATTCAGTATGTTCTCATGGTTTACACTATGAGTTGACCTCTATGTCGCTTTTGTATTAAAACTGTTATTTTATGAAAATCTTTATCCTTGATGCATGATTTATCTGTTCTTCAGCTTTGTATTATCCATGTCCTTCATGATTAGATGGAAGCTCACTAGTTTCATGCCATGTTGAGAGGTACGCTAGGGCTAGAAATGGCATCGGGTGTCGGTCTCGCATAGGCCCTAGGCTGGGGTGTGAGAAACTTGGTATCATAATACTAGGTTCATGTGTCCTAAGAAGTCTATGAAGCAGTGTTTAGTAGAGTCCTATTTTGGGGTGTGTAGCACACTGGGATGGTACAGGGAATTTAGGAAATGCTACCCTTCTTTCACACTCTATATCCTGATATAGAGCGAGCTCTAAGAATTGAATCTAACTCATGCATTATTTGAATTTTAGCTTGAAAATGCCTCTTAAAGGGAAGACGACAACAAACTAGAGGGCTAGTACTAATGCTAATCCTACGGTAGAGGTAGAGGCTAGTGAGTTGCCTCAGACCTAGGGAATATATATAAGATCCCAAGGTCGCTTAACTGGCCACCCACCAGGGCATCATCTCTTCCACCAACAGTAGACCCAATGGGAAATCCTGAATAAGGGTTTCCTTCCCACCTCAGCAGTGGAACTCTTCTAATGTAAAATTTAGGGGAACGATTCAGATGCTCACCCGACTAGTGAAGCTTAGTCTCAACAAAAAGAATCAACGCTTGTCAATGCTATTCCCCAAAATTTGACTAATACTTCCAGAATCAGGAAATTCTCAATTTGAGCCAACCAATCTTCACAGGGTCCAAAATAGAAAAAGACGTTTAGAATTTCCTTGATGAGATTCAAAAAATTTTCTAGGCTATTCATGTTAGTGAGATGGAGGGAGTTGAAATCACCTCTTACCAGTTGAAGGTCATTGCTAATACGTGGTATGAATAGCGGGAGATGTCCAAGGGAGAGGACACAACTCTAGCTATATGGGAGGATTTCATGGAGGCCTTTATTGACCACTTTCTACAGCTAGAGCTAAGGGAAGTAAAGGATGAAAAGTTCATGACCCTCCGGCAGGGTGACATAACTGTGAGGGAGTACAACTCCATGTTCACCTAGTTAGCTCCCTTTGCTCTGCAGATGGTCCCACAATGAGGGCTAGAATGCGTAGGGTTTGTGTATGGCCTTGGGAAACACATAGCTGGTGAATGTACGACAATGTTGTTGTATAAAGATATGGACATAGCCAGGCTGATGGTCTATGCCCAAAAGACAGAGGATTGGCAACTGGCATATAAACTCGATAGAGAATTACACCTGAATAAGAGGGCCAGGTTATTTAGGAACAAAAGAAGTCTCAAAGAGAGTAGCAGCCAATCTCTATTCTATAAGAGATCATCAGGACCTACTATATCCATCATTAGTGAACTACCCAAAGGTCCAGGAATGAATAGAGAGGGCAAAGTAACCAAGGTCCTAGCCACAGAGCGCCAGACTCTTAGTCTTAGGACAGAATCACCCAGAGCATCCCATGATTTCTTCCCTACAACAAGTGTGCAAAAAGGCACCCAGGGAAATGTCATATGGGGACGAGTGGATGTTTCAGATGTAGATGCTAGGGTCATTTCCATAGTAACCTCCAATGTAGGGCAAAGAGCTGAGGTGATGTATCCAGATCTCAAAACACCACTCCCGCTCTTACAACTCCTTCATATGGTACTCTAGCCCTGTTTAGGCAAGGTGTGAATAGAGGAGGTGGGCTGAACTACTTGTACACTTTAGTCGGTCGTCGGGACATAGAGGAATCTCCAAATGTTGACATAAGTATGATAACAACATATGCTCTTATGGATCACCTTATATTGCTTAAAGGTTTGGGTTTGGAACCCAAATAACTTCACAAACCTTTCTTAGTGTCTACTCCGATTTGGTGAGTCAGTGATTGTAAAACGAGTATATAGAAATTGTGTCATTACATGTGTTGCAGAGATAATAGGGCCGACCAAGATGAGAGTGATGATCTACCCAAAAGCAAAAAAAGAAGAATAGAATGGGATCTTCATAAAGTTGATCATTATGAGTCCTTATCCAGTTGAAAATACTTGATTTTGACGTCATTATGGGCATGGATTTTCTATCCTTATGCAATGCTATATTGAATAGTCGCATCAAGGTGATTACCTTTTAGTTTCTGAATGAGCCTGTGTTAAAATAAAAGGGCAATGTCGTGTGCAAAAGGATAGGTTTATTTCCTATCTTAAGGTGAGGAAGCTGATTTCCAAGGGATGATTATATAACCTTAAGAGGTTAAGGGACACCAATTCCAAGGCACCAAATTTTCAGTTAGTGACGGTTGTTTGTGAGTTCCCAAAGGTGTTTCTAGAAGAATTACCAGGGACCCCCCCGAAAAGGGAAATTGATTTTGTGATTGATGTCATTCCCAGATGAAGCCTATCTCTATCCCCACCATATAGAATGGCCCTAGTAGAGTTTAAGGAATTGAAGGAGTAGTTGAAGGACCTAATTTACAAAGGATTTATTAGACCAAGCATCTAGCCATGGGGTGCACCGGTCCTATTTTTCTGAAAGAATGATAGGTCCTTATAAATGTGTATTAACTATCATTAACTGAACAAGATCACCATAAAGAATAAGTATCCTCTTTCAAGGATTAATGAATTATTTAACCAGCTCCAGGCGCCAAGTGTTTTTCCAAGATAGACCTCAGAGCAGGGAATCACCAGTTGAGGATCAGAGAATAAGATGCCTTGAAAACAACTTTCAAGACTTGATACAGACACTATGAATTTCTTGTTATGTCTTTCAGGTTGACAAATGCACTAGTAGCTTTTATGGACCCCATGAATAGGGTATTGAAGAAATACCTTAACTTATTTGTGATAATGTTCATTGGCAACATTCTAGTATTCAAGGGATGAGGGTGAACATGCAAATCACCTCAGAATATGGTTATACACTCAGATGCCAATTATATCCTAAATTTTTCAAGTGTGAGTTCTGGTTGAATTCAGTAGCTTTCCTAGGTTATGTGGCGTCAGGTGAGGGTATTAAGGTAGATCCTCAGAAGATTAAGGCGGTAAAGAATTAGCCGAGACCACAACTACCATCGAGATTAGGAGTTTCTTGGGTTTGGCAGGTTACTACTAAAGGTTTATGAAAGGATTTTCCTCTATATCTGCTGCATTGACTAAGTTGACTCAGAAGAAGACCAAGTTCCAATAGTTAGAGGCCTACGAGAAAAGATTTAGGAATTAAAAACCAGGTTAACTACCGCCCCAGTTTTACCTTGCCAGAAGGAATCAATGGGTTCGTAGTTTAATCTGATGGTTCAAGAACAAGTCTTGGGTATGTGCTGATACATAATAGGAAGGTTGTAGCCTATGCTTCCAAGGAGCTGAAAGTTCATGAGAAGAACTATTCATTCATGATCTAGAATTGGTTGCAGTGATATTTGCACTAAAGATATGACGTCATTTCTTGTGTATAGAGTCCATGTGGATATTTTCATGGACCAGAAGAGCCTCCAGTATATTTTCAAGTAGAAAGAGTTGAATCTCTAACATATGAAGTTGACTTGAACTGCTCAAGGATTATGATGTCAATATTTTGTACCATCCGGGGAAAGCTATGTAGTAGTCGACGCTCCATGAGGAGTTTGGCTCATGTCATAAAGAGTAAGAAAGACTTGACTAGAGATGTTTATAGATTGGAAAGCCTAGGGTCCACTTATTAGACTTTGAGGATGGTAGTCCAGTGGTGCTCAGTAGGGTAGAATATTCCCTAGTTGTTGAAGTAAAGAGGAAATAATACGATGATCCCATCTTGCTATAGTTAAAGAAAGGGATTCACAAGCACCGAACCATGGATTTTGAGCAAGGGGAAGATGGTAATCTAAGGTACCAAGGCAGATTATATGTCCTAGATATAGATGGGCTTCAAGAGATACTTATGAAAGAATCGCACAACTTTAAATACTCTATCCACCTAGGTTTTATGAAGATGTATCATGACTTGACGAAATAGGAACAAGCATAAAGAAATATTAATCACTTTTGTATTAAACTTAATAAAAAAGGGAATGAATCATCTTGGATTGGTGGGCCGACATGAAGAAAAATATAGCATATTATATGACCAAATACCCACACTATCAGTAAGTGAAAGTGGAGTATCATAGGCCCGGATACCTAACCAAGAATATAGAACTACTAGTATATAAGTGGGAGATGATTAATATAGACTTCATGACAGGTCTACTTCACTCATGTCAGAAGCATGATTTAATTTGGATGATTGTGAATTGACTCACCAAGTCAAAATTTTCTATCGATCAAGACAATAGACTCAGTGGCTGATTATGCAAAGATGTATATTTAGGAGATTATCTAACTGCATAGGACACTGATCTCCATTATCTTAGATAGAGGCTCTCAGTTCGCAACTCACTTTTGGAAATCTTTCCAGAGAGGTTTGGATAATTATATTAACCTGAGTATGGCTTTTCACCCATAGACAAATAGTCAATCGGAGTAGATAATCCTAACACTTGAGGATACGCTGAGAGCTTATGTCCTTGATTTCAAATATAATTGGGATGATCACTTATCTCTCACTGATTTTGCTTACAATAATAGCTATCACGACAATATAAAAATGGTTCCATAGGGATCTCTATATGGGAGAAGGTGTAGCTCACCTATTAGTTGTTTTGAAGTTGGGGAGGTAGAAGTACTTGACCATATTCAGTTCACCAAACTGTGGAGAAAGTTAAGTTAATTCAGGAGTGATTAAGAACTTTTTAAAGGTGATAGAAATTTTATTCAGATGTTGGAATTTGCTGTTAATGATTGTGTGTTCCTGAAGGTTTCACCTATAAAGGGTATCATCCGATTTGGGAGGAAGGGGAAGCTTAGTCCAAGGTATGTTGGTCTTTTGTGGGTGTTGTAGAGAGTTGGATTAGTGGATTATGAGTTAGAGCTGCATATAAAATTAGCCGCAGTGCATCCGGTGTTTCACATGTTTATGTTGAGGAAGTGCATAAGAGATCCATCCTTAATTGTCCCTATTGAGAGCATAGGTGTCCAGTGGAACCTGGCTTATGAAGAAGTCCCAATGGCCATCCTTGATCGCCAATTTCACATGTTGAGGACTAAGGAGATTGCCTCGGTAAAGGTGTTATGGAGGAACTAGAATGTTGAAGAGGCTACACGGGATGCTAGGGATGAGATAAAAGCGAAGTATCCTCAATTATTCCTTGAGCAGGAGAAAAGTGCCCTTGGTAATCATATTTTCTTTACTTAGTGTTACCATGAGTTGTCACGCCCCAAAATTGCGGTAGGGTGCAACTGGTACTCGATTCATGATTGATCGAGAAGCCCGCTATATATCATCTATAAAATGTAACACTAAGGCTGACTAATCCACCTGTCACAACCAACCAAGATAAATACTGGACCCATAATGTCTCGATAATAATAATATGCAACCTGGAAAGCCGACAAGGCTACAATAAAGCAAAACAGAGCAATAGAAAGCCAACACGACTACACAATCAAAACTACTATACAAACTAGTCCACATCAGCCTCTACAGAGTAAACAAACTGAAATGCACGGGACAGGGCCCCCGCTACCCATTGTCACGACCGAACATACACTCCGATCGTAGACAAGGGACAAGAAGCCCCGAGAGACCCCAATTGACTCATGGCATGAACATACATCTAATTCAATCATATGAGCAGAAAACTTAGTGTAGAGAGCGTAATAATAGCATAACATAAGGGAAAACAGTACAATACTTATACAATACGACGGAATTCAACTTTTAGTCTGATAAGCCTCTAAACATGAAAGGCGGATTGATGGGACAACTCCCCAACTAATCCAACATCCAGAAACTGAAGGAATAACATAGAGTGTGAGAGTGTGAACATGTGTTCCTGGGAATACGAGGACTCACTAAGTGCGCCGAGAGCAAGTCCGACTCCATTCTACGGTGAGGATGAGCCTGAGAACTGAGACCTCGTATCATGAGATGATACACAGGAAGTATGTGGCCGCACATGGAATATACGGAGTATGCAAGGTAAGTAAAGCGGGCATTTAAAACATGTATGAAACTCATAAATGGTCATAAGAGTAGGACATCATGCTCATAACATAAATCATTATAACATATCATACGACTCAAGGTTTTCAAAACATTCAGACATAAACATAGTTATAATCATAATAGAAGAGCTTTACTTAACATAACTTGAACCAATATACATAAACATAACATGCGTAAATCATGAGGAACAAAGGGAGATCCTCTTAACCGACATACCTCTACATGAGCACACATGACGCCCGACTTATAACCCTAGTCTAAGGGTGTTTATACTTTTATGCCAAGGATAGGAACCATGAAGGATGTGATCACACATGAAAAGGTCCATTTTTGGGCCAGGACAAACATGAAAGTGGTCCTGCAACATACCTACTGTAGCACGTAGTTCATGAGATCCTGGCTTAACCTCGAGCCCCGAACCTACCTTGTTCGATACTACTCCCAAAACATGTATAGTGCTCATAATAATACATATATTAGTTCATGGGCTAGTTAAATCATGATAATCGCAAACATTCTTGAACATACTTGGAATCTAGCCATGACTTGAGGCTCGTGAGCTCCGCCCAAAAATATAATTCATGCTTAATAAAAATACACATACTTGAAGATCATGCATATAGTTTAAATTTCCATAAGATCATAAATAGATAATATCTTGTCTCTGATGACTACACGCAAGTGCACGTGGTCGAACAAGTAGTAAATGGCTCAAGTAAGCCAAGTATCGATCCCACAGACCGGACTACGATAGCAAATCTACTCAAGTGTCAATAAACCGTAACTTCTAAATGCAGACAACAATGTGAAGAAAAGTTTATATTTTGTTTCCTAATTTATACTAAATCGAAAATGAATATACAATTTGAGTCTCGAACTATGAATGTGAGCATGCCGAGGCTAAACAACATGTAGAGAAATAAATTATCGATACAAGTTGATTAATCTTTTCTCCCGATTGCTAGTCAGAATTATTGCCTATGGGTTAAAACTCTCGTATTTAACCCAACTTAAGAATCATGAACCTTCCACCTACATTTCGTGATAAGAAGAAATTCATGTTCTAGCCATACAAAATCGACTCGCAATTGACTACGACTTTCGTATATATTTCTATCCCGAAGGTAAATCAATTCTCAATTTTCCCAAACAAAGAACAGATCATATCCTATTAATTCACAACTTTCCAATTTCATGTTTTCGAGTGAAACCTAATTTTTAGGTATACATTAACATTGACCAAACATTAACGCAAAGAAGAACAAGAATTACTGTAACAACCATGGAAGAAAAGATGAAAAAAACCAAATGATCAACAATCACATTTTCAATTCAAATGTTCTTAACCTCAAAGAAGAAGTGAAATTAGCCACCATTTGTGGATTAAACATCATCAAATGAGTGTAAATCATACAAACAATTGAAAGAAAGGAGAAAGAGAGAGAGAGAAACCCTAAGATTTTCGCCTCCAACTTCCTCAGAACTCCACGTTCGTCTCCACCAAGTCGAATATATAAAAATGAACCTAAGTGTGCTATTTATACTAGTAGGAATTTTTCTCGGGAATAACAAGCACCGTGTCACGAGTATCGCGGAGCACCGCTCACCGCGGACACGGCCCAAACACGAGGCTCTCTCGAAATTGCCCAAAATTGACCTAAGGCAGCCCTTGCCGCGTTGCGCGTGTCACGCTGCCTCGGGCAGCCGCGATGGCACTCTCCTCGTCAGCGGATGGCATGCCGTGGCACGTTGCCGGCGCGCGGTGCTCGCTCGTCGCTGTGAACAAGGCGTTGCTCGGCATTGGCGTAGTATTTGCCATTGGCGCTGCACAGACAACGCGCACGCCGCTCGGGCGCGCCAGTCAAGCATGGCTCGCCTTTGCCAACATTCGCCCGCAGCCCGGACGGCCCCTTTCCTTCACCAACTTATGATTTAGTTCTTATTCATAAATATTTTAAAAGCAAATTGTAAAATTAAATAATTGATAAGATTTAAATTATAATTTAATATAAAATTACATGAAAATATATGAAATAACTTAGATAAACAAGACTAATTTAAGTTATCATTTAACTCGGGCATACTATTTTGCCCGAGATCGATAACATAATATATTCATGATTTAATTCATAATACATGTTAAGCTTATCAAAAGACATCATTGGATCAATGGATCATAAATCGCCTTATCATGGGGCATGCATAATCAAGTTTAATTGATTAGAAATTCAAAATCACCATATTAATATCAATTTAGAACTCACAGATGTTTAAAATTAGTGGATAATGATAGGATTTCAAAATCACAAGACCCATAATTAAATCATTAAATTTTTATACAAATCGAATATAAAACCCCATGAGTTTTTAAATAAATTTTGAGTAATAACAGAGAAGGAGCAATGGGTGTGAAGAACTACCCATTGGAGACCTTACATAAATGGGATTATCAACTCATAACCCTCCTTAAAATCCCAAGAATGAAATTGAAGGAATTGAGGTGAAAAGCTTGAAATCTCACTCTTGATCACTTGTCAAAATCCGTGCATGCATGACTGAGAGTTTAGGAAGGTTTCTTTTCTTAAAAACCCAGCCTTCCCAAGCTAAAACGATGTAGTTGAAAAATTTATATCTTGAAAAAGTCAAAAATACCCTTAATGAACCTCGCTGAAAACCGGCCGATGGAACCCATGAGTGGTAACAATGGGTGGTAGGAAACCAACAACGGCTCCGTCATGTCTCTCTTGGAATGAATCGCTGATTACACAGCCTCGTAACCAAACAATGGGTCGACAGATCTAATTCCGTACTTCTAACCCACTGGGCCGTTACATCGTCCATGGTTAGTCCACTGAACCTTGGCATCTCAGTTTCTAACGTGGTCACACCACGACCCGTCACGACAAACAATGGATCATTGTTTCCCTCACAAGCCTATTGGAAAACTAAATCCCCAAACTACCACCACAACCAATTCCACGGCTATTTCTCCTAACGTGTCGTTGTCTCTCATGGTTTACATAGTCGCCCAACACCCTAACCAAGACTACAAAGGATGGCCCATTGTATCCCACAATGGGTTATCATACATCTCGCTATCTCCACCGCCACCAACATTTCCCTAACAAACGATAAGATACAACGACTTCGTATGATACCATGACTGCTCTGCGGGTCTATCCTATGATATTTTTGCCGCTTTCTCGCACTTTCAAATTCAAATCCCCCGGTCATTCTTGGCCTTCCTGGCATTACAATATCTCCTCCTTAGAACCATTCATCCTCGAATGTAGGAAACAAGAAGCAAACAGAAACGTACAATTATCATACTCAAATTTTGACTATTTTAACCGAAATTTTCGCTGAATGACTTCCTCCGAACCAAACCACATAGCCGAACCGATCTCATGCTTCATACATACTCATACACGTAAAAGAACCAACACATGAACTCGAACATGAAACTAAATGGGATCATAGAATAGAACTGATACCTCAAGCCTGAATCGAGCCGAGAGAACAAATGTGGGTATTAAGCCATCATATCCGCTTCGGATTCCCATGTAGCTCCTTCAAGATGCTAATTTCTCCATAAAACCTTAATCGAGGCTAATTCCTTATTCCTTAACTTACGAACTTGACGATCTATTATTTCCATGGGTACTTCTTCATACGTAGGTTGTATTTTACACCAACGCTTCCACCGGGACGTCTAAGGCTAGATCACCCAAACACTTTTTCAAAAGCGACACATGGAAGATGGGATGAACTAAAGATAACTCCGATGGAAAGTCCAACTCATACTCCACCTTACCAACTCTTTTCTCACAACTGTAGGGACCAACATACGGACTCGAGTTTCCTTTCTTTCCGAACCGCACACTCCCTTCATGGAGATACCTTTAGAAATACCTACCGTCCGCATCAAACTCAAATCTCCTTCTCCTCACACCAGCCATTTTTGATGACTCAGCAATTTTAACCGGTCCTTTATCAATCGGACCTTCATTATCACCTCATGAACCGCATCCGGCCCTATCATAGCCGTGCCTTCACCAACCTCAAAACCATCCGGATAGAAGATCTACACCTCCACCCAGAGGGCCTCGAATGGTGCCATCCGGATACTAACAGTGATAACCGCATATAAGCAAACTCGATCAAGTGCAAATGATCATCTCAACTACCTTTAAAATCCATAACACATGCCCTCAACATATCCTCAAGAGTTCTGGATTATTTGTTCGGCTTGGCCATCCATCTCACGAATGAAAGGATGTGCCGAGCTGACTTGAGTCCCAAGTCCCCTTGAAAGGACCGCCGTGAACCGGGAGGTAAACCGAAAATTCCTGCCCGAAATAATAGACAAGGGTACCCATGAAGTCGAATCAACTCCCGAATATATAATTTGGCATAATCATCCGAACTGCGGGTCTTGACCGGTAGGTAGTGTGCAGCCTTGGTTAACCGGTCAACCACCATCAAATGGAATCATATTCTCGGCGAGTACGAGGTAGTCCCTTGCACAAAATCCATATTAATCTCTTTCCCACTTCCAAGTGGGAATGCTAATATCCCCGAAGTACACCTCCCTACTGGGTGCTCGACCTTCACTTGATGACGCTTTGACATCTAGCTACAAACTCCGCAAAGATCCTTCTTCATACCATCCCACCAATAGATTTCTCGCAAGTCCCGATACTTTTTGTGGATCCCGAATGGATAGAGTATCTGGGACCATGTGCCTCTTTGCAATATCCGAACTCAAATTATCAATGTCCGAACACATAGCCGAATTCCTGTATCGAAGGACACCATCTCCCCTGGGAGAAAACCTCTATTTTTTGACTCCGCACCGCTTCCTTCAGCCTCTTCTTAAAATCTAGTGATCCTCATCTTTCTTAGATTTGACATCGACCACCAAGGACGATTCGACCCATTATGCACAACAACGCTCATGCACGGGTCGAGTTGATCAATATAATCCCCAACCTTTAAAGTCGGTGGACATCCCTCACCAACCTTCCTTCCTCATCCACGTGGACACACTCTCCATAGAGTGCCTACTAAGTGTATCTGCAAACACATTAGCCTTGCCGGTGGTAGTGCCGTAGTCCTTTTTTAGCAACTCCAACCACCTCCTTTGCCAAAGATTGAGATCTTTCTACGTGAAAAACATATTGCAAGTTTCTTGTGATCCGTGAACACGTCCACGTGAACCCCTACAAGTAATGCCGCCATATTTTCGCAAAACACCCATCCCGCCAACTCAAGATCATGGGCTCTGCAATTCTTTTCAGGAACCTTTAACCGTTAAGAGGCATATGCTAATACCTTCCCATGTTGCATCGCACATCCCAATCCGACTCTCGAAGAATCACAATACGCAAAGCCAATAAGCACCCTCGGCAAAGTCAACACTAGTGTTGAAGTGAGCTCTGGCCTCACCCCCGGAAGCTCTCACAATCCTCCGACCATTGGAACTTTATTCTTTTTTGAGTCAACTTGGTCAAATGTACCGCAATAGATGAGAAACCCTTAAAAAAACCTTCGGTAGTAGCCTTCTAGGCCCAAGAAACTCCGAATCTTCTCAAGGAGTTACACTTGTCTAGACAATTTCTTCACTGCCGATTTTCCGAGAATCCACCCTATGCCCTCACCGGCCAGACAACATGGCCCAAAAATGTCACCGAGTCCATCCAAAATTCACACTTTCTAAACTTTGCATACAATCGACGATCCTTGAGGTTCCAAGCACTACTCTCAAATGATCGACATGCTCCTCCTCGCTCCGGAGTATAAGGATGTCATCAATGAACACAATCACGAACATGTACAAATACTACTGAATACCCTATTCATTAGATCCATAAAAGCTTAAGGAGCATTGGTTAGTCCAAATGAAATATCTACAAACTCATAATGGCTATACCGGTCTCCAAGGTCGCTCTTTGGGATATCAATCTCCTGACTCGAAATGTGGTGATACCTGCACTCCGAGATCTATCTTCGAGAAACACCCGGCACCCGAACCGGTCAAATAAATCACCAATCCCGGGGAAAGGTACCTGTTTTGATGGTGACCTTATTAAGCTCCGGAGCACTAACACATTATCTGGGCGGATCCATCCTTCTTCCGAACAAATAGGAATGGTGCACTTATGGTGACTTGCTCGACCTAATGAAACCTTTATCCAACAAGTTCTTCAACTATTCTTTTAACTCCTTAAGCTCGACCGAGCCATCCCGTAAGGAGGAATAGATATAGGCCGCGTGTCGAGAAGTTAAGATCAATTCAAATCACCTCCCGCCTGGGAGGGATACTTGGCAAATCATCGGGGAATACCTCCTATTGCTCACACACCATCGGAACTGATCAATAGCTCAAGCCGACTCTACATCCTGACCCTAACTAGGTGGTACATGAAACACTTAGAGATCATTTTCCTGCCTTAAGGTATGAAAAATCGACCTACTGGGTATAGTTGAATTACCCTTCCGTTTCAAAACTAATCACCCAAAATCTTAATCTACCACATGGGTCTCACTAATCGACCATAACATGAAAACAACCAATCCATACCCAAGATGGTATCAAAGTCAGTCATGGCCAACTCGACTAAACCGCGGAGGTAACCTTATGCAACACTATAATGGGGAAACCTCTATATACCCAAGGCCTAGCAACAACTCGATTCACCGATTGAAGTAGATACGAAAATGGTTCTGCTGCACTTCAAGACTAACTCCAAAACTACTAGCAATGTAAGGGGTCACAAAATACAAGGAAGATCCTGGATCTAACAAAGCATAAACATCAATATCGAAGACTTGCGACATACCCGTGATCACATCTAGCGAAGCTCTCCCGGCTTCGGCGAGGCACTAGTGCATAAAACTCCGTTTCAAGACCGACCACCAACTAGTGGAGGCACCCCGCCGAAGGGGTTGTTCTCGCCGGGAGCAAGAGAACTGCCAGGAAATCTTTGATCTCGTGCTCTGCTTGCCACACTCCGAAACAAGCATCCGCATCACTGTGCACCTCCCGAGATGATTTTTGCCACATATTGCACAAGTTGAGAAAGTGCGCTCCACCTCGTGCTAATATGATCCTCGAGCTCAGCCTCGTCTTCCTCTAGTCTCCCTCAACTTGATGGCGTGTTAGCCGATGATGGAGCCGAGCGCTGGACCCGTACTGGGACCGCCGATGTGATCCACCTCCCGACTCCGGCCCGAGAAATCCCGTAGAAGTTGCTGGTCCCGGCCCTCTTGGCATCTCTCTCTACCTTCTATAGACCGACTCCATCTCCTGTCATGAAATACAATAGAGGGAAAGTCGAGTGTCCTGTAGCATGGAAACCCGGGCAGCCCTGTCCAAGTAATTCGTTACTCCATGCATAAGCAGCTCCCGAGCTCAAGTGATTCGCCACCAACTCCGAAGCATATTTAGATAGCCGACGAACTCCAAGGCATACTCTTGAATGGACATGTTTCCTACTTCAAATTCACAAACTCGCCCGCCAGCTCCCTCATCTCCCGTGGAAGAACCGATCCATGAACATGGTGTGAAACTCATCCCAACCTACTTCCGCCTACACCCGCTACCCTAGAACCTCCATTGCTTGAACCATATATATTCTACCCCTTGATATGGTAGAGGTCAAATCAACACATTCCCATTATTCACCCCATAACCCGGGTGATCTTCAAAATTTTCAATAGTCATATTGGGTCTTCATCTACCTTCGACCCCGTGAACTCCAGGAGGATCATCCTCAAAAAGTTCAACCTAGCAATGCCGCATTCCCATTTTTTGCGAATAATGCGCTACGCTCGATTCCGGACTTGAGCTAGCCACGGCTCGTGCCAACATCCGAATCACCGCCCTAAACTCAACATAAAAGCTAGCGTACATGCTCCTCATGAACATGTGGAGCTAGCCGATGCTCTCCATCACGTGCACCCTCATGATCATTACCATTACCGTTCCTCCTGGAATTTACTCGACGTGAGGCATGATTTCCGAAACGCGAATAACACTAATTAGAAGGGAGGCAAAGGACGTTCATCGCACGACAAAGATCAAGTGAAAGAAGGGAACATTTCTAAACGTTCCGGTAGCTCTCTTCGTCATAAGTGTGGCGCGTCACACCCATGAAAAGACTCTACTTAACACGGCTTTCGTAATTCCCTAGGACACATAAACCTATGACTTCGATACCAAGTTTTCACGCCCGAACATACACCCGGATCGTAGACATGGGACAAAGAGCCCCGACACACCCCAAGTCGACCCATGACACGAGCATACATCTAATTCAATCATATGTCCTAATATTTCTAGCATAGAGAATGTAATTATAACATAACATAAGGGAAAAACACTACAATACTTATACAATACTTACGTAATTCAACTTTTAGTATGATAAACTTCTAAACATGAAGGCAAACATTGATGGGACAACTCCCCAACTAATCCAACATCCGTAAAACCGAGGAACACAGAGTGTGAACATGTAGCCATCAACATGAGGACTAAATCCAAAAGGAGAGCAAGTATGAATCTATCTACGGTGAGGATGAGCCTGAGAACTGGGACCTTTATCATGAGATGATATAACATATTAAGTATGCGTTATGTGGAATTTTGCAAGGTAAGTAAAACGGACATTTAAAATATGTATGAAACTCATAAATGGTCATAAGAGTAGGACAACATGCTCGTATCATAAATCATTATAACATATCATACGACTCAAGGTTTTCAAAACATTCGTAACATAAACATACCATAATCATAATAGAAGAGCTTTTTCTAAATAACTTCGAGCCAACATACATAATCATAACATGCGTAAATCATGAGGAATAATGGGAGATTCTCTTAACCGACATACCTCACATGAGCACACATGAAGCCCGACTTATAACCCTAGCTCCTGGGAGGGTGTTTGTACCTTGCCAAGTTTAGGAACCATGAAGGGCGTGACACACATGAAAAGGGCAATTTGGGATAGGGACTAACATGAAAGGATCCTAAATACCTACTATGGCACATAGTTCATGAGATTCGGGCTTAACCGAGTCCCGAACCTACTCTCGGTGTTCGATACTACTCCCAAAACATATATAGTGCCTGGTAATACATACAGTGAGTTCATGGGCTAAGCAACTGCTAGATAATCAGAACATGCTTGAACATAGATGAACTCACCATGACTTGAGGCCTCTGTGAGTCGGCCAAAATATAATTCATGCTTAATAAAATACATACATACTTGTAGATCATGCATATATTTAAATTTCCATAATATCATAATAGATAACATAATATATTCATGATTTAATTCATAATACATGCTAAGCTTATCAAAAACATCATCGATCAATGGATCAACCGCTTTATCATGGGGCATGCATAATCAAGTTTAATTGATTAGAAATTCAAAATCAGCTATTAATATCAATTTAGAACTCAATAGATGTTTAAAAATTAGTAGATAATGATAGGATTTCAAAATCACAAGACCCATAATTAAATCACAAATTTTTATACAACTCGAATATAAAACCCATGAGTTTCAAATAAATTTTTGAGACAATAGAGAAGAGCATGGTGTGGAAGATCCACCCATTGGAGACCTTACATATATGGGACAACTCATAACCCTCTCCTCTAAAATCCCAAGAATGAAATTGAAGGAATTGAGGTGAAAAGCTTGAAATCTCACTCTGCATCACTGTCAAAAATCCTGATGCATGAAATGGGAGTTTAGGAAAGCTTATTTTCTTAAAAACCCAAATTTTCCCAAGACAAAATGATTTAGTTTAGGGCCTTATATCGTGAAAAAGTCAAAAATACCTCTAATGAACTCCGCCCGAAACCGGCCGATGGAACCCACGAGTGGTAAACATCTGACGCGTGGGAAACACCAACTACGCTTATGTATTCGTGGAATGAAGTGCCGATGACCCCACTTAAACCAAACAACGGCCGAAAGGATGACCCGTACTCCAACCCATGCACTATTACATCGTCCGTGTTAGTCCCCCAACTCGGGCATCTCCTAACGTGTCACACCACGACCCGTCATGACAAACAACAGATCATTGTTACCCCGTCGTCCTACTGAAAACTAAATCCCCAAACCACGAGCACAACTAATGACCCGTGGCTTCTAAGGTCATGTCTTTCGTGGTTTACACTATCGCCCAAAATTAATTCCTAACCAATAACCGCAAAAGAGGGCCCATTGTATCCCACAACGGGTCGTCATACTCTTGTTTTCTCCACTACCACCAACATTTCTAACCACCACAATAAGACAACAACTAGTGTGGTTTGACACAACAGTCGCTCGTGGTCCGCCCCGTGATATTTTGCTAGTTTTTTGCACTTTTCAAATTCAACTCCCGGCTCATTCTTAGGCCTTCCCGGTATTATACCCATGCCGTACACAAAACTCAAAATAGCTGTAAACTAAGACATGGCTCCTGGAAGAGGAGCATACCACTATTTCTGCCGAAATCCGGCTCCTAATCGCATAAGGATGATTGGAGCCTCGACTTGTACCAGAATACGATTGTAGGAAGGGTCCTTCCTGTGATGAAGGGATGTTAGTACGAATAAAATGTACCGGTATGTAAGGATGAAACTATAAACATATAAGATAACAATGATAATTGAGCCAAAAATAAGGAATAGTAACAACCCTAATCCCGAAAATCGAAACCTTACAATAATTCAATATTAAGTGTAAATGCACCATCTAACACAACAAAAACTATAACTTAAATGCCAATGCACACCAACCATAAAACCCATATAAAATTAGTCCACCTGTACCACACCGGGTAAAAATAAAATTTGCTCCAGCCTCTGCACCACACCTAAGTTAAAATTTGTTCGGTTGGTGTATCACACCGGTAAAATAAAATACTTCATCCGGTGCACCACCGGGGTAAAGCACAATCTTTAAAAAATCATAAATGGAGCCGATATGTCTCATATACCGGACTAATTTAACACGTATAACATAGAAATGACGAATACAAAATATGGCCCGCATAGGCCTCCTTCGTAGATGCATACTGTGAGTGAGCACATATAACGTGTAAAGCTAGAAAATAGAACTTAAATGCATGTATTCAAAACTTGTTTAAATCATAAGGAACCGCGTATGACCTAAGAGTTTCAATAAGCTTATAGATAGTGTCTGGTAATATTTAGAGCCTCGAGACCTCACTCCTTGTCGCTCATTAAGGGAAGGACAAGAATTTGTACTTGGCCTGAAATATTTCATAATCCCAAGCACATAAGATAAAGGAAAATCATAACTAGGAAATCCTAATTCAATAAGCCTGCTTACTCCTAATAGCTTGCGATGTATTTACTTGGCTTAAGATCAAGCATATTCGTCATCATCTTGGCTCTTTCACCAATTTCGCTTAGCAACCATACCTTTAAATACATTTAATATCACACACACACAAAAAAATATAACAGAAATTAAGGACCAACTAACAATTCCCACGCTAAGGGGTCTCCAACTCGATGTACAACTGTTTTACTGTAATAATCAACACAATATCACACTTTAGATGCCTCACTGCCAGGCATAATCTTAACATTTAACCTAAATAAAACATGAAACTTTAAGGCTTAAATGAAGCTTAACATACTTCCTCAAGACTTGTAAAGAGGTTGCTGGCTCATTCACCACAACGCACGAATCGTGCTTAAAAGAACGTATGACTCCAGGTGCCCACATACCTTCTTCGATGAACTTTTCTTTAGCGATTTTCTATTTCAATGATTAGCCTTCAACCTCCTTAATAAATAGGTTTTATATGCCAACAACAAGCTTAATCTATAGCACAAAATGAAGCCCAAAATAACTAACCAAAAGTAGTCACAATACCAAATAACATCACACGACAACATCAATAACATTTAGCCATTTTCAACTAATTTTCACTAACTTTTGAGGGAGAAACAAGAGAAAATTTTACATTAGTTTTATGTAATTCTTCCCCTCAAAATAAATTATAATTTCAGAAAAATAAACAGCCGTAAAGCCTAAGGAAAATGAGCAAAATTAGCTCACAAACAAACCCATCAGCAAATTTCACTTAGCCGTCAATTTCCAAACTTTCCCTTTTGGAATTTTTGAGAGGTTTAAAAGTGGGTGAAAGACTACCTTTTCTGGGGGTTTTTTCTTATTAAAAATAGGAGTAATTAACCTCAACTTGTCAAGAAATGCAGCAACCTTTCGTGGCAAAACGCAATAGAAGCAAGCTTCACAAACAAACCAAATACACCCTAACTTTAGCTTTCTACTCATGAATTCAAGCAAGTTTAGTAGTAGAATATCACATTTTATACTTGTGTATAATACCTACCAAGAGGGAGCATATATGTGGATTATAAATGTGCTTCGTAAACGAGCAAGTCACCACAACAACACCGCAAAAAACGTAGCTACAAGGCAACAACAACTTCACCACAAAGTTACCTTCACTTCCATGGACTTTTGCTTGAGTTTTGATGGTATTTTCTTGAGGATTCCTCTGGTTTCTTAGGCTTTGCCGCTAGAAAGAGAGAACATTTCAGAGAGTGCGCAAACCTCATTCAAAATGTTAAATAATTTCATAACACACAATCCTTAAATATAAGGTTGCTGGGCTGCAGTGGGCCATTTTTAGGCGTATGGCCACCTCACTGCCCGACGTTGCCACCGTAAAATATCTATAATTTTTTACTCCGAACTTCGATTGATGAGCGGTTTGATGTTCTAAAACTAGACTCAAAGACCTTTAATTTGATAGGTAGTGGGGTTTCTTAATTCATTATATATTGGAGAGATATGGTCATTTAAAGTTGACCCTACTTATGAACTTCACATACCTTGCTATTCTCGTTTCGTACACATTCCCATGTCATCTACGACTAATATAGAACCCTATACTTCTCACTCTAGCATACAAATATCAAATAATCACTAAAAATTTTCCGCCGTAATATGACTCCACCTTTTATTCAATGATCATGATATGTGAAACTCATGCTCTATAATACATTCTACCCTTTCATGTTAAGCAAAAATCATGTTATATCGTGTTTCTATTTCTATGACTCGTGTCGTAATTGCTTACTCTTTATGATTCTATGAAATTTTCCTTATGAGCTGGTGTCTATCAAGATAGTGTTTTCAATAGTAGATAGGAGTTATAGGGGAGTGAGGAAGAGGTAATAGGAAGGTATTCCTACGAATAGTGATGTTCCTAACCACTCGAGGGCTTAATATGATTTCTATCCATTCTTTCGTGATATTGTGTTTTATTTTTGCCATATGAGGCCTATGGTGATACTTCTGATTAGCTAGTACAAGATTGGAAAATCTGGGATAGTACCAATTACAAAGGAAACTCTTGCAATTTTTTTTTGGAAATTGCATACTTAAAGCCTATTAATATCCACTTGACTCATCATTCGAGGATGAATAATCCCAAGGAAGATATTGTAACACCATGCCTTCTAAAAGGATTCATGACCTTAATATGTGACTCTTCATGAGATTTAAGGAGTATAAGTGGTGTGTGAAGTCTTTAACCAAGTATGAAAGTATCCAGGAGTTGAATTAAGGGATGTGAGAAATTGTAGAAAATACTATGCAAGTACCGTAGGTGACCTATGAACCTTAAAAATGATTCTATGAATCGATGTTATGGTATGAAGGATTTCCTTAACTTCTTTAGCTCCTATTTAAGGTTTACTACGGTCCATTCCACAAACCGTAAATGTATTCTATGAAGCATATGTCACTACTGTAAATGGAAGCCTGCTTTTCATCTCATTGATTAAGGTCTATGGAACAACCTACAAGCTATATGTGAGATCTCAAGGAACTATACTCCTTGCGTATGAAAACTTTATATAGGGTGAGCAAGGAGGAGATTCAATAGATGGTTCACCTACAAACCGTAAAATGATTTTCTATGATTCAGACTGTGCCGTAAATGGAACTTCGTGAGAATAGCCTTCCATTGATCGATAGATGAAACCATTCTACTCGATAGCATATTGATTTTACATCTCATAAATGGCTCAATAAATAGGAACTTCAAAGAGTCAAATTTTGTTCGCTTAATAAATCCACTTACCTACGGATCACAATCGATTCTATAGTCCATAACAAGATTTCAGGTGTCCATAACTTGCGTTTCATTGGTTATTTAAATGAGAGACCCGATTTTCACACTCATTTTCTTAATAAAGTTAGGAATTTGACTTATTCTCTTCTTCAAGCTCTTCTCATCTAAGGTAAGTCCCTTTCCAAGCTCTTTCCATGAGATTTTCTTACATGCATATGTTGATTTAGTGATTCCTAGCTTTTCTACTCCTAAGGGTTCTAATGGAATCCCATTTTTAGCTCAAAGAAGACCTTGGCCGCCTTTTCCCCAACCTTTAAATTGTAATTCCTTTCTTGCTTTGTATACCAAGGTATGTAAGTCAAACCCTAAAAGTGTGGGACATCATGTTTCTTCCCCCACACACTTTTCTTAACCCATGCAAGGTTTTCACATGTGTTAATGAAATTAGCATTGAGTTAGAGATTCTCATGCTTAGTATTGCAAACCTCATATATCCTTATAAGTGGCATGAATCTCTTCACATGAGCTATTTTTCAAGTTTTTCATGATCATCCATGAAAGTGGTATAAATTATAATTTTGCCCTTATGTGTCAAAATATAAAAATTATTAAAATGTCTTAAAATTTCTACATGAGATTAATATCACGCATTTTGGCACAAGGCCACATATTATTTTCCTAGAAATTTTGACATATGAAATTTGGAGCATGATTATGATTTTAGTTGAAAAAACACGATTTGAAAAATTTGTCTTAAGCTTGATTAAGAGTATGCATGACAATTTTGATCCTTTAGATAAGGGCCGAAGCTTTCAAAATAGAACTTTTTAGATAATAGTAAGACTATGAGTCCAAGGACTACTTTAATACCATGATTTCAAAAAAGGAGCTTGTGGTTAACCAAGACGACATGAATCTTCTAAGACTAGGTGCCTAAATCTATGTTTGTCAATGTAAGAGTGGAGCATGCCATAATTCTAGGTGCATCCCTAGATTATTCCCCTACAACGGATGAAATAAGAAAATGTTGGTAGCAAGTAAATCAAAGCTATCTACCTCGACAAGGTAGGTAGTGACTTTGCCGATTGGCCTTAGGGATTGGACTCCACATTTATATGGTGTATTAATGTCGATTATACCACGAACTCCACTGTATTTTTAGGTCACAAGATGAACTCCAAATTTTTAGGCAAATTTCATATTTTTTTCTTTCTGTAACCCTTATGACTTTTACATGATTAATTATAATCTTTATGCACAAATTTCTTTCTACTGTATGTCTATGTTTTTATGTTTGCATCTTACAAACAATATGATTTCATGTACTAACGCCCTTTTGTCGAGGCACGCAACAACCTTTCGTACCGCTATTGAATCAATGTGCGTGCAAGAGACAACCCGACAAACTGAAACATTCTTAGTAGCCGAGGAAAATAATGAAAATGATTTCCCTAGTAGCGGCGAGCATTGTTTAATATTGTAAACCCGTGTATAGGCACGTTTGGTCAAGAATCTCATTAGGCATACTTGTCTCGCCATTGGTGGAAATTTTTTCATGTTCTCCTTGTGTATAGTTTACATTAGGGTTATGCTGTGGGCCTTGTGCCGCAAACAGATACTCTTGTTATAGTAGAGGCTTCATAAGCGATCCATCTTGTATTTCCTTATAGTTATACTCTAGTATGGTCTCTGTGTCACTTATATATTTATAGTAATTATCTTATGAAAGACTTTTATTTTTATGAATGATCTATCTTCCGCTCTTTCTTTTCATGACTAGATGTATTATCTATGTTCTATGTCATATTGAGAGATATGCTGCCTGCCGAGACTTTTAGGGCTGAGGTGTGACATTGGCCTTGCCAAACATATTATATATGTTTGAATTGGCGGTGTAGCTTCTAATATGGTATTGTCTATAACTCGTTAGTTTAATTGTTGTCTTTCTTATAGAGCCTCATCACAAGTTGTTTTTCTTGGATTCAATTGTTAGATAGCTGCGTAATTCTTCTATCAAATAAGGCACCTGGTGTTATCGCACCCTACCCAAGTTTTGGGGTGTGAAACCATGGTTGTCCCTATACAATGTGTTCCTAATAAAGGTGGCATAACTGTGGGTCCCAAATGATAAAAATAAGATGATCTCGATGCAAATGGTAACTAGATGGAGAGTTTGCATGAATTACCACTAGCTCAACCATTGACCAAAGGATCATTTCCCGATGTCCTTCATGGAATAAATACTTGATTGTCTTGTAGGGAAAATATCTACTATTTCTTGTATGGATGTTCGAGATATAATTGAATCACTATTTTACCGTAATACCAAGAAATCTCACTTGTCCATATGGGACATTTTCCTTCAAGAAGATGCCGCTTGGGTTATGAATGCACCCATCACATTCACATGGTGCATGATGTCAATAATATCTTCCATATTTAGATTATTAAGTATTAAATCATAATATGTTGCTCAAAGAGCAATGCATCGTGATATACCTTAGTTAAGAATTAGTTAACTCTGCTTTTAGAGGCACCTAATTCTCATAATAAAACAAAGAAATTGGTATCTAAGTAGACCTCTCGATCGAATTTATTATTATGAAAATGGTTACGTTATACTATAAGGATGATGTCAATCTAAAATCTTATAAGTTTTGTGGAAATGCACACAAGTAGGCTTGAAGGTGAAAGAAAATTTTTATTAAGGCGATGCACTATTTTCCCATACCAAGGTTGACGAGGTTTTATGCATCAAATAACTCCACTCCTCATAAGGAGATGACACTATGAAAAAAAAAGACCACGTGTTTTTTGTGTTATCCATTAGATGGAGAGGCTTGAAGTATTTTGATAGAACTTATTTAAAATTTTCAAGTGAACCAAAGAACATTAGTTTGGGTTTGGGTGAAGAAGGTTTCACCATATTTTCTATTTCACCCGCACCACATTTATGTTGGACCGTCTTTACATTATATAATCTTCCACCTCGAATGTGTATGACTAGTCCATATATATTGCTAATTGCATTATTCTTTAAATCGGGTAATCTTAGGTGGATTTTGCCTATGTCTCGGGAGAAGTTATATGCTCACCGGCTTATAGATAAGAAGTTCAAAAGAAGAGGAGATTAGAAAGAAGGCTAGAATGTCGAGTAGGGGTGGCCTTTTTCACACTTTTGGGGTGATACACTCAAAGTTATACCAAAATATAACGTAAAGTGATCATACACAAAATATAATAACCCACGAAGGTCGGGGTCAAATCCTATAGGAATAGGCGTGAAAAGTTTACTAGAATGAAGTAAATATATGAGTTTTCATCTAAAGATGCTATTTCGTTAAGAATAAAATAAATTGTATTTAAACTAAATAATAATCTAGAATGAAAGTGTTTTCACATCAATCTATTGAAGGACCAAGGCCGTGTTCCCGTTACAAAGAATTCCACCTAAGTCTCTCAATCAAGATAATCGATAGAGACTTTGTATTAATATGCAAATAATCTCTAAATGATCACTTAATCATTTTCGATAATTAAGTAATGACTTTTAATTAATTCTTCCGAATAAATTAGAGTTAAATAAAATGATTATTTTCTATCAAGTAAATTCTACTTATTCGAAGAGAATTTATTAAACAAGGGTTAATTCTTGAGTTTTTTAATTAATCCTTCAGACCTAATTAACCTTTAATTATAATTAGGAATCAATTGGCATGAATTGATGTTTGCAACCACCAACTCTAGTTGAAAAGTGTGAATTAATTAAATATATTTAAATTTACTATCAACGTTCAAAAAGAGATTCTTAGGTTTTGCAATGCTATTGGGTTCACAAATAGCGTATGACAATAGCTACTCATAATTGTAGAAGAAAACCAAAAAGATTGAATTAATAATAAAAAGTACTTACAAAACTTGAGAAATTGTTAACTACAAACACCAAAAATCTTTGAAAACTAGTGAAGAAGTTATTAGTGCCCGCAGCACTCCATACCGCATACGAGTATATCGTGTCATACGGACTCAAAAAATACTTACAAAAGATATTTATATTAAGCTATAAATCCGAAGCTGAATTCTAATCGAACCGCCTGTGTCACTTGCATCGTAGAAATGATTTACTTGTCCATAGAATGTGATCGCGTATGGATTGATTTCTTACAATCGCTGGCCGTATGTGATCCGTGCATTATGAAATCAATATATGGTCCATAGAATTATTTCATAGATTTCAACCGCTACCATACTTCGCTCCCGCGATCCGTACTTTTGAGCTAGACCCGTCATCCGTGTTTCGCTTGCCGAATTCCGTGATTCAAAATATCTCTAGTTCTAATTTTTCAAGTGCTCCATTTATGGTTCGTAGATGGATTATGCCACTCACAACTGAACCACTCTTTTTCATACTTAGCCACCCGCTTTGGTTGCATATCCCTTGAAGTTCATCTATGGTTGACTAGACAAACACTCATGGTAATCCATCCACCCCATATGTTGCATGTAGCTTTAGAAAATTTACCGTTTTCACAAGAAAGCCAAATTCATTTATGTTTGAAACTCACATCAACGCGTTATAATTCGACTTATAATAGTACTAAAAAATGCAAAAATATATGAAAAGAGTTCAAATGTGTCGTAAAAATCTTGACACATCAACACCCCCAACTTAAAGTCTTTGCTTGTCCTTAAGCTACTAAAGTAAGAAAACACCCTTTCGATCTATCATTCCTGCCTCACAAAGTGCAATGCCTATGATGGTTTTGACATAGAGCTACTAGTATTCATTTTCAAGTTTACCACTTCCTCTATCCCATAAAAACACAGCTTCACAATTGTCAATAATAACCATGCACTCTTTATTCCTAACGTTGTTTTGGAATTTTTAAACCACGATTTATGCAAGACACCTAATTTGGAACGAAATCATACTAGTAATTTTCATCCACATGACTCACTAAGACCAAGGAATTTGTCCATTTCTATGATAAGCTCACGAAGCACATAAGGACACTAGATCGGGAAGAGAATAGGAAGAACATGCAACTCTCACAAGAATATTCACGGGTCATGTTGCAACTACCATAGACTTGCCTTTATTTTCAAATGAATTTACTTTTGGACAACTGAGTTGAGATCATAGAAGGATTTTTCTAAACTTGTAATATTGGCTTGGGGAGAGAATATATATATGGGAACTTGTGGCTTTACCCTTGGAACACTACATTACCCCTTTTTGTCCGTTACCTTATTGTTCCTATTTCCTTCTTCTTCCCATCTACTTCTTCTAACACTTCACGACCCAAAGAAAACTTTTATGAGCTTTCTTTTCTTCTTTTTGCTTTTATTTTACTTCTTGTTCTCTTTTATTACTTCTCTCTTCAACATTTTCTTTATTAAGTTTCGTGTGAGTGGTTTAAACATATATTTTCACCCTTTTTTTCTTTCTTCACCCCCAACTTGCATCTTTTAATACCAACATATTTCTAGTATCAAGGAGGATGGGTTAGAAACATGATCTTTTAAGGATTGGTTTTGGTTCATTATGGCCGATCAAGTAAAATGGTAATAGGCTTAAAGAGGGAGATTAGGTATATACATTGTTTGGTAGGTCTATTTAGGCAAACTAGGCTTTTGGATTACAAAAATGGCCTAAATTCATATTTACAACCAAATATATCCTAGGCTAATGGATGACTAACAAGACAAGATTTAGAGTGCAAACATGACAAATGTTTACAACTAATTCCTCACCATACATACATGTGGATATCAAACAACATTATTGGTTTTACTCCTTAATAGGCAATCTATGCTACAACTTTTGATGTAAATGTCAAAAATAGAGTTTTACATGTCAATACTAAGTAGTTGTGGAAAAAATTATTGAGAGGGGTATTTAATCACGTATAGTATAGTGCATACTTTAAGCTAATTTGTCACCACTAACTAAGTCAAAAACACTTTCGTTCAAGATAAAATGTCACATACTTAAATTGGCTTCTCTAAGAGTATGGCCTAGAAATCTAATATTGATCCAGGACACATATCTCAGACTATTTTGTCGATTCAATAAATATTAAATCTCCCGAAAGAACCATGGCTAAAAACCTAGGAGGAATCGATGACACTACTTTTGACTATATATAATACTACACATACACATATCACATGAATAAAAATATTATGGCATTTAGAGTGCCCCCACCCCAACTTAAAACATGTAGTGTCCTAATGCATAGGAAACTAGAGTGTAGAACTCCCCGAGGCACACTTGGCGCACTAATCCGGGGCTTGGGCTTAATGTACAATGGGAAATCGTGACTTTTCCAATGACAGTTTCTCCCTATCACTACTTGGATCTGTCTCCCGATATGATGTCTCGGGTCCTTAACATCCGTGGCTTCCTCATCCGTATCCCCACCATTCTTCTTAGTATTTGACTCGTGTCCTGTGGGAGGAGTAGGCTCCAGGCGGAGTGGCGTCGCAAAGAGACTCCCTATAGAGACTTCCAAGTCAAGAGGGCCTGTTTCTACCCTGCACTCAAAGACTAGGAGCTCTCTTTCCGCAACTCGCACGACTACTTTAGTATCATTTATATCAACCCTGTTCACCATCTTTGATGCTGTGAGCCGAGATCTAACTAAGTCATCACTTCTAGCCTATCCAAGATAGATGTGGAAATCTTTCCGGGAAGCTACCAAAGCAGGTCTTTCAAGGGCCAGACTTTCCACCGCTTCCGTTGACAAACACTATATTTTATTTGCAGATTATTGCCCTATTTATCTCGTCCTCTCAAATTTCCTTACCGTAACATTAGTAAAGTTTACCAAAGTAAGGAGAAACATCTCACGCACTCCCCGGTGCTTCTATAACCCTACCCGGGTGCAACCGAGGCCGGGCATAGTGTAGCAAGGGGATGGACCATCACTAAGAGGAGTTGGATCTACTGGAGGGCCTTGGGGCATTTGATGTCAGAGGTATCTTTTCTAGGGATGTCCGGGTTTTTGTTAATCTCAATGGGACCTCCATATGAATGCCCTCGATCTGCCCACATCCACCATCACGGGAAGTTCAGGTCGTGTTGTACTATCAGCTTATCGTCCCCTCATCTTGGTGATATCGGTCACCTCGCTTGCCTATATGTAGGCCCTCCCCGAAGTGTTGGAACCCCTTCCTCGGTTGTAAAGGGCGCTTACTAGGCATGGGAAAGGGAAATAGGTAGCAAGCTTCAGAGAGCCATGTCTCAAGTCTATGGCTAAAGGTGTACAATGCCAATACTCCCTTCTCCATGGATCTACTACCACGCCTCTATTAATAGTTAGGGTGTTGTTGCTCTTTATGGGGCATATACAACAAATTAGCATGCCTGAAGCAAGACCGCTGGAGCTAGAGGTCCTTTTTGAAGATGGGAGCCAAGTGTTAGAGTTATCCGATCTGCTCGACCTGGGGCTATTTTGAGGACAAACCAGGTCTTTGATTCTCTCTGTCAGAGAAATTCTAATCATATGCCGTGGTGTTTACCTAGGCATAAGCATTGCCCAGATAGTACCTATTGATGGCCTCGACACTAATGTCAATTGAGACTATGATGAGTTGGTAATTTACCAACTTATAAGGCTCTTAAGCATGAACTTTAGCTTAGTTTTTAAGTCATTTAGATGAATTTTATGCCCTTTATGCCTTTTTATATACATATATCTCGATTTGAAGAAAAAAGCAAGAGTGGAGTAAAAGAAGGAAATCGTGTGAAAATAGAACTCCATCGGGAGGACACCAAATAAACACCTACCAAACATAGATGACCACGTTTGAGGACTAATGCAATTGGCGGTCGCGGACATCAATGCAAGCGACTTCATTGCTAACCACCTACACAAAGGCCAACTTGCCGGATCAAGGAGGAAAAAAAATTGGTAGCGTGGAAAGGGAGGCTCGCGACCGCCAAGGTACCACCGAATGGTACTGAAATTACCGAAAGAGTGAGATGACAAGGCATTTCTCGAGTGTAACCGGTGAACCGCCGTGCATTAGTAAGTGACAAAATGCCCGAAAAGGAGCAATTGGCGTCTAACACCGAAAGGGAGAAGATTGTTGCCCTATTTTTGTATATAGCCTAGAAGAAAGTACTCTGCATATCATATCTTAACTTTAGTTTTTTGAACATTCCTTTTTGGATTTGAAAGAAAGTAGAATTCTATTGGTGGAAATTAAGAATATTATTTTCTTTTCTTCATCTTCTTTCCTTAGCAAGTATCAAGGCCATACATATATTTTTGAATTTGATATTTGCCGCTCGTATAAATGAAATCAATGAGTTTATTATTGAATATACTTCAGTTTCTTAACCATGAGTAGATAAATCATCAACTAGAGGTGTGTGGTGATGAGTGCTTAATTAGATTGGAGATTGCTATATTCATCTCAATATTGCTTAATTAGTGTAAATCTCTAAGTTCTCTCTCCAATTTATACTGATGATCTATAGTTGCAAAATGTGGGTCACTTTTCTTACTTGATTTCTACTTGAAAGAGAAGAATTGAGTATTTAGAGAGAATTTGATGGGAGAAATGGATGTGATGTTGTGGAGGTGGTCTAGACATAGGCAAAACCCATATTCACACTCCTAATTAATAGCTAATAGGCTAGAGATAGTGCCGCTATTAATCCAAACTTGATTGGGCTGATTTAATTATGTCTAATGGTTCGAAAGAACTTGTGAAAGAGGCATTCATGAGGTTGAAAAATATAGAATGCCCACCGCCCAAAGTTATTTGCAATGATGAGATGATCTAGCATAACCTTATTGCTTAATTAGAACATCATTTACACCACACCTATAGTCTCTCTTATTATTGTCTACAACTTTGTTATTTTGTCAGTTTCTAATTAGCCGAGTTTGAATCCATACCATATTGTTAACATTAAGTTCTCCCTAAATCATTTAATGTTGCTTTTCTTTTAGTGGTGCGATCAATTCTAAATTTTCCAAACAAAACTTGCGTATATCACTTGTTAGCCCTCGTGGATTCACCCCCGAAGAGCCCGTTTGCATTTGTTTTGGATAATGACCATCTGCTAATTTTTCATAAACAAGAGCAGATGAAGGACATTATCAAAAATGGGCACCAATACGTGACTACTCTTGATATTCTTGTGTTGATTGTTAATTTGAATTAATCATCTTAGTTATTGAGGTTGATCTTAGCTGTGATTATTAGGGTAAAATCATATGAGTCATCACTCACAAGCATGGGATAGCTCGCTTGAGGGTAATATGGAGCACAAAGAAGATAACCCGATGCCCCGAAATTGCAGGAGCTATTTGCCTACCGCCCATGACAGAATGCCGTGTTCCATGCCTGAAGAAGTATAATGCTACATTTTCTACTGCATTTAAAGGGCTCTTTGGGGGAAAATGGAATGAGGATGTAAATCACCACTTGAGGAATTTCTTAGAGATTTTCTAGTCCTTCAACATAATGAATATAAGTCAAGAGTCTATCGTGTTAAGCCTCATTTCATTCTCCTTAACGGGATAGGCGACTATATGGTTGGAGGAACTTCCTCCTAGTTGTATTACATCGTGGTAAGAATTGGACTCAAGCCTTTGGATCGTTTCTTTCCTCCGTTAAAAATGTTGCAGCTTGAGGATGATATTACAAACTATAGCAGAGCCAAGGGAACCGTTGCATGAAGCATAGCATAAGGTTCAATAAGAAGGTTTCTCTCCAACCATGGTCTCTCCGATGGAATGCTCCTTCAAAGCTTTTACCAAGCCTAGACTCCATTAACAAATCCATTGCCAATAATATAGCCAGAGGATCAATCACGCACGTATATATGGGTTAGCTAAGGCCCTTTTGGATAGAATGACAAAGACAAATTGGGTGTGACATATGGGAGAGACCAATGTAATTCAGACACATGATGTCGGGTTCTAGTGTGTTATACTGAAAGGTTAAAAGAGATGAAAAGAAAGATGGTAATCTTGCCAAATGAATGAAGCGTATGGAGCTAATGACAAACATGTGATGAGGCGTGGCCTAAAGTTAAGGAATTTCGTAGGTATGCAGTACATTGCATTTTGAAGGAGAATCGTCACCACCAAAGATACGGATGAGTGCCAATATACAGAAATCAAATGGGGGGTTCTCGACCCTAAGCCAAGGGACTAGTCAAGGCCCTTGGCGCCTACAAAGAAGACAACCAACATAGAGAAACCACAACTAACAAGGATAGCTCGATAGAAATGAAACATGGGCACTAGAGAGCAAACGAGAGCGGATTGCTATCATTGAAGTTTAAACTCATATGTTCCTCCCTAAAGCCGAGAATGCCCAAAATCACAAAAGAGTGGATGAAAGTTACAAAAAGACAAAGAGATGTTACAGAGCTAAGAAAGTGGAATCAACCATACGGTCAAGGAATTAAAAGGAGGTGTCTAACCTTGCCCAAACCGTGAGTTCTCACGCCTCCATTACATTTGGAAGCTCAAATGAATCGCTTTCTCAAATGAACCCTTTGAATGAAGGAACACTCCTGCGATACAATGCCAAACCCAAAGAAAGATTGTCAATGTATGCCTCATATTATGAGGAGTTGTAAAATGGTTGGAGATGCAGTGTGTGAAGCCTAAGGAGTTGTTGCTCCTAAAACAAATGATGAAAATGAATCTTATGGTGCCAAAAACACCAAGTAGTTGTGAAAATGTTGAAGATGAAGGTGAGGGAGAGGTTGATGGAGTTCCCTATAATGTTGATGAAGAAAAAGGAAGGCACGGTCTCAAATGATAAAGAACAAGAACTAAGAGCTCCACCCCATTATCCACAACGGTTAGCTAAGAAAAAGAAGGATGATCAGTTCAATTAATTTATTCACATGTTCAATAAATTGTCCATTAATATATAGTTGGTGGATGCCCTCTTTCAAATGCCCGAATATGCCAAGCTCATGAAGGAGCGCGAAAAAGAAGAAGGTGGTAGACATGGGCACCGGAGAGACAATGCATCACCGTAGTGCGACGATAATGAGCAATCTTTCCCAAAGCGTGAAGATCTAGGAGCCTTCACGCATTCCTTGCACTATTGGGTTTTGTGTATTTAAGAAAGCCCTCTACAATCTTGGCGCAAGTATAAATCCGATGTCCCTTATCATCTTTAAGAAATTGGGGCTTAGGAACACCAAACCCACATCAATGAGGTTGTTAATGGTTGATTCCCATAAAGAAACCTCAGGTGTGTTAGAGGATGTATTGGTTAGGTGATAAATTCATTCTGCTGATTAAATTTATTCTCTACCAGCTTGATTTCGTGGTTCTGATTGTGAAATGGATGTAGAAGTGCCAATCAATTTAGGGGAGACCATTGTCGACAGGGTAGAGCTTTTTGCAGATGTGGAGTCAGAGAGCTCAAGTTCCTAAGCTGGGAAGTGAAGAGGTTACCTTCAAGGTGTGCCCATCCGTTGAACTTCCCGATGAATGCAAAATACTGGAGTGCTGCATAAGGAGAATGGGAGTATAGTGGAGTTGATATAGAGGAGGCTGAGTCGGAGGATGATCCTCTGGAATACCAATGCTAAATGAGAAATACGCCGTACACGATGTTAATTCAAGACGCTTCTTGGGAGGCAACCCAAGTGATCTTATTTGAACGTTTTAATGCCATTGTTGTTTTTGGTTTTGTAGGACTAATTAGGTGAGAAGAAAGGAGAGGAAGAACAAAAATAGGTAGGCTACAAGATCGACCAAATGTAATCGCCGAGCCGATGTGCGGATCGGGGCCGTGATTGGCAGAATAGCATGCCCGAATGACGCTTGATAACTTAATTTAGTTTGTTTTTGTCTAATTTATTTTATACATTTTCATGTAGTTTTATATAATTGTGAAATATAAAAGCAACCAACATGATTAGTCTTTGTTTGTAGGTTTCGATGATTTTGAGGAACTAATCCATGAGTTGGTAAAGAGGCTTGAATCTAACACTAAAACGGACGTCGGCAAGGAGGAGGTGCGAAACAGCCAACCTGCGCGTCGGCACTCCGTGCCACGGCAGTGTGCCGCGCACAACAGCCTACCCGAACGTTGGCAACGTGCCACTGGCTGCAGGCTGCATGACATGAGGTGCCAACGCTGGCGCCCAAGCAAAGCCGTGGGACACGCTGAAACGCTGGCAAGGTGCCGAGGGCCGATTTTTGGGTGATTTCCGCAGAGCCTCCGCTGCTACCTCCGTGTCACGGAGGCAAAGGTTCGCGATACACTCCGTGACACGGAGCCGCTCCATGACAAGCTAAATTATGCACATTTTCCATTTACTATAAATAGGTCCCTTAGCTCCTAATTCCATTTGGTCACGATTTTATTCTAGAAAATTACCTAGGATTGAAGGGAGAAGTGGAGAACTCATCTAGGTTTGGCAAATTCCTTCTCACTACCAAATTTGTAAGTATGTAGTTTAGTAGTAGATTAGTTGTAGTTTTACGAACATGAATGGCTAGAACCCTTCCTCTAGGGTTGAAGACATGAATTATGATTGTAATTTTATGAAATTGTATTGGAATTATAATTGATTGTTGTTTTCGTCTTGCATTCGATTGTTGGTTGTTTTTATGGATTGATCCCTACCAGAAAACATATATGTTATCTTGGGCAATATCTTGAGAAAGCATTACTTGTTCAGGACATGAGAATGTGAGGAGGAGCATGTTTGTATCTTCGCGATATAATCTTGTGTTCGTGATAGAAATATACCTAACACCTTGCTTGGTTGACAAATGGGGGTTATTAAAGACCAACTTGGGATATCACATCACCACTCGAGGAAGTAGTTGTGAGGCTAAGTTGAGTTAAATGGTTAGACGAACAAAGTCCCTTAATCGTTTCCCCCGTAAACCATAACATAATTGATTGCCCGCAAACTAGAAATTGCGATCCCGCCGCAATGATGCAAAGGAGGCTAGATTGCCGTGTTAAGAGGCTCGAAAGACCATGAACATGCAATTCTAATTATGTTAATAACAATTGATAGTTCAATGCTTAATCCATTGCAAAACGTAGTATCGCATTATTATCCGTCTTTAACTCTACGTTGCTCTTAGAGAAATTTTGCATTTCGTTGACCAAAACTAGACTTAATTAATCTCCACTAAAATGTCTATAACCAAATATTTTAGGTATTTAAGATCACACTAGAAATGGATAGTTAGAGGAATGGGTCCAGTTTCTTGGGTTCAAATTTATCTTCTTAAGAAGAGCCACTATATTACATGCACGACCCGCACACTTGCGACGCGCCGATGCGGCGACGCCACGCCGCACCTGAGCATGCAAGTAGAAACTTGGGAACATAATTAGATCGATGAATGAGTTAAAGCCGAACGCTGACAAAGTCAGCATCAGCCAATCGAAAGTGTAAGCTGTAATACTGAGCAAGGTAACAAAGGACCACCAAACAGAGTGGAACCTGGCTCGCGAGCCGGTCAATCACCGATTTCTAGACAGTAAATTGGGCACAAAATCAAGCATAAGATGCTAAGGTGGAGAACCGCTAGATCCAACCGGGCGATCGTCGGTGTAACGCCAATGAAGGTACGGGTTTTATTTTAAAAGCTTAACCAAATGTCGGCTCACTGCAAACTATCGCCCGTTGTAGCTGCCCTAATTCTGAAAAAAAAACACCCCTTTTCCTTTTCAACATTTTCCACACTACTTTTTATTTTCCCAACACCCACATTTCCATATTCCCAAAACTCCCTCTCTTCCACTTCCCACATAATTAAAACCAAACCATCCACCTCCTTCCAACTACAACATACATTCTCACCTATAAAATTCCCTACCCTTTCTACCTAATTTTTACTACACTTACAATCTTCCTCTGTACTAAACAAGTCTCAAGAGTTTGCCATGTTGAGCATTATCAAGCTTCCGCATCTGCCCGCCTAACATTCTCGAGAGTGGTAATGTACCCTTAAATTTCCTTATTTTCTCATAAATGGTAATATGCTTTATAGACCTACGATATATTCCCTCCTCTTATCGCCATTCTCCCCAATATTTTCATGATTGATACTATCCTTGTGTTATATAGAAATTAGTGGGATGATAGAAGCTTCTTGGTTTAATCGGGGTATTGGGGAATTTGTTATTCCTTGTGTAGAGTTAAATGGGGTGAAGTATGAGTAACCCATAAAGGGATTAAAAATACATACTTTACCCTATGATAGATTGGGTGACGCCATTCTTAAGGGTAAATCACGTTTTAACCTCTTCACGTGTAGAGGTACCGGCTTTGGATATGTTGTATGTGAGTGTTTGAGAAATTGTGATATTGGAGTTCGTAGTGATGAATTGGGGATCACGACTATCGTGCTATTTTCCCATTTGTCCGGCGAAATGTCGATGGAACGCCGGTTTGGGCTAATTGGCTTTAGGCCACTACCTTGATCTCGCGTTATATCGGTGGTTTGTGGACGGACGGCGATTTTCACCTCGCCGATTGAATATCTACTCCTCAATCTTCTATTTCTTACCTATACCAATGGCGGTCTCTGTGGATACCCTTCGCGCTTCGCCGTGTTTCTCGCCGGGTGTCGCTAGTGCTTTGATTGTTAATTCTTCAACTTTGTCTTCATTTAAAATTTTAGCGTAGTTGTTTGTTGTTTCTTTTTTATTATAAAAAGAGTGCCACTACCATTGTGTTTAAAATGACTCATCCAATGAACACGTAAGGGAAAAGCTCCAGCTCTTCTTCTTTAACAAAGGGAAGGGAAAGGAAAAGGCCTCCGCAGCGCCCGCCTGTCCTAGGGAGTGTTATCAAGTGTTCCGTGTGCCCGACATGAAGGGGCACTACACAGCCATCTTCACCCGATGCTCAATCACCGTAGGAAAGCGGCTTGACTTGGTGGGGTCAGGCAAGTGACCTCCCAACATCACCGCTCACCCACCTGGACAGTAATGGCACACTCGCTAATCCTCTCCCCAACTATTATCCAAGCTCTTGTCTGAAATTATACGCTTCCTACCAGATAGGCATGAAAGCATGAACCATAGAGGCAAGGTCGATGAATTCCCCTCGCCCTCGCCAATCATGGTGCGAGGGTTGGAGGTGGGCATCGCTCCAAAGAACTATCAACAATCTATCTCGGAGGGGACGACACTAGCTCAGAGTACATGGCAAGTATCGCCGACATGAAGAACCAATTCACTTGGATAACCCCCTATCATTAAGTGATGACACACCTCTTTGGGCTACTATGGCGGAAAAATTTCTCGCCACGATTTGAAATTTGAGGCCATGCCCGGGATTAACCGTGGCTACATCATCCTTTCTAAAAATGAATAGTGCGCGCTTGGAAGACTTACTATTCTTATAGCTCGCATACGTGTCGTGAGTCCCCATTAACTTTGGGGAGATTGTGGCTCGAAGAAATGAAGAGAGCAAGAAGGCCAACACATCCATGCCATACACCATGCTCATTTTGCACCGTGCTTGCAAGCCGGGAGTGCCATTGTTTCGGATGAGACCCCGTTCCTTCTGGGGCGTCATCACATTAAACCTCGCAAAGAGATGCCGAGGCACCCAGCAGCGACAAAGGGTAGCTTAATGTGTGATTTTGATTTGCCGAGGGTTCTCTATCCCATGTGGTTCGGCGCTTCCACAAGCCCTAGATTGTAAATATTCCCCACCAAGAAGCTCCTGTCAAGCCTGCTGCCATACCTCTTCGGGGAGCATCATCCCTCTAACATCCTCCCAACCGAGTGGTCTCCATTAACTCATGGAAATGACCAATCCTCATGAGAGCCAACTTCAAAGTTGTCTAGAAGCCTCCCTATGCTCATTACTCAAACAGTAAAAAGGGAGCTGAAGTCTATGTATGAGAGTCTACAACATTCTCGCAAACGGTGGATGTAGTGGAGGGGCTGTCACCTCTCTTGACTCAAGTGAGGGAGGGAAAATTTGGACATCCGTGGAGGTGCTCGACTCTAAGTGATTTTGATGCCGCAATGGCTACCCCTCTGGGCGCTCGAGGCCCCATAGATGATTTATTTGAGGCTTGAGAGACACACCGAGATTCATGTGACGCAGCTCGAGGCCGAGTGTGTGAGTTATGACGTGATGATGAGGAGGACCACTGTGTGGAGTTCGCCCTTATTTTACATGCATGGTTATGGACAATGTAATCTTTAAGTTGGTGGTGGGATGAGTGCTTTCTCTGGGGTCAATTGTGTTTTATTTGTGATGATTTGATGTAGTCCTTGTCGGGCTTTTTGTTTTTATTTTTAATGAAGAGTTGTGAGCCTTTGCTCCGCTCATCATAGTATTATTTGGCGATTGCCCTTGTTGGGCTAGTTGTGTTGATAAAATCCGGGGTCGAATGAAATGGATGAGTTTTTGGATGTTAGTGCTCAATGATGAAAATTGGTCCCCGCTTTGAATTGTTAAATATTACATTATGACACAAGTCTTTTGTCGCTCGCAAATAGTAGAATAGTAATCAAACTCCAAGGGAGCCATACCACGATTCTACCAAGAAGCATTTGTCTTTTCTTTTTCTCTCTTTGTTGTTTAACCGAAGGTTGGAACTTCCCGATGATAGATTGTGAGGCGGCTCCTTGAAGTGAAAACGCCATGTCTTTCTTTGAATCTTTTATGGAGTCAGTTTTGAGAGGTACCAATTTTTTTTTGAAATGTGGCATGAAAATGAGAAAAGAAAATGGTCATTTGAAATGAGAATATAGAACTCTTTGTCATATATTATAGATTCCTCGCTTGGTTTATGAATTTTCATGCTCTAATGTCTTGAATCAATATCTTGTGTTGATAATGACTCTTTTGAACTCTTTAGGTGTGATGCCTTGTATGGTAAGGATCTTTCTCTTGACCGCATGCATAGCCTACTTGTCTAGTACTTGCCCTAAGTGTGACTCAAGGTGAAATCCTAGATGTAGCTGCACTTAAAACATGATCTTAGGGCCCTCTTTTTTGTTAAGTCACTTCACCCAAAATGACCTCCTTGAACATTAATCATTTGACAGCCAACGCTTGGAGCCTTGAACCCTTTTTTGAAAAACACATTAAGTAAGCCTAATAACCATTTTTAATCCTTCTCATTACACCCATCCTCCCTAATTTCTAGTGATAAAACAATGAAAATGGGGCTTAAAGCCTAAGAAATAGGGAGAAATAAGGGAATGAATGTGAAATGAGGCAAAGGCGTAAGTTTGGGGGTTAGCAAGAGTAGGGGGGAAATGACAAGCCCAAAATTGAGGTAGCACCAAAATTGTGATGAGATGAGTGGGTTGAAAGACCTCAAATCATCAAAAGAATAAGAATAGTTAATAGATGCTATCTCTTGCATAGATAAGGATAAATGTGAAATTCATAGATGTTATAAGAGTATCGTTACACAAAAGATGGAGATGATGAACAAAGAGAAATAAGGTGGAGTGATCTAAATAAGATGATGGGATGATACAAGCATTTGTAAAGGCATTAGAGAGGAGTTAGTCACTAAAGCCAAACAATTTTCCTACCCTTAGCCCTAGCCTTCATTACAACCCACAAGTCCTAAGTGATTTTGAGTGCAAATGGTTCTACATTAATGGCAAATTACACGAAGGGAAAGCCCACGGGTTGAGTTGTGTGCATGGAGATTTTTTTTGGGAGAGTGAGCTTTTTCTACAATCCCTTGTGTGTATGCATTGATTTCATGATAAAGAAGAGGATTCTTTGCAGTGACATCATTTATTTTGAGGACACAATTGCATTAAGGTAAAGGTGTGTATAAGGCATAAGTGGTGAGAACTCTAAGGCAAACTCTGAATGTGCAATGATTATGAATTGAGATGCTATGTGTACTTCATGGATAAGTTATGCCCTTGTTTTGCAAAATGAAAGCTCTTGTGAATCATGCCTTTGTGTGGTAGCCTCTTGAAACTTTTCCTTTTGTTTTTTTTTGGGAATTCACTTCTTTTTCTCGTGAGTTGGTGAGCGCTTTGGGTTTTCATGAAGTAAGTGGTCACCGATGTATAAACTAGTAGAAATGACATGTTTCTCAACTGATAAGAATTGCATACATGAGGACAAACAATGATTAAAGTTTGGGGTTTGATGAGTTTGTAATTTACCATCTCATTAGCTCTTAAGAATGAACTTTAACTTAATTTTCAAGTCATTTAGATTAATTTTATTCCTTTTCCTTTTTAATGTGAAGATATCTCATTTGAAGAAAAAAAAACAAGAGTGTGGAGTAAAAAGAAGGAAATCGTGTGAAAATCAAAGATCATTTTATGGATACCTATGAAACACCAACCAAAACGCGTATGACCACCGTTGAGGGACTACCAATCCTGTGGCGGGACATCAATCGACGATTCACTGTTAACTCGCCTACAAAAGCCCGAACTTGCTAGATCATGAGGAAAAGAAACCGGCATAGCACTATTGAGGTCAAGCAATTGCCGAAGGTACCGAATAGTACTAGAAATCACTAAGGAGTAGGAGATGATGAACGATACCAGGAGTGTAACCAAAAAAACTATGGTGCTTTCGCAAGTGACAAAATGCCTGAATAGAGTAATTGCATCTAACATTGAAAAAGAGAAGATTGGCTGCCCTATTTTTGTATATAGTATCAAGAAAGTACTCTCGTACATTAATGATCTTAACTTTAGCTTTTTGAACATTCCTTTGTTGAAGAAAGTATAATTCTACGGTGAAAAATTATTGAATATTATTATTTCTTTTCTTCTATCTTCTTCCTTAGCAAGGTATCACCATTATTGCGTACATATCTTTTGAATTTGATTTTGCCGCTCTTATTAATGAAATCAATGAGTTTATTATTGAATATACTCTTTAGTTTCTTAACCATGAGTAGCTAAATCATCAATTAGAGGTGTGTGGTGATGAGTACTTAATTAGATTGGGTAGTGCTAGATTCATCTCAATATTGCATAATTAGTGTAAATCTGTTAAGTTCTCTCCAATTTATAATTGATGATCTATAGTTGCAAATGTGGGTCTACTTTTCTTACTTGATTTTTGCTTGAAAGAGAAGAATTGATTATTGGAATAGAATGTGATGGGGAAATGGATGTGATTTTATGGAGGTGAGCTAGAAATAGCCAAAACCTATATTCACACTCCTAATTACTAGCTAATAGCTAGAGATAGTGCGGCTATTAATCCAAACTTTATTGGGTTGATTTAATTGTGTCTAGTGGTTCGAAAGAACTCTAGAAAGAGGCATTCATGAGGTTATTCAGAGAATGCCCACCAGTCCAAGGTTATTTACACAATTTTCAATGATGAGATGATCTAGCATAGCCTTGTTTAATTAGCACATCATCTACACCACACCTCTAGTCTCTCTCATTATTGTCTACAACTTTTGTTATTTTGCCGTTCTAAATAGCTGAGTTTGAATCCATACCTTATTGTTAACATCAAGTTTCCCCCAAAGTATTTACTGCTTTATTTCTTCTGAGTGGTGCGATCTAATTAAAATTTTCCAAACAACACTTGCGTATATCACTTGTTAATCTCTGTGGGATTCGACCCCGACATCCGTCGTGATATTTATTTTGATACAATGACTATCTACGATATTTCATAAAAAAGAGTGTATTTTGGACAATATTAGACTCCTTAGATTGTGACTCTCTCTAGATCCCCCAGCTAAAACTTTAGCCTTCTTTGGGTAGCATCTAGAGTTGCCCATATGCGGCAAAGAACTCTCTGACTAGTGTGGGGCAATGCTTACCCATAGGTCTCAGGAGGTACTCCTATTTATATTGCTTGAGCTAGTCCAGTATATCTGGAGAGTTTTCCAGCCCATTTATACTAGTTTCTTTCTCCTCAATTATTTTTCTCCAAGGTTTTCCAGTTATTATCTGGCAGCCTTCCATATATATTTCTTTGTCTCACATCACAACCCATCTAATGTAGGCCAGATCTTTATTGCTTTTCCTTCTCTTCTCAGCTTCCTTGCATTTGCCAATGTTGTTTGTGCTTTATGGGATGCACCCACCTTCTCTGGTTGTGTAACTCCTGGAGTCCTTGGATGATGACCCTACTGGTGAGGAATCACTAGGTTGCCCCTTATTATGAGTGCTGGTCCTTTATTGGGATTGAGATACTGAGGGGCTACCTTGGATTGGCCCCCTATTGGCTAAGTGTTGAGTTCATGTGGCTATAGACCTCTCTTTATCGAAAGCAGAAGGTGACAAGATGCCCTGCTTCACGACAACCCTCTGCTTCTTCCCCTAAAGCTGTAGTGCTTTCCACTCCTCATCGGAGTCAGTGGGTTGGTCCACTAATGGGGACCGCTTTTATGGAGTCACCTTGCTACTCTCTTCACTGCTTTAATGCCATTTCTGCAAAAGATATCATAAGAAAGTCGCTTTGGCTAGTGCAACACAAAAAAATAACTTTGCAGACTATGTTTTTTTTCAAGTTTTACCCAGTAAGGATCGTAAATGAAAAGTACGGCCCATAATTTACTTTATGTTTGAATTTAAGCACTTACGGAAGGGGTAAGGCGAAGTTACGAACCATAGATTGTTTTTATGGTCCATAAGTGGTGTAATAAGTCTTAAATAGATCCTCATCCTAGATGATGTCGACTTATGGACACCACTTGTAGATCGTACTTTAGTTACGTGGTCCATAAGTTACTTTTCAAGAAAAATATGTGGTGTTGACTCCCATTTATGGCTCACATTGAATTTATGGGTTGTCTGTTAGACTGTAAGTCATAATTAGAAATCTAACCTTTTTAGGTCTCGACTTAGTTTACAACTTAGGTTTCCTCACAAGAAGCGCTTGATTTAACGTCACGACATGACACAGATACTGTGCTAAGTGTAGATCTATTGGGTTGCCTCTCAAGTAGCACTTGATTTAACGTCGGAACACGATGTAAGTACTTGGTGCTTTTAAGTCAAGTAGTAATAGAGTAGTCCCTATGATGGAATTGTTCCACCAACTTTCCCTCATCGGCATTACCAATGTAATTCTTGGCCCTTTAGCTTAAATGTTTAGCTTGACAGCACCATATGGGAAGTTTCTAACCACTTTGAATGGTCCCCAGTATTTGGTCTTCAGCTTTCCTAGGAATAATTGGAGTCTAGATTTAAAGAGTAATACTTGGTTGCCTGAATTGAAGTCTTGTTTCTAAATTCTCTTGTCATGCATGCACTTTATCCTCTTTTTGTATATGGTGCCGCTCTTATATTCTTGGAAACGAAATTCATCCATTTTATTAAATTGGTTTAGTCTCAAGCTGGCGGCCTTACTCCGTTCTATGTTCAACTTCTTCGAGGCGCACATAGGCTTGTGCTCAAGTTTCATCTTAAGATCGTAGACCTTTCCAAAAGTCAGCTGATATGGAGAGGCTCCAATTATAGTCTTGTAAGAGATCCGACATGCCTATAGAGCATCATCTAGCTTTTGGGACTAGTCAGTCCGATTTGGATTAATAGTCCTAGCCAGAATGTTCTTCATTTCCCTATTAGATACCTCAACTGGCGCTTGTTTGTGGATTGTAGGGAGTTTCCACTTTATGCTTTACCCCATATTTCAGGAGTAATTCGGAAAATGCCTTTTTGCAAAACTAAGAACCCCCATCGCTGATAATGTACCTTGTAGTGCCAAATCTGGTGAAAGTATTTTTATTCAGAAAGGAAGTGACACTCTTTGTTTCATTGTTTGGAAATGCTACTACTTCAACCATTTGGACACGTAGTCCAAAATAACCAGGATATAGGTCATTCCACATGAACTCACAAAGGGTCCCATGAAATTTATTCCCCAAACCTCAAAATCTTGACTTCAAGTACAAATTTAGAGGCATCTCATGCCTCTTGGATATACACCCCTATATTTGGCATTGATCAAATGATTTAGTCAACATATTTGCATCATGATATATTGTGCGCCAATAATACCCACACTCCAATACCTTGGTTGCAGTGCGATTTTCTCCATGGTGACCTCCGACCGAGGAGTCATGACATGCCTTTAGAATAGGCATCATCTTGTTATAACCCGGAAGCCCAAAGATCAGATTCAGGAGTTGAAACGGAGAAAAGTGTAAAAACTGGTACCAGGCACATAACGAGTCGTGAGATGACTCGTTGGTATAGCCCATAAGTTGTGGTGTGACTCGTGGGGAGGCCAGTTAGGAGTTTGGAGAAATTTGAGAAAAAGGACTCCCACGGAAATGACCATAACTTGTGGTTATACCCCACGAGTCGTTAGGTCAGTCGTGGGGTGAGTGAGAAGTAGAAGAGAAGAATGGAGGTAGAGTACATAACGGGTGGTGACCACGACTCGTGGTCACCAGTAACGAGTCGTGAGGTTTCCCATTAAGAGCCCAGGAGACCTATTGAGCAGTAAACCTCACTAACTAAGCCACGGTCGTGACTTGTGACCACGAGTCGTTAGGCCCCTCGTTGGGACCACCTGACAGTTATTTTCTGCAAATTTAATAAGGGATTTTTCGTAATTCCTAAGTTCCTACGGCCTAAACTACGTCATTTTGAGTTATGAATAGTGACTTTTAAAGGGGTTAAGTTCATTTTAGGCCTCATTCATTCATGCATGAAAGGTAGAAGACTTGAGAGGGTGATCAAGCTTAGCAATTCATCAATTTCTTTCCAATTTCCTATTGGGCATCTAAAGAAGTGTTAGAATCAGCTACCAACAGGTATGTAGGGTTTTGAATGGGTGATTTATTTCACACCCATTTCCCTCTCTAAAGTATGAAATTCTTATGTCTAATCTATGGGGTTGTAACCCAAATGTATGAATCTTCTATTTCTATACATGGGTATGATTTGATTATGATTCTACTATTGAAATATGAAGCATGGGAAAATTTTAGAATGTTTTCAATTTAAAATCATGATTCTAGTTTTATGAATTAATAAGCCCATAGATGAAATGTTCATGAAAGATGAGATTTGTGATGAGTATATGATGATGATGACGTATTATGATGAAAAGCATGTTTTGAAGCTACCCATGTTTACAATTATGTTTTTCGATAAGAATTGAGTATTTCTAAGTATAATAAAGCTTTGGGCAATGCCCACATATTAAGTATGAATAATGATTTTCCCGAATTAAGCTTACCACATTATTTTGGAGCGAAGACTCCCAATTATATTTTCAGCTTGTGGTATGTTTGAATTAAAGTTTTCCTATGTATAGCTTACCACATGGTTTTGGAGCGAAGGCTCCCAATTATGTTTTCAGCTTGTGGTATGTCTTGAGCTAAAGCTTCTCATTGCATGATTTCATATTTGAGATGTATTTGACCATTGAGATTCATCAATAGACGATGTTGATCTTTGTTATAAAATGGTGTAGATCATATGCATGTTTTGGGAGTAGTGTCTAGCACCGAGCAGGCTAAGGGTCGATCACCCTGTGCCTCAGAACTACGCGCCAACGTAGGTTTATACATTATGACTTTGGGACCTCCCTTGTGAGCTTCCCCTGCCCGGATGGGCCTACAACTTGATATCGATATCATGGTATCGTCTCTAGTCTTGGCAAGGCTTTGGACAGCTCTACCCACTTGAGTGTGATAGTTGGGACCACGTAAGCTCTATCGTGGTATGTCAGTTAAAAGACAAGTCTCCCATTGCCCTTCATGATTTCAGATATGCATGTTTCATTAGTCATGAG